>JAWMRA010000078.1:22689591-22705307 GCA_035584735.1 Pseudotriccus pelzelni
CTAATAAATACCTTACTGTTTAAAGGCATAAAACTTTGTCTCTAAGCAGTTTCTATCGGCCTGTTTTTGGGCATCAGCAGTTACAGCTACAAAACATCGACTTTTTTTAAAAAAAAACAATCTTAGAGTACATCCCAACAGCAGCTGTGACAGTAGGAAAGTTGTGCATTTTAAAGCCCATCAGTTTGGACTTCAGTTCCATTACAGTCTGATGACACTTGGAGGATAAGATCTCTGCTAGGATGTACCTACTAGCTCAGTTACTTCAAATCTGGCCTTTGGGAGTTTGCTGCCTTGGAAAGTACAGGGACAGAAGTTCTGGAGGACAAATGCCTTTGTATTTATTATCTTGTTAATCAAAAGCTCTCATGTCATCTGTGTTGACCATCGTTAGAGGTTGAAGAAGGCTGCTGCAACAGGCTTCCGGGGCACATCACAAGCATGCCTTCATAGCTCAAAAGGCAAGATTTCTGCAAAACTACTCACAGGCAGCAGGAGTTGTATCCAGCCTCCTTTAAGCAGAGCTTCCCTCCTCAAGACACACACCCCCCTTCTTTCTTCCTCTTGAAACAGAGGCTTCAGAGATTTTTCCAAAGTGTTACGGTAGTCTGATATGAATGGAGGTCTCTGAACTTCGTAGCTCAGAGATCCCCCTTGTGCCATGCTAGTAAAGAATACAAGATATTTGGTCTGGCAGAGCAAGGTGTCTGAAGAGAAAACAGCTCCTTGCAATAAATTCTGGCTAATTAGAGAGCCTTGGGTAGCTAACCCATCAAACCACTAGCTAGTTTTCAGCTTGCACTCGTGAGTGCTGGTGCCAGCACAGAGAAGGAGGAGGAGTCAAGAAATTGTAGACTCGTAAGACTGTTTAGGTTGAAAAAGACCTCTCAGATTATCGACTCCAATGGCTTAATCCAGCACTCCTAAGTCGACCACTAAACTATGTCCCTAAATGCCACATCTACACATGCTTTAAATATTTCCAGGGATGGAGACTCAGTCACTTCCTTGGGCATCCTGTTCCAGTGTTTGACAACCCTTTTCATTGAAGAAATATTTCCTAACAGCCAATCTAAAACTCTCCTGGGGCAACTTGAGGCCATTTCTTCTTGTCCTACTGCTTGTTACTTGAGAGAAGAGACAGATTCCCATCTAAAATAAAACCTCTTTACAGATAATTGTATAGAGTGATAAAATCTCCTTTCTGGGCAAAGAGCAGGTTTACTCTGGACAAAAATGACTATGGACTCCAGCTGGTGTCTCACAAGAGCAGAGCAGAGGGTCAGAATCACTTCCCTCAACCTGCTGGCCACACCTCTTTTGATGCAGCTCAGGATGCCGCTGGCTTTCTGAGCTGCAAGTGCACATTGCTGAGTTATATTGAGCTTTTTGTCCACTGACACCCCCAAGTCTTTCTCCTCAGGGCTAGTCTCAATCCATTCTCCTCCCAGCCTGTACCTGTGCTTGGGATTGCTCTGACGCAGGTGCAGGACTTTGCACTTGGCCTTGTTGAACTTTATGAAGTTCTCACAGACTCACCTCTCAAACCTCTCAAGGTCCCTCTGGACTGTATCCCTTCCCTCCAGCAGTTGACTGAACCACACAGCTTGGTGTTGTTGGTAAACACGCTGAGGGTACACTCAATCCCACTGTCCATGACACAACAAATGTGTTAAAAAGTGCTAGTCCCAACATTGACCCCTGAGGACCACTACTTGTCACTAGTTCTCCACTTGAACACTGAGCTGTTTACCTCAACTCTTTGAGTGCAACCATCCAATCATTTTTTTAATCCATCTAGCCATCCATCCATCCATCAAATCCATGTCTCTCCAGTTTAGAGACAAGGATGTCGTGCAGGACAGTGTCAAATGCTTTGCACAAGTCCAGGTAGATGATGTCTATTGTCCCTCCCTCATCCACCACTGCTGTAACCCCACTGTAGAAAGCCAGCAAACTTGTCATGATTTGCCTTGAGTGAAACCATGTTGGCTGTCACCAATCACCTGATTATTTTCCATGTACCTTAACAGGTAGGTTCTGCTCCACGATCTTGCCAGGCATTGAAGTGAGATTGACCTGCCTGTAGTTCCCTGGGTCTTCCTTATTTACCTTTTTAAAAATGGGGTTGGGGTTTTGTTTGCTTTTTATCTTACATTTTCCTGAAGTTATTCTAATTTTCCTACTTTTTTTTCTATATATCTTGAAAATAATTGCTAATTTTGCCAGCTTTTTTTCTAAAAGAGCTCAAGTTTTCCTGTTAGCCTACATATCACTAACAGGGTCTTATTCATTTTTGTACTTCAGCTAAAGATCATCATTTGTGGCTTGCTAATGCATGTCATAGAGACATGGACAATACCTACAGCAATAATATATAATATCTTAATGTGTTTATTCTGAAGTTTAATACAATATATAGATATACAAATACAATATATTTCCTGCTATGAACATGAATATGGAACACAAACATTTTGACTAGGAATGGAAGCTTTCTTGATCTCAATTAATTCGAGTAACTTTCCTGGTTCAGGAGCATGTATTGACATGCTGAAAGTTCAGAAAAGTTCAGTCTCACAAGCTAAAGTAAAAGAGCTGGTTTTGAATATTCTTGGAAGATTTTAACCCTTTAGAAAAATGTTGCTTCAAACTATTCCTTATTCTATTTGTTCCATCTCATACAGGATAAATGTTATGCTTTGCTGTTCTGGTCCATGAATTAGAGGCTCTTTTACAGCAATTCACAGATTTCTTCCCATCTTAATCTTTCTTATTACCTGTGGGACAGTAGGATATGTCCAGGCCTATCAGAGAATCAACACATAAGGAGGGCTTACATCTAGTCTGTGAAGCTAAGGTGGAAGCATATGTGTGTCAGATGAAAAATACTCCAAAGAATTCCTCTTAATTTTGACAAATATTTGGATTGATAGGAAATAAAACACTTACTTAGGGGTTTGACATTTTTAAAATTTCTTTACAATGAGGAAATGTTGATGAACAGTTTGAAACACATTTCTTTCTTAATTACTGATCTTTGCAGTTTTATTTTCTCAGATATTTTGCCAATTCTTTCTTCCTTTTTTTGTTAGGCTGGAAATTTTGGAGAAACAAAATACTTTCACAAACTGTTGTGATCATGAAAAGGCTTCTTGTCTCAGTGAAAAAATTCGCTGAGATTATTTGCTATGCAGCACTACCCTCTTTAATCAGATTTTGGGGAGTGCGTTCCTCTTTTCCCCATGTTTCTTCCTCTATACATTGCCTCTAGATGTTCTTTTAAGGAATTTCTTATCTGCAAACTAAAACATAGTCAAGCCCCCAATTTCCTTAGTGCTCTCTGGCTTTTATTTTTCTTTTCAAGTGGGGTGAAATAGCCCCTGGATTCCAGCAAGTTAGCACAATTCACTAAAACCTTCTGTCCTACTTACCTTTTAAATTCTGGATATAATCAAAAGTGTTCAAACATGGAAAGAGACACCACTGCACTTCTCTCTGGCATCAAAATACAAATGCTGATTATATTTTTAGAATAGGTATTCTTCCCAAACCTGATGTCCTTTGCAGAAGCCTGACCCTCCAAGGGGCCAAATTTCTGTCTACAAAACAAGAGAAAGGGAAGGGCAGAACCTTGTGGTGGAGGGGAAGGGCAGCAGAGTATGCTTAACCCTGGCTGCTGTGGATGGGAATGAGGTATGTGGCCAGCCCAGCCCTGACATCCTCAGCCCTGCCACACAGCTTCAGTTTCCACCCTCATTTTCCCTTTCATGATCCCAGCTGGAGCCAAGCCTGCAGGCATGATATGGCCCCACCCATCTCTTCTCCAGCATGTTGGAAACCCTCACTCTCCTCCATCTCTCAGATGACCCTGGAGCATCCTACTTTTCTGCATTGTTGCTCCTAAACCTCTTTGTGATCCCATCTCTCTTCCACCAGCCTCCAGCTCAGCTCTCTGGCACTTCATGTCCTCATCCTCATGACCAGACATCTCAGCTGCTGTCCTCCAAGCAGCTCATACAAAGCAGAGCATGGGCTGTCGTGCAGGAAACAGCAGCAACTGAGAGGCCTGAAGATGCATTTATTGAAGATGGAAAGTTTGGACTTTCTGAAGCCCAGTTCTTTCTACTTTTTCTCTAAAAAAAAATATTATCTGAGAAGTAGGGACAGACTCTCTGTGAATACATTGGAAAAAAAAAAAAAAAGCTTTCATTTTATTTAAAGCAGAACATCTAAAAATACCACTCAAAAATACTTTTCTTATTTTCTCAATTAGAGCAGCTGAAAACTGGTTGTGCTGGCCTATAGTGTTTAAGTGATACCTGATTTCTTTCCCTGAAACACGAGATATTTATGCCGTAACAGCTCTGTTATGAAGATACGTGGTGCTGCTGCTGTGGCAGGTGCAGGCTCAGAACACTAGATGGTCCCTGTGATCCAGTTTTACACCTCAGAGTGCTCCGGAGTTCTCTCAGCAAGTGCAGTTATGGCATGTCCTTGCGGCCAAGAGGAAAAAAAATAATGTTGGCTATCGGAAGTTACCACCCAGAACCACATCAAGAACTGCAAAAGTAACCGTGATGGTTTTCTCAGACTTTATAACCAGGGAGCGACGTGGCACTCTCAGTCTCCCATATAGAGCAGTGCAGTCCTTCGGAAAGTTCCTCAAAAACAATTGGCCAGAAGTTTGTCTCTGAATTTGGATACACCCTGTAATACAGAGTGGTAGTTAGACTGAAAAAGACTGGATGAAAAAAGAATATAAAAATAAAATAGAGAGGTTTTGAAAGTAATAGTATGTTGGGTTTTTTTCCCACTCTCAGATTAGTAAGTTTGAGACTGTGCTGCAAGAGGTAAAGGTTTAATAAAGAAAGCAGCAGTTCCCTGTCATATCTTCAGAATTAAAACTGTAGAATTCATAAAGAATCATTTGACCCCAATTTATTGTGCTAATAGATTTTTGGCCACATTTTAAAGTCAGATTTATGTACAGAGATCTCGCTTAAGGTTTAGAACACTGTTTTTCTGACATCATCAGATTTTTTGCCATGTGAGAAGTTAGAAAAGATTATTACTTTTCAAAGCTATAGTCCTTGTAGTAATCAGATACATTTTCTATTCAAAGACATGTTTGATGTCAGTTGAACTATGTTGCAGACACTTTAAGGGTTAATGAGGAATAGGTATCCTAAGTCAACTCTTACTGAAATTTTCCGGATATACCAAAGTGAGTCCTGTTAAATGGGTCACCATTAAAATTAAAGGAAAAATGTCAGGCAGGAGGAGCCTGGAAAGAGGTGGAAAAGCCTGCTGCCTTGCTACTGTGAAAGCAAGGGAGCCAGAAGCTGTAAATCATACAAGGATCCAGCTGACGTTATCAACAAAAAAAAAAAAAAGAAAAAAAAAAAAAGATTGGCTGTGAAAGAAAGTTGACCCTTAGCTTCCTTGGGAGTGAGGGGAGTCAGAAAATGTAGGGACATACTTTTATTTCCATGTGGTGTATGCATAAAACCCCTGGGAAGATAGGGAACACTCCTATCAGTTCCTGTAGCCTGTCCCTTCCCCGTTTTCCTACCTCCCTCTCTGCCACATGCCTCCTGCTTGAAACCAGCCCCCCACACCATGGACACGCTGCTGCTCCTCTGGCTGAAAGGGAGGAGGGCTGGGCACCAGCCCTGAAAGCTGGCACCAAAATTTTGGATTTCCTCCGGTGCAGGCTGTGGCCAGCGTGGATGAATTTGACGTGAGCAGCACAAGCAGAAGAAAGTCTGGCCTGGAAAGAGCTGCACCATTCTGCCACGACATCCATGGCTTCACTGGCAGTCAGCACAGTGATCCTAGCTGGAATACCTCTGTCCACACCTCACCCAAAGGTGATGGGCACCTTGGGTGAGGTGTACCAACAGCAGCTGAGATTTCTTAACAAACAACAGGAAGGTCTCTCTGAACTTGGGAGAGGAGGAATCTCTTTGGTCGGTCTTATGTCTCATATTTTGGAGAACCGTAAAATATAGTATTTACCCTGCCACCCCTTGTAGGACCCATTTTCAGACATAGCTCAGTCAAAAAGTATAACCTACATCTGTGAAATCTTCAGGTGGCAATTTTGGTCATATTACATATGGTATTTTTTATGTTACAGCACTAAAACTGTGACCTGTTTCTTCCTCAGTCCATGTCATCCTTCCTCTGATTATTTCCTGTCACCCTACCTGAAACCCTCTTCAGCATAAGACGTCTCTCTGCCCACTGTCCCTGCCTTCCACCACCTCATTGTTCTCCTTTGCTAATGAGCTGTCACACCTTTCTTCCCTGAATTGTGCCGTCATCATACCCTGCTAAGGGTAATTCTTGACCCTCCAAGTGTGTTGATTTTTGTTGGGTTCTCACACTTGCCTTACACTAGTCTGGATTGCCCTGACACTGAACATCTCTCATTTCTCATTACCATCCAGAAAACATCCAGAAAGCACAGCATGCTGCACATCCTGCTTGAGGATGCTGTGGTTGTCTGCACTGCATGTTGGGTGGGAGCCTGGGAAGGCGAGGGGCAAGATGTTTATAAACTCCATATCTCTGGTACAGTACAGGAATTCAGGTGGGAAGCAGGATAATGAACTACAGCTAAAGCTCAGGTGGTGCGTGGCATTTCAGAAAGAACACGAGCCAGGCAAGGTCAAACAACAACCATTAACATTTATTATAGTTGGCAGGTGTTCACATACTCTCAACAAGTCTTTATACACTAAATCTAATTTGGTACATAAGTGCATCACTACCTGCAGCTATTTAGAGCATACAAACACTACTTTGAAAATATACTTTCTCACACATGATGCCTAGGAAAACATAGGTGCTTTTATGTGTACCTATAGATATTTTTTCTTTGCCAGGGAAATCACTAGAGTTTCATAAATAACAAAATCAGCATTTCTAGGCTAAATTTTAGAGGTTTTATTCACATACAGTAGATCATGTGTAGGCTCAAACCAAACATCTTCCAGAGGTGTTCAGCTCTTTGTCTTTCATACGCATACAAGCACACACCATACGCACACAAACACACACACAAACATATGCCAGCATGCTTTATACAAAATTTAGACAGCCACATTTTAGGAAAGGCTTCCCATTTAATCAGACATGACCTCAAATTTGTTGGTATGTAGCCATTAAATTCTGACCCTGTTGTTTCTTCCAATCCAGGTGATCACTGGACCCTCATCACCAGGTTGTGTGAAATGGAGGGAAGTGAAAAGACTGGCTCAGTTATTCAAGGAGTGGCTCAGGCATCACAGGAAAGGGAACAACATTCAAAGGCTTGGAGGAGTTAGTTGCAGGAAGAGAGACAGAGGTGGAATGGCAGCATGAAAGCCAGAGCAGGAGGCCTGAGTTCCGTCTGGGAAGTGCCTGCCATGAGAGGAAGGGATGACAGACAGCCTGAGCACAGCGGCAGAACTGTGCCTGACAGAAAGATGCTCAGCAGCCTTGAACCTACCTTGCAACAGAAGCAGCAGCCTGCAAACAGGGGTTCAGAGGGACCAGGAAAGAAGAGTGCCATGGACCAGGGCTTGCCACAGGCTTGCCACCCTGAGCTTAGATGTTGCCTCTAACTGTGCGATCCCGGGACATTAGAGCTACTGGTCCCCAGGAAACACCAACTTGCATCTCTATATTGTAATGTCCTGGGTTTAATAACGTGTTCCTTTTGCCAGCCCTCATTATTTTATCTGACGATGAATGTGGGGGTGTTGAACAGAAATCTGCTGAATGCTGAAAGGCTTTTGTAATATCATAATATTTGCAGAATATTATGCAACATCTGACCTCTGAGGACCCAGTACACTATACCATTCTGATAATCCTACCAGATGAACTGTCTGGTATTAAAGTGAGTGTGTGTTATTAAGAAAAAAATCAAAAAATTATTTTAAAAATCAGCTGATGGGTCCATGTTGAAAATCAGAAAAAGTTTCATACTACTTGAAAATACATACATATAAAATACTATTTTCTGATTTGCAGCAATAACTCAACTCAAAACTTATTTGAATAATAATATTTATATTTTTTTCAGCAGTGTGCTTGAAATATCAAAATGCTTTATGAATGTGTCCCTGGTTTTATAGTTTTAGAAAATTTAGGCATGGAAAATGCTCTTTTCTTGGATCTAGACTTGACATGTTGTTTTTCCATTCTGACTTGCCCCAGGCTCATACCAATAACAAAGCACAGATCTTCACGCAACATGCTGTATTTATAACTCACACACCTGCAAACTCTGGATCATTTCACCAGTGGTACCTCTCTGTGGCTCCTTTGGCTACTTTGGTCATTCGTGTTCTTTACCTTGCAGGTAAAACTCAAATGCAAGTGAAGGAAGACACTGCTGTGGTCCTCAGCCGTAATCATTTTATATGATCTCTCTGGCCCCCCAAAGTTTGGAAAAAGTGTTATAAAAATAAGTGTAAAAACTTGAAATAGGACTATTATTAGAAAAAATAAAAAGAAGAGTTGTAGAAACTAGCTGTTCTCTCAGAGTGCTGTTGAAGCACAAAGAAAGTACAAAATACCAGGGATAATTTGGGGTTAATGAAAGCCATCAGGCTTTACAGGGAAGGAGATGGAGACCTCTGAATCTCCATCTGGTAACTTCCATTCTGGCACAGTTATGGGAACTGATTTGCTGATATCTGATCATATCTGAGCTGATGTTCCCATTACCACTGGTTAAGCTCATTAACTGGGTGCTGTGTGAGGCCTTAGCACTGTTTTACAGTCAGAGTGAGAGATGAAGACTCCTACAGAGATACACTGGCTGATTTCCCAGGAGCAGCTCTGTAATGCAGCTGGTCTTCCCCAATACTGGCCTCTGCATTTTTCCAGCATTTTCTGTTCTCTTCCCTTCCCTTTCCTTCCACCACCTACTCTTCTCAGTTTGAGTTCTGTTATCTCTATTACGTGCTCTCTCTCTCTCTTGCTTTCCTGTATTTATTTGCTGCCCAGAGAATTTCATCCAGCCCTCCCTCCCCTTTCCTCATAGGAAACTAAGATGGGCAGGACCTTTTCAAGGACTGCATCAATTTGGTATGGGTGTTCTGCTTCCCCGGTGGAAAAGGCATCAGCTCTTTTGTAGGTGAGTGCTCCCCAAGGTAGTTTACTCCAGCTGCAAAGAGAAGTGACCCGGGATAAGGGATGGAGGGATAGCTACAGGATTTTGGAGCAAGAAGGTCACATAATTCCACCACCCATGGCAGGAATATTTTCAGAAAAATAGGTGGCCCTAAATCCCAAGTTTTCTTCCATTTGGGAAACAAATTCTACTTATGTTAGAACAAAGTTGGTTCCTGATGAAGATAGCCTGCAGGCTTTATCTTTCTGTAAAAACAAAGCAGAGAGCTGAGTGTTTCTGACTGATTTTCATTGCCGCAGGGATATCCAATAGAGACAGACAGAATTTAATGTTTCAGAGCATCTTTTCTTCCCTCTACCTGCTTTAGCCCTTTTTCACAATTTCTGAGAAAATTCTGCCGTTATTTGATAATCACTTTTTTTTCCCAGAGCCTAATGTTATTCCCAGAGCTGTGCCAAAGGGCCCCTGAATCTGACAGCAGATTATCAATTCTCTCTGTGATGCTTGCCAAACCATTACATTGTTTTTCCTTCTTGGCACCTTCTTAAATATTTCACCAAACATTCTGAAGACAATAACCCCCATTCTGACAAATCTTCAGCAGTGTGGAGGGCTCTGTTGTGCTTCCATACCACACCAACAAACTCTTGGCACAATCCTCTCATCACAGATTCATGCCCCACAGTCATCCACAGTTCACTCCCACTCATACTCTGCTTTTCCAAATACAATTTCCAAGCCCCCTGAGATTCCTATGCACATTACATGCATTTCCCACCTCAGCATGCAGCACATACTTTTTGGTGATGAGACTAGGACAATAGAACAGCCAGTAACAATTTAAAATGCTCTTGGTGCAACACGGCATCTGCATAAAAAGTGATTTCACAGTGATTTTGTGTGTTTATGATTAAGGCCCAGGCTTATTTCAAAGACATCTCACACCTTGAGTAAAGTCAACTGTATCAAGCTATGTTTCAAATAATCAGCAGAGTTTGTCAGCACTGGGATATGATCTGAGTTTTCAAAAAATATTGTCTAAAAGATTAGGCGCTAAGCAATATTTGAAATTTGTTAAATGCTGCTAAAAAAATGTTCCTGCCACATGGTCAAACTGAAATTAACTGATGCTGAAGATGTGGGAAATCACTAGAGCTTCAGTGTGGTATACATTAATTTGAAGCTTTATTCCTTAAATCCTCTCTCCTTCCCTGCTAAACACAGAGCTGTAAAAAGAATCACTAGGGCTGAGATAGTTTTGTGTAAAGGGAGAAAAGCTCTGACATAGGACGTGCCTTTCTGTGTCCCTTGCCCTGGCTCTGCTCCACAGTGTCCACGTAGCCAGTGGGCTGCACACCAAAGAAAAGAAAGGGGGAGGGAAGGGGAAGGAAGGATGAACAGAGGGAGGAGCCCAACTAGGCAGTTACTGAGCAGCATAATTTTTCTTCACCCCATTCTGAGGACAGGGGAAAAAAATCAGGAAAAGCTGCATGAAGCAGGACTCCTCTCGGTCATCCCCACTTCTCTTCAGGCATGGCTCTAACAGTGGGCCAGCCACCAGCACCAGCATGGGCTCTGCTGAGCAATCCCAGCCCCTGGGAGCAAGGTAGCCTGGAAGTAGGGGACAAAAAGGGGTATGC
This sequence comes from Pseudotriccus pelzelni, assembly GCA_035584735.1. Lineage (NCBI taxonomy): Eukaryota > Metazoa > Chordata > Aves > Passeriformes > Tyrannidae > Pseudotriccus > Pseudotriccus pelzelni. Next base: position 22,700,365 of record JAWMRA010000078.1, read on the forward strand.
ATATGTAGGAAAACAGCTCCAAATTCTGTCTGCAGAGCTCTGGCATATTTTCTTTCTTTCTTTTCCCTTTGTGCCTTGGAGGAATGGTGCTGGCCATACAGCTCCTGCTTCTCGGTTAGCTTCTCATCCATGCATTTCTTTCTGGGATGACAGCTGCAGAGAGCCTCACGATTTTTATGTTAATAAAAGGGGAAGAAAAGAATGATTGCGTGTTACTGTTGTGGCGAACTAGTTCCACAGACACACAGCCAGCCCTCTTTTACTCCATGAAACAAAAATGTTTGAAGAAATGGAGCACACACAGTTGTAGTTTAATCAATAGCTGCAAAAGAGAAAATCTGGAGGAATTTCTTTCTGCCCCTGCTTCCTCAGCCATGTACTCACTTGCAAGTGACTACAGGCTTGCAGCAGAGAGGTGTTTTCTTTGGGAAAGGTCCCAGCAGACTGACTGGATGGGCCCTTACCCTTTGAATAAATGCCAAATCCAACAGTCTAGGAAGGAGGAATTTTTTAAAAAAACACTTTTCTGCTTCAGGCCTAAACAAAAAAAAGCTGGAGTAGACACCATGAAGTTAGAATTGATGAGGTTCAGGTGGGAGGGCAGGTGTAACCGAGGTTTCTCTCCACTCCCCTAATTATCTGAAAGCTCTTCGTTCCTATAGAAGTCAAAACTGTATTGCAGATGTCTGTCTCTCTTGTGTTCAGCAACAATTTTCCCAGCAGAACCTGTGTAATGGAGAGCTTGCTGGAGCTCAATGGCAGTGTATGTGGCACCTGCTCCCTCTGCAACACTCCTGACACTGTAGCTCACCTCAAAGCAACACAGCCCTCTCTGCTGTGTGCCTCTTGCTAGGGAATGTGAAAGGAAAATACAAGTGGCTAAGTAAGCAGTAGCTGTGGAATCTTGGATGGAAAAGACTGGCCACAAATTCAAAATTTGGTAAATTGAAATAATTAGCAGCAAAATTGTTTGTAATTTAATTATCTAGTCTGATCCTAGATATTTTCATAGCACAGGAAATATTCTGGACCATGAACTGATCTGTTTCTGGTGCAGTCATTATTTCAGCCTTTAAGAGTTTATTTAGACTGCATGGCCTTCCTGTTGCTGGCCTAGTAAATTAATTTTGGTAGGACAAGAAACCACTTCATGATTCTTCAAGGTTCAAGTGTTTGCTACTGGGGTTGCAGTTCTTTCTCTAAAACCTTGAAATACAGTCACCTGTGGAAAAGAGAGTGGTCCATAATCTATTCAGTAGGGACTGGCACAAAGCAGACATGCACCCACATAATTATAGGTAGGGACACACATGTATTTATAGGACTGTGCAAATACCTAGGACATGCTCTCATAGAAGTGTTTCTCAGTTGTTTGTTCTTAGCACTGCAGAAAAAGGTCATTCTGACCGTCAGCACATAGTTGTAGGGATATGGGCCACAGTAACAAAAGTAGTTGTCATACAAAATATGCAAGCTCAAGAATGGTATGTAAGCCATATACTCTTATATTCATACTGTCAAAGGACAGTATGCTCTATCCTTCCCTGTCTTGAAGGAAAAATCAGTTCTTATCTTAGTTTCATGGCATTGGACTAAGTAGCTACTTCTTAGAAGAAGGCAGGAGAAGCAGGGGGAAACAAAGGTACTATTCTCTTTTACAACTTTTCTGGATTCCCACTAATTTTAGTTTCTTTCTACCAGAGAATGTGGAGCAGAATGCACTGCTCTTAAAGTTGGTTTCAACTAGATTCAACTTCTGTATTTCCATTTCTTTTGTTTTCTGTCTATTTTTATTGTTCACATAAATCCTGACATAAAATTCACATAAAACCTTCAATCTTTAAATTATATTTAACTTATTTGGAGATATATTCTCTATATTGAGAAAGGGAAAAATGAAAGACAGCCATACTGACCCCACTTCTTAAAGAAAATATTGATAAAAAGGTGAGTCTGCCTTCCTTCTTATTATTTGTTACTAATTATCTGCTTTTTAAATCATGAAAGAAAACTGGTCTCATTGCAGAGGTTGCGCATCAGGGGATTCGGTACAAATCCTTGGCCTTGACTTAGTGGGTTCACATGAGGTACATACCATGTTGACTGCTGAGGAAATAAAAAATAACTCCTTAAGGCTTCTGGTAAACCAGCTACAAGAGACTGTTACGATGCAGGTGCTGCATAAACATCAATCATCCCATCTTGTTGCATGAATGAAGTGTATATAAAGGTGGGTCAAATAAGTAAAACAGGCCCCTTACCCAAAGATGGACAAAGAAAGGTTTGGACAAGAGGGAGCTCCCCACTGTAATTGCCACGGCTCACACTGCGGTCCAGTGAGATCCGAGCAGACTGGCCAGATTCTATTTGGAATTCCCACCCTATCATTTAGAAGAGCTGTATTTGGCAAGCTGAGACTGAGGCTGAGGCCTGAACTCCTCTGGTTGATCTTAAATAGCTGCTGTTACTGTCTGCCATGTCACGTCTCTTACCTTGCATTTTTCAATTTCAGATAATTCCCTGTCATCTCCATCCCACAGATCATTGCCTTGCTTCAGCAAAGCACTTAGGAAATATTTTCCACGTAGGTCTGTTTACATTAGACAAAAGTTACATCTCTAAATTAGATGTTAGCTTGGTTTTGCAGTTCACTTTGCTCTATAGGCAGGCGCTGCAGTAGTGTCTTTTATACTAAACAGTCTGTAGTCTATGCTAGACTAGCACACAAGGCAGCCAGTTCTGGAGCTGCTTTAGGGATCACTGATACGCACTATGAATGTATATAAAACAGAAGATTAACAATCCTCTCAGACTAAAATTAATGTGCTTTTAAAGCTGTGCAATTGGAAGCTGTTGCATACAAACTCTGTTCCTTTGTGAAAGGCTAAACTTACAGTACAGCATACTCAGTTATGCTGGTAGCATTTCACTTTCTACGCTTCTGCCAATAGCTGAATTTAATTACTGTTGCATTTATGGAAATACTTACCAAACTGGAGGAGCTACATAAGAATTTCATCAGTGTCATATAAAATGAAGCAAATGCAGAGACATTGGCCTATAGAGAGAATACTGAGAAGTTTAAAACACAGAGACTTGCAGAACTGTCTCTAAATTTCATTTCTTTCCCTCTCTGGTTCAAACGAATTTTAGCATGGCTGAAAAATGCAAGATTGTTGCTGGAGAAAATAAACTCTTCTGTCTACTACAGTGGTCCCTCCCATGTTGTAAGAGGTGAAGTCACTCCAGGAGAAAAAGGTGCTGAAATTTTCAAAAGTAACAATGGGGGAACTGTATCCCCACTCTCACAGTGTCTTTGATAGTAGTTTTGTGCAAAGAGCACTAAGAGTAGAAACCTTGTTCATTCATCTTTAATCCAAATACCAGCTGCATCATCTTGTTTCCCCTCCATTCAGAAGGTGGAATGGCTTGTGCAGAGCTCCATAATTACACCTCTACCACCTAAGATAGAGGCTCCTTGTAACTTTTTTTCTGTTAAAGACATATTTTTGTACATTCCTTTTTGTTCTCTGCTCATCTGGCATAGTTCCACAGTGTGAAAGTATATGCCTTAGTAGTACCATATTTTGGGGGGACATCCATCCCGGTATTTTAGAGCACAGTGAATTACAGTCATTCACAGAAGACCATTGCACGGTGAAATGAACTGTAATACAGAACATCCTGGCCTAAGATTTACAGGGAAATCAAGATAGAGGGTATATTAATGTTTAGGCCATATTAATACGGCCTAAAACCATGATGCTTGCAGGCCTTCTCATATCTGTGTCCACAGTTAGTCCCGTAGCTGAGTATCCTTTTCATTAAAAAAGTAACCTTTTCATTAGTCTCCAGGTTTCTCCTGTGTTTGACACATACAGTGATGCAATTGCCTCTGGGGAAGGGGACATGGCAAATAGAAGCAGTTTAATTTAATTTCATTTGCAGTGTTTGTACTCTAAAGAATAGCTACTTGATGAAGAAAGTCCTAATGAAAATGCATTTCTCTGTGGATTTAGGGTGGGCCAGATAATACTTCCTTGACATTTAAAATATCAGTGGAACTAAGGCTGATAACACAATTAAAATATGATTATCATTGGTGTCTTGACTTAGATTTATCATATACCAATTATTCTAGGTAGTAAGTCAGGAGAAACAGGGAAGAACTAATTTCTTAACATTAATTTTAGCTGGATTTAAATCAGCCTTTCAAGATAGGACTGCAATTCATACTAGAATGCAATTCAGTCACTCTACAGGAATTCTGGTAAATATTAGTCTCATTGAAGCAGTACAATTTTAATTCTTTTTTGCACTTCCTTCTGTGAGAACTTAAAGCACATGACTGAAGTAGTAGAAGAAAATTACTGAGTGCTAATAGCAATATATGTGAAAGTGCTTTACAGCAGCAAAAGGTTAACAGAAGATTCAAGATAAGCACCTTTAGGCACCTTTTGGAAAAGTAGTGACTGGAAATTATTCTACTATAAATCTGGGAACCATTACATACACACACACACACAAAATTAAAAAAATCCACATCGAAGTAATAGGGAAAAGGAAAGAAAAGGTTCATAGAATCATAGAATCAACTGGGCTGGAAAAGACCTCCAAGATCATCAGGTCCAATGCTTGATCCAACACCACTGTGGTTACTAGACCATGTTGCTAAGTACCACGAGTCTCTTCTTACAAATCTCCAGGGAATCTACCACCTCCCTGGGCAGCCCATTCCACCCTAAAGCCCTGAGCAGAGAATCTGATTACTCTTTCCGTAAAAAATTTCTTCCTAATATCCTAATATCCAACCTAAACCTTGCCTGGCACAGATTAAGCCCATGCCCTCATGTCCTACTGCTGGTTGCCTGGGAGAAGAGACCAACCCCCACCTGGCTACAACCTCCCTTCAGGTAGTTGTAGAGAGTGATGAGGTCACCTCT
>JAWMRA010000078.1:22705407-22796560 GCA_035584735.1 Pseudotriccus pelzelni
TGGCTGCTCTCCAGCCACTCTGTGCCCAGCCTGGAGCGCTGCAGGGGTTGTTGTGGCCAAAGTGCAGGACCCGGCACTTGGCCTTGTTGAACTTCATTCCATTGGAATCAGCCCATCTCTCCAGCCTGTCCAGGTCCCTCTGCAGAGCCCTCCTGCCTTCCAGCAGACCAACACTCCCCCCCAGCTTGATATCATAATTAGCAAATTTGCTAATGGTACAGTCAATCCCCGCACCTAGGTTGTTGTAGTGAGGTGGAATAGAAAAATGTACAGGATTGGACTGTAAGTGTTGATACTATAACGGGAACATAATAATGAAATATTTTGACTGAATGAATTAGGCATTAAAATATTATCTCCTATGCAATTTAATTCAATATTTAGGACATTTCAGATGGCAAGACTGCAAGCAAGTTCTCTTTCTACAGCTCTTTTATAGGAATAAAAATTATTCCCACCTTATAATAGTGAACAAATTCTTTCACTGTCTGAAAGGCTGCACATAACTGTATATATGTTAATTTCAATCAAACTGAATTTTAACGTGTGAAGCTTTTACAAACTGTCATTATAAAAAATAATATAACTTCTCAGGTTATTATTGTCACTTTAAACACAGTCTACTAATAACTATCACTAGTGGTTTTTGTTACCCTATTTCTGTGTAAGGTTCATTAACCAAAAATCAACTGCTTTCATTTAGCTAAATCATTAAGTAGCATAATAGCAGTGTTTTAGTAATTAAGGATGCAGAGGACAATGTTTTGGGCACACACAAAAGAGAACATAACTCCAATCACGCAACACTTCATGTAAGCATTGAACATCAGAGACTGGACTTGATATTTAACCCTGTAAATACTGTTGGCACATAAAAAAATAAAGTTAAATGATACGTTAATAAGTTTAAGCTACAAATTATTAGGCGTATAATCATCAAACCAATCAAGTTCAGCGTTCTCCAGTTCAATAAAACTATTTTGACCAACAACTACAGCTCCCTGTTTTATAAACACACTGGAAGCAGGGGCATAACAGAAGCATCCTTTGTCTTGCAGTTTGATAGAAAGTACCATGGGACAGGTCACATTTAAAGTTAAGGCAGATTTAACGTGGCTGTAAAGCTGTCAGACTTAGTTCACTTCACATGTGTGCTAAGCATGAATCATTCAATAAGAGCTGTCACAGGCATTACTCCACCCCAGTTTCTAAAAGCTAGAAAAATGTTTCCCTTTAGTGGACAGGTATCTAAGGCACATTCTTTGAAAAGGTTCCTTTTCAAGTGCTAAATTCATGTGTACATATCTGACTTCAAAAAATCTCAAGTTAGGTGAGTTGAACTCTATCCTATGTGTTATGGTGGCTCCATCTCGTGCCATCAAATTTTAAATTTTGAGTGAATGGAATACTTATGGACCTGACATTCTTTTCCACTAGTTTTCAAGTATTTCATTAAATCCCATACTAAGGGTAGGTCATTGCTTATCCTGGCTTGCTAACATGCCTTTTTCCTCTTCTCTCCTGTTAAGGAGACATGAGCCAATAAGACCTTCCTCCAGTAGAGATGTTCAGCATCAGGAAACTGGAGCACATTCCCTTGAACTTTGTGCAATCAAGAAAAAAATCACTAGGTTTAAGTATGGAGGTTTGAATGACATGTCAGATTTCTGTGGAGACTTCACTAAAAACAATGCTCAAAATGTACTTGCAACTTTGCTTTAAAAATGAAAGAGAGAGGGGAAAGAAAAAGAGTGTGAGTTTCAGGAGGAAACTGAGACAGCCGATGGACTGGTTTCAGGCTGGCACTACAGAAGCATAACAAAAACCAGAAGTTGCAGGATCCTGGGAAAGGAGAAATGAGCAAGAGAATAGAAAAGGAACTGCTTACCAAACATCCTGAGAGCAAAGAAGACCTTTAATTTATCGTGAAGACATATATCTATAGACATATATCTATAACACTGGAATTAATATTGTAAGTGTAGGAAAAATATTTTCATATTAAAGTTTGTTTTCCCAGAAATGGAAGGTGATTTTACAAATATCATAGTTATTACCATTCTGGTTCCTAAAATAACTGATGAATAGTTAGAGCATACTGACATGTAAAAAGCCCCTCAAAAGAAATAGAGCCACGATTGTGTCATTATTTTGACAGAAATTTCCTGATGCAGGAAAGATGTATTGCTCCTTCACCGAGATAGAATCACGTTGCTGTCAACCTCACTGCACAAGGTAGTAAAGCATACTGAAGTCCTGCAAAGGAAAAGCCTACCTTTTTTTGGGTGACAAAAACCCTACTTGTATTTCACACAGAATTAATGAAGGCCATCAGGTTGCCTAGTGCCATCTGGACCCACCCAGTGACTCCAGAGGAGAACAGCATGGCAGGAAAGGGCTTCATCTCAACTGACTGGAGTGTACCATTATTCAACTACTCTTTATTCCTAGGAAAAAATAAAAACAAGAAACAGTATAGATGAGTTCACTCCCTTCTCCTTGGGTTAATTTTTAAATTTAAACTGGTGAATGAAAAATTATGTTGCTTAATCGACATGAAAATGTTGGCCTTTTTTTATTCTTAGAGTAACCATTAAGGGGGCATGAAGGAACAAGAATGAGCCAAAATAACATTAAGCAAGCTGCAGAATAAAACTTAAACTTTGCAAAATGTTCACAGGATTCAGTTACACAGCCATCAGTCTCCTAAGGATTACAGGTGGTCTTGCCCAAGATATGAATATTTCTAAAGGCTGTCGCAACTATCAGCTGGGATGGATGGAATTCAAGGTAACCTTGATACTTCTTTCTTGTCTTTTTCACTGTTTCTACTTTTCCAAGTTTCACATGAAGCTGACAGCTTTGTAATTCCTTAGATCTGAAAGAATCCATCTATGAAGAAAAGTGTATAGAAGAGTTAGTATCTTTTATTAGGACATCCAGGGTAAATACAGGCTGAGAAATGTAATTTAACCAGTTAGACAATTGGAGGAAAGAAGGATAGTTGCTACCTATGAAAAAAGAGGATGCTGGCAGGAGAAGAAATAAAAGTCTTTCACCTGCATATATGGACCATAAAGGGAGGAAAAGAACAGATAATCATGTATCAATGAGGAGTTAAATACATATGAAGGATAAGAAAATTTATAATTCACTACAAAGTCAATATCTTTACTGAATCCTTGAATATGACAGACAACAGCCTTATCCTGCTTATACCTGGGCTGTAGTTCCAAGTCTCTTTAACAGAGATTTTGTAAACCTTCCCATCAGCCCCTCCCAATGATGAGAACTGACAGATCAAAAATAGGGCACCGATATTTTGAAAAGTAGGGCACCGATATTTTGAAAAGAGTCCCTCACCAGTTGATGGATGTTCCTGTTCTTGGTTTTCTGAGTGAATTCATGCTATTTAGTGTACAGCAATTGCTTGGTGTCCAGGATAATGTTCTGTAAGGACATTTAGGGCATTAGACATAATACATATATCTCTAAGGAACTGCAGGTGTCTCAGCTACTGGTTTGCCATCAAAGTAATTTCACGTTTACATTGCTACTGGCACAGAGGCACAAATCTCCTCTCCTTTGCAGGACTCAAGTGTGATAGATGCACAGCCTTGTTTCCACTGCTCTTTACTGTAGTCTGACAAAGGAAGCCAGCAATTCTGCACAGCAGGATTCTCACAATCAAATGCAAAACTCATGAATGCTGTTGTATCAGTGACATCCGACAGTGTCCGTATTTCTCTTTTAAGTGGAGTATTGAGGCAGTTTTGCCAGCCATGTGCCACACCTAGTGTTCTTTAAATGGACTCCACAAGGCCAGCACACCCTTCTGCCCATGGGAATGAGAGAAGGTGTGATCTACACAGATTTATATCGTAAGCCTAAATGTGCTGGAGTCCATGCAAAGAGCTACAGAGCAAAGATCCCTTCCGTTGCCACAGATCTCTAACAGCACATCTGTTGTAGCAGGTGCCTTCAGAAAACAGGTCCTAAACAAAATTTCCTTCTTCACAACTCTGTTTAGAAAATCAATTGTTGTTTGGAAATATTTTACTATTTACTTTTACTCTGCGAAAGAAAATAGTTTGCTAAAAAGGCAAGAAAAAGCTAGAACCATCTCAGCTAGTGTGGCAACCTGTTAGTGTACCTCTCTTTCTCTTCACATCTCTACAATTTTTGCTTAAGGAGCCCTCCAGTCTGTATTCCTTCTCTGATGTTCTGAGATGAACACTGTAAGATTTTATTTTTATTTTTTCACCACCTATCACATTCAGTTTACAGTTTTGACAGTGTGTAGATAATTTCAAAGGCACTACAGATATAGTCCTGTCATAGTTCATACTTTAATGCTGACTGATAATGTGCTGATATTATGCTGCAGTGCAATGTCAAAATACCACCCCACATGACTGTCTGGATCTCTTTTCATTATTACAACAGGATGCCTAATTCAGACACAAATTCCTTTGTTGTTGACATCTACCTTTAGAGAAACAAACTCTATCCTGGGACTTCCAAATCAGAAAATATGCTGAGTATACATAGGAAAACAGAGCATAGGAAGGGATCATCAGGTTCAATGAGCCCAGTTGCCAAAACATAAATTACAGTGTAATAGATGTCTATTTCAGGAACATCTGCAGAACAATCACCCCACATAACCCTAAAGAAATGGTTATATGTTATATGCCATATTGAATTTTCAGGTTTTCTTGACTGCAGTAGCTCTGCTTAAAATATCCTTCAGTATGTCAGAAGCAATATAGCTGTCAAGTATATACGCAATAGTCTTAAAAATAAATATAATTCCTCCACTTTTATTCATTTATGAAATACACTCCTTATTTACCTTGTGAGGCTTTCAAATGGCAGTTCCATCTGCATTTTAATTCTGTTATGCCAACTATGGTACTGGAAGACAACTCTAGTATTTTGAGACTTCTGTATTGCAACCTCGTTGGATTCATCAGTTTTTTCTCCTGTTATGTCTCATGGAGTTTCACAAAAGCTGCAGATCTCCATAAAACTTGCTGTAATAACATATTGCAGGTAATTGTTGGTTTCTTGGAATGCATTTGCCTCTACTTCAAGCCATAATTAAAGGAATCGCATAAACCTTGGAACAGTCTTTGGAAATCTGAAAATAGGAGTTTAATTTACAAATGTCAGGGTGGAATGGGAAATGAGTGAGCCAAAATCAGCACACTACCGTGCCCATTTGCAATACTTTGAACAAGGCATTTCTTTTGTTTTGGCCAGCAAGACTTATCAGAGGCATCTTGTATATATATTGGGTAGTGAGAACAACAGCAGCTCCTCTTCAAAAAGAGCAGAATGCATTTATTATCAAGACAGGAAAATATTGCTTGAAACTACACAAAAGGCTACCTTCAAAGGCAGAATATTGCCATAAGGAAAACAAATTGTTAGATACAAGGCCGCTTGTTATACTTCTTCATCAGTGTTGCTCACAGACTGGGTGCTGAAGTCCACTCTTAAAAACAGGATCTGGGGATGTGTTCTGTTTTAAACAAGCGGACACCTTCACGGCTGTCTGTGAAAGGATAAGGTTTCTGTTGTGCTTTTTGTTTCTATGCCTCCTTTATGTTAAGTGGCTGATTTTCAGACAGAAAAGTCTCAAAACTTTGTGAACAGATTGTTGAATAAATCCAGGTTAAAGTTTACCAGGTGTACTTTTTTTGTCTAGGTCTTCCTGTAGCTTTGCCAGCAATGCTTACTCCAGGATATAGGCCTGACATGATCAGTAGGGCCAGTGGCAGCAAAGATTCTTCAGAGAGTCCAATTGCCTACATTAATTACACTGAAAGAATTTTCTGTCCCACTAGCCACTTAGTTACCAACATGATCTCAGAAGTGCACTTCACAGTAACAAACCCACTTTTATCCATTTTTCCACAGTTCTTAAGAGATGGTCTCTGAACGTTGTCCCCTTACTAAGTGCTGGGTTGTATTCACTTCAGAGAAAATATTGACAACGATCACTTTTACAGGATGATCTCTACAGATCTGGGAAGCTTCAGTATGAGATGACATGTCATGACATGGTAGGCCTAGAAAGTTGAACAGTGCGAATAATCTGGACTGTATTAATTTAGATTTTTTTTTTTTTTTAAGTTTCAGTGTCATGAAATTTTTATGAATTCTTAGTAAATAAAACCATAACCTTCTTGATGAAGAATGAAGCACAAAGTACATACCTACATATTGATTTACAAATAATTTCTGTCTCTTTCATCTCTTTCTCACTGCTTACTAGCCCATTTCTTCTTTCCTGCCACTACCTCTCATTTACAGAGCTGGAGGACATTTTACCATTTTTTTAGGATCTATCTCATTTCATTTTCTGTTTCCTCTCCCACACCACTCATCTCAGTTCTTTGAGGTCATCTTTGAGGTTCAAATCAGAAGTTCTGTGACATCATGGTTTTCCCAGATCTCTTTCTTGTGGTTTTAAACAAAGTCCTTTAACTTAAAGATTCTTCAGAAATTTTTCAGGCTTGTTTTTTTTTTTTTTTCTGCAACCCATTCAGGATATGGAAGACTAAGTGCTCAGTTTTGTCCATTCCACTTCCTTTCACCTTTTTTGCAGAATAAATATTGCTTTTTGCATAACTTCTATATAATTAATTTTCCTGGTTTTATCCCTAAAGTCTCTTACCATTATCCAGGATGAAATGTCCTCTGTTGTACATCAAACACCTTCTCATACTCTAAGAATCTCTCCTAAAATCTTTCTGTAAAAATATTTTTGCCTAGAAATTTAAGGGTCTCTTTGTAATAGAAATATGCACAGAAAAGAAAATTTCTATTTTCATTTTATCTCAACTTCTTGGGGTTTTTCTCGCTTATATCCTGCAGAAGGAGGGAAAATTAATGGCTAATCACTGGCTGGTTCCCAGTTCTGCAATTTCCTTCTGCAAAGGGATGATTTTACAGAGAAAAACAAGAATTTGGGGTGCTGAATTCCAATATCTAAGTCTTTGTTTTAATCCTGGGCAGAAACTTGGGTGTGTGCTTCCCACATCACAGCTATATGTCCAACTCCACAGAATAATTTCAGAGGGTACATCTATTCTTGCAGCATCTTCCCTTTCTCCTTCCCACTTTTGCTCTGCACAATTTGAAGGGAATGAAACCTCCCAGTCCTTCAGGACTGGAAAAGCAATCCCCACACCCAGTATGCCTCTTTCTTGACATGAAAATCTCACCTCTGTGATAAAAGTGGGTAACAAGGGTAACTAATATCTGAAATGGTGACAGGACTGCTGGTTGTATTGGCAAATGGCCTCTGTTTCTTGTGGTTTCCATGTCTATCCCTTAGGAACTGGATAACTGCTCAAATGTAGGGGAATGTGTAATCATTTGCTTACTTGATCATCAGTACCTGATTACAAAGGTCAGGGTGATATCATCAAGGTAATTCACATGGAGCTGTTTGCGAGATGTTTTTTATTTCCTCAGACATATTCCATTTCCTTTGGGAAAGGTCAAAGAATGAAGAATGGAGGATTAACTGAGCATTATGCTAATAAGCTTCCTGGGGTTATCATTTCCATTAATTAAATGTTTGCTCTGCCTCCTTTGGGAATACCAACAGAAAAACATGAATTTCACAGGGAATTTCACCTATATAAGTAACAGCATGGATGTTATCTGAGAAGAAGAATTGGAAAAAAAACAGTTGGAATAAATAAAACCTCAGTAGTTACAGAGCAGCAAAATGGGAAAGGTTTATGGCTTTCTCCTAACATGCAGGAGCTCTGAGACCCCCACACTCACCTCAGGCTGCAGTTCTCTTACATCAGTGTCTGGAATACCTAGCATTTTCTTCCATTATATTCAAGTGCTGTTAATGACTGCTGTTCTTGGAGATTTTACCAAACAACTGAAAACGGGTATTCCTAATTATTTTTTGGAAAACTACTCGATCAGAATAATGATCGTTAATGTTTGTTTATCTGTGATTATCTTGGGAGGGTTACCTCTTTCACTAGTTCCCAACTACTCAGCTGACCTTGGTGCTTTGTCTGAAATAGGTAAACAAACAAATACAGCAGTAAGAAAAACAGAAATCCAGCACTCCCCAGCATGTATGCACTAATTCACAGCAAGTCTCATTTCTCTCCTGCTTGCTTTGGTGCTTCTGTATTACTACACTCTAGGAGTCTGTATGGAATTAATTCTTCCTATTCCTGATTTCTCCATGATTTCTGCAGGCTATTATCAGGCCATGCAGAAATTTGTCTTGCCTTCCACCTTCATGAAGCCTCTGTGCTGCCCTACTCATGGTCCCCACTTTCAGTTGCACAAAGGGTTTTTCTTGCATCCCTACTTTGCTGCAAATCTGACTACAGCTCATTTACCTGAAAGAGACTGAGCATCCAAAATGCTCTCCCTCTTCTTAGATTAACCTCATCTCTGCCTGAGGGGTTAATGCTTCATGCCCTGCATATGATTTCCCCGTACTCCTTGAAGAGACACAGGGTGAAAAGTGCAAGGAGCTGTGGACAGTGGTCACCTGTGCTCAGGCAACGCCCACAGCTCACCTCTCTGTACTCACGTGGGTTGCTGCAGGCACAGGGCAAGGCACAGGCTGCTGGCTTGGCTGTTTGGCCATGGCTTCCTCTCCTTCTTCACTCTCTAGAGCTCCTGCCAGGTGAAAAGGCAGGAATGGGACATCTTCATATGATATCCAGTTTTCTAGTATATAGTTTTATGATGCTATAGGGCACAGGAAAAATGAATCATTCCATAAGAAGTGTAAAACTATACTATGGACTCCCAGATACATTTAAGTTGCAGAGCTTGTCCTGTATTTATCTGTTCATGATTAAAGTTCTGCAATCATCTCAGGCTGCATATATCTTAGTGGTATAGCACTGTCAGAGAGGTAATATTTATATTTCCATGTCTCCAACACTTCAGTTTATGTAAACCTCATGCAGGTGTTAAAAAAAGTAACCTGACAATACCTTTGTGCTCAGGTAGATACTTGTCTGACCGCAGACACTTGCAGAAGGAGGGACTGAATGTCTGGCCAGGTCCAAAGGGCACTCCAGCGGCAGAACACAACCGTTACTGACACTAGTCAATGTACTGGTCATTCCAGTTCTGCACTAGTTTTCATCTTTTACACTCCAGAGCATTAACAGTGCATAAACACCACCTCTCTTTTTACAAAGTGGAGCACCACAGGCTTGCAAACATAGCCCTCCCATCAGTGGAACACGGTACAAACAGCATATATGAAAATATAAAGTGAGAGACTTCTTCATCATGGTCTTTTCAGGTACCAGTAACAGTCTATTAATTCAGTAACTGTTGTCCTGCTAGTGATGATAAATTGGGATCAGTGGATGTTTCTGTATGATGTTACTCATCTTTAAAATTGGTGGAGAAAAGTTGGTTCTCATATTTTTGACTGCAGCTGCTTCAGACTTCACAGTAGATTAGATTTCCTGCTACAGACAGTTAAAGATGGAATGAAAAAACAAATTGGACTTTAGCAGAATAATAAATCACCCCTTTGCATCAGCAGATATGCTAAGAAGGAGGTCCTGTGAGGGGTTTGCGGTTGATTAGGAAAGGAGGACCCTGGCATTATGTAGCTGGCTCTAATTGCTGCATTCAAGGCATAAATTGGCAGAAGCTATTGGGAGGAGACTGTAACAGCCTGGCCCACGGCACTGGTGGCTGCAGAAGGAAGATGGCTACCCACAGGCAAACAGATCTGTCGGCAGAAGAAATTGAACAGAAGATAGATCTTCGTTAGTAATTTGATGCTTCTAATTCTCTACAGGGATTTGGCTTTAACGCAAAATTATAGCCCTGTATTTTACAGTGCCAGTATAATGTTCTAACAGTTGCTTTTTAATGTAAGAAAGAAGTTAGACTTTTCCAGTGAATACTGTGGGAGGGGAAAAACAGGCAGAGCAAAAGGAAAGTATTTGAACTCTCCTAAATTGTGCAGAAAAATGTGTTAGAAGTTATTACAGAAGGGATGATTGAAATTGCCTTCAGGAGGGAAATTGGGGAAAATTTTCTTGCTTGCATATTCATAAGACTTAAAAAGTATTGGGTTTTGATTGGTTTTAAAGTTGTACTGTGTCTGATTGGCTTAGAAACTGTAAGAGGCGAAAAAAAAGTAGAAATTCCATCCTGCTTTAATCACTGCCCACTCTGAGCTTCCCTAATGACTTCCAGATGCATTCTCTTTATGCTATTGTTCTGGCACAGTTTCCAGACAACTTTTGGGTCTGTTAACAAAAAAAAACCCAACCTCTGCCCTCCTCGCTCTTCTAACAGAAAACAGATTTCACTCTGGTTATATAAATGTGTGATGAGCTGGAGAAATAAAATTCCTGTTGCTTTCTCTCTTCAATCTCCAGGAAAACTTCTGGTATAAAGTGAAAGAAAATATTCACTTAAATTCCCTGTAGGGAAAGAGTTAAAGCAAATTTCATGGGAATCCATTGATGTTTAAGAAAAACACCACGATGTTGCATTTAAACTAAAGAAAACCCCATCCTCTACAAAATTAAAACTCCTCACCATAAAATCATTCTCATGTTGCTGTCTGTGCCACTGGTCTGTTGAGCCACCTAAAGCAAATCATCTTGCCTCTTAATGCCTCAGTTTCCTGCACATGAACTGGAGACAGTGATGCACAGTCACAGTATAAAAAACTTTTATGGCCTTCAGATAAAAAGCACTTTGCAAGGTAGAACCAAAACATTTTCTGATGTGGATAAGGGATGACAGAAGAGTTGTAATGTGCTTCCTAAGTGGGAGAGCAAAACAGCAGTCCCCTCTTCAGTTTGCATTTGATGCCCATGCAAGGCTGCCCTGTACCTTTGTAAGGTACTCTATTCCCTTTTGAACAAAATAACATATTAATGCCTTGAACTTCTGTCTTTCAAAGCCACCAAACTGCTTCCTCTTCCTTAGACCCCTCATCAGCCCTACCTTTTCAGAGGATATAACTCAGACTGGATTTATTCTATATCTTTTTGAGGGAATCCTATCATTCCTCCACTTGGATACTCTTTCATCCTCTAAAATTAACGTCCACATCAAAATGTCCACTCCAGTGGTGGCTGTATCTTCCAGCCCTTCCATCCATGACAATGGAAGAAGAGGTATTATTACACCCTGTGAGGAAGATACCCTTTCATAAGTCCTGGACTGCCCCAAGAAGTCTGTTTTTCAGGTGCTGGCATCATTTGGA
The DNA here is from genome assembly GCA_035584735.1 of Pseudotriccus pelzelni. Lineage (NCBI taxonomy): Eukaryota > Metazoa > Chordata > Aves > Passeriformes > Tyrannidae > Pseudotriccus > Pseudotriccus pelzelni. Next base: position 22,716,662 of record JAWMRA010000078.1, read on the forward strand.
CCAGCAGAAGTTCACTGGCTACCACCTGGCCAAAAACTCCATGGAGTTTCTGCAATGAGCAGGGATATCTTCAATGAGATCAAGTTGCTCAGAGCCCTGGCCAGCCTGATCTTGAACATTCCCAGGGATGGAGCATCTACCACCTCTCTGGTTAACCTGCACCAGTGTTTCACCATTCTGCTCATCGTAAAAAGTTTCTTCCTTCTATCTAATCTGAATCTACCCTCTTTTAATTTATAACTATTATACCTTGTCCTGCTGCTGTAGGCCCTGCTAAAAAACTTGTTTCCATCTTGCTTATAAGTGTCCTCTAAATACTGAAAGGCCACAATAAGGCCTCTCCGGAGCCTTCTCTTCTCCAGCCTGAACAATCACAACTCTCTCAGCCTTTCCTCATAGGAGAGGGGCTACATCCCTCTCATCGTCTTCACGTCCCTCCTCTGGATCTGCTCCAACAGGTCCATTTCGCTTCCGTGCTGGGGGTCCCAGAGCTGGATGCAGCACTCCAGGTGGGGTCTCACTAGGGTGGAGTAGAGGAGCAGAAACACCTCCCTCGCCCTGCTGCCCACACTGAGGGTGATGCAGCCCAAGTTACAATTGGATTTCTGGGCTGCAAGTTCACGTCACCAACTCACGTCCAGCCTCTCATCCACCAGTACCCCCAAGTCCTTCTTAGCAGGGCAGTTCTCAATCCCTCCAGCCTGTACTGATGCCAGGGGTTACCCCAACCCAGGTGCAGCACATTGACTCCGCCTTGTTGAACCTCGTGAAGTTCACTTGAGCTTCTTGAGATACGTAGTTACCCTGAGGCTATTTCCTTTCTGATGCAGAGGCCCCTTAACCAGTAATAAACTAGATGCTCTCTGAGCATTGGGCACTTTTTGACAATCAACCTTCTCAATTTTAAATTCTTGCATGAAATTATTTTATGTGAAAGTACAGCTCCTGATGAGCTGGGGAGACAGGAATGCTTGTGAAAGCTGTGTCTAGAAAACTCTCAAAATGTTGGTCAGAATTAGACTGAGCTAAGGGATTCTGTAACCCAATTTTTGGTTAATTTTATAAGACCTGCAGTGGAATAGTTTGATTTGTCTGGTATGAAGTACTGAGAAAGAAGCTATTTCTTTCTAGTGAATTCATCTACTTTCACTATTCAGCACCCTGACAAACTGCAAGCCAAAGACAAACAACTCTCAATAGGAAAATAAAATCAATTTATAAGGAAAGTACTTTTGATTAATCTCTTGTGCTTCATGAGTTGAGTTTATATTAAATAGATGAGATCTATGATAAGCCATTTATTAAATAAAGCATCTACTAATAAAAACAACATTAAAATCACTTGTATTTCACTGCATTGAAAGTATCAAACATGGTACAGAGAACTTTGCACATTTTAATCTGTAACAAAGAAAGAACATTTCCTTCCTCTGCAGCTGCTAGCATTAATCTGGATTTAAAAAGAAATCTAGGTGATAGGAGCAGATCTCTCCCAAGGGACTGGTTTAATAATTTCTGAATCCTAGCTGAATATATTCTTTCACATTTTCAAATTATATAACTTTGAACCATATTTTACTGTCCCTTAAAATATCTCAACATCTATGCAGTGAAAATGTCCTCTTTGCCCTCATTAGAAATATAAATGAGGATGCACCTTCACATTCATAAAGAAGACAAAGTGCCGGTGTCTGTACTAGAACACCAGACTTGCCCAGGGGTATTCTGGGCACAGAGGTGAGCTGTCAGGTACTGACACACCTCTGGGCTGGGAAATATTTTTTAAACACCATGCTACATAAAAGGATGATTTGGGGGCTGATCCTGGAATAGTCACAGTCCCGTACAACTGTTTGGCAGACTATGAACTGGCATGGGCCAAAAGCAGCCCAGAGGCCATTCTGACAGTATAGACCATTTAGAGTGCCCAAGAAGGCCCTCAAGCAACGTTTAATTTACCACTGTGACCATAGCCAGCTTGGCCTAGACATAAAGGGGAACACAGGAATTTTGTTCACATCCAAAGCCTGGCAGAACAGTTTCAAACAGCTTACAGGCAAAATCAGAACTTTCATATCAGAAAATCCATACCATATCCTTTGATGTGCAAAAGTAATAAGTCATTTTGGACAGGTGGTTTTGAGGTTCACTGTTCTTTGACTGATTTTTCAAACCTTGATTACAAATATTTCTATTGTCATGAAAAGTTCCCAGTTCCTTCCAAGGTTTTGCAAGGATGAGCTCTTTAAGCAGACATTGAAATCAGTCTTTTAACATCAAGGTCAGTTAAAATCTAAGAAGCCTACTCTATTAGATATAATAGAAAAGTAGGGCTGAGAAGTCAAGAAATCAGCTTAATTTATCTCTTTACTTCTAAGCAAGGGTAAATATTTCTAGACAAATTCTGACACACTTAATGCACTTTTAAAACTTCTAAGGAAATTACTTCTGCCACCTGTCTCAAAAGTGTCGGTAGGTAGCATTACTCTAACAGCTAACCCAAATCTTTTGGCTCTTGAAAAATAAAAAAAATAGTTGATCTGCTACAAATGAAGTGTAAGCAACCTTTCATATGCTAAAAGAATACAGATTATATGTTCTTTCATTCTTAATTTCCTCAAAATCGATCTGTTAAACCCCTTATCTACCTTGTTGAATATCCTTCTCTGGAGTGTTATCACCCACCTAGCAACTATTCACTGTATATTTATGCATCTGTTTCTTTTCCTTCCTAAACTTATTTTTCTTGTGTTTGTTTTTATTGACCTCCACTGTTTTGCTTCCTTTCTGAAATTCATCAAGATCATTCTGAATCCTAATGATAACATCTTTCACTCCCTGCCCCCACTGTGGTGTCACACTCAAATGGCTCCGTGTTCTGTTTAAATCAGCCCTAAGAACCTGGGTGGAGCAGAGCTCACATAAAGATCTGTAGACAATAATGAAAAGCCCTAAATCAAACATTTATAATGAAAGATATTTGATGTCCTATCATACTGATGACATTTTCTCAGACTGCCCTACTGCAAGACTCCTTATCCTAAGATAATTTCTAAAACTTTTCTCCAACTACTGTTATTCTTCACCCATTATGAATTCTTTCTTCAATGACTTCTCATGAACAAATATTCCCCCCCTCCCTAAAATTGTAAGAATTAAGTGCAATGAATTAACGTAAATGAGAGCTGCTGATAACACATCAGGAAACAGGGAATCTCCCAGTGGGTTAGTCACAAGGGAGACTGATTTATTTCATGCAGGTTTATTTTTGGCAGAAGTTCTTGCAAAATTCTTCTTAACATCTTTGCTCCCTATTCATTTGCCCTTTCTTTGGGAAAGGCCTAATGAGAAATCTCATCACAGAGACAAAAAATCAAAAGCCACAGGATAGGAGTTACCTCTTCACTCATATCTGACCTGATACAGCATTGGCAACTCTGCGGGTTCCAGCAGGAAATTGAATTAACTGACTTCCAGGGATCCTGATCACCAAACGTTTACCTGATTCTGTGAAATGGTACTTGCTACTGTTGGAAAGAGTTTTTCAAAAGTTTTAATTAAAACTTGTTTTAAAAAAGAAGTTCTTTCAAATTAGAACATTTCTCTGACAATTGATCAGTTTTACTGCAATATGGGGTATTTGTAAACTTGCTTACATATCTTTAAAAAAATATTGTTTATCCCCCTCCTCCACCCCAGGTATGACACTAAATATACTCTAGGTTTTAGTAAAAAAGGGAGGCTTAGCAAAAAAAAAAATCCGTTACTTATTAAAATTCCTCTTTTTTTTAAAGTAAAAAAGGTGGGTTTAGTAAAAATGCTGATCACCAAAACTACCAGAAACAAAAAGCAGTATGAAAAACTTTTAAAGCAATGTAAAATGGGTATTTACTGTACATACTTTCAAAAAGTAGAAAATTCCTCCACATCCCTGTAATAAAAAAAAAAAAAAAAATTAAATTATTTTACAACATCATTGTCTCATTTTTCATTACTGATATCCTATTTTCTAAAATCTTAATAATATGGAACACTTGTATGCATAAGTGGTCGATTCCTTGGTTTACTGGATTCGGAGCCCTGGTGCACCTCCTCCTCAAGATCCAGGGGGCAGTTTAGCAAAGGCTATTCCTAGATCTTGCGCAGGCTTTGTGCTCAGCCTGGATGTGGTCTGTCATTTGTATCTTCCTGACACTTCATGAAATGAAACAAGCCAGTCTCTCCTAGCAGTTTCACCACTAGATTCTTTTTATCTTAACCTGCGCAGACTGTTTGAAGACCTGCCTCTACCCTCCATGTGTTTTACAGACTATTTTTTCACTCCTTTGTTGTACAGCTATGTGAAGCAGCTCAGATTAAGTTTTAAAAAGGGTTTATGTTGTGGCAAGGAGCAGGGAAACTTTTTTAGGTGGGTGGAGAAAGCAGGGAAGTTGAGACATTTGCCATTCATTAAAACGTCTCTTCCTAGTGCTGCCAATGAGACTGTAGCTCAGGCTCCCTGTGTTATCCTAACAGAAATGCAAGCCCCTTTATGCTTAGCTGAAACATTCTAGTAATTTACTTCATTAGCTCAGTGACAAACTATATCTGATTCAAGCTATTGAACTGAGAACTGTCCTCCTTTACATTACTTCTCTGTGATTGTTCAGAAATACTGGTACATCCCTAGCACTGTTTTTTTATGATCAAGTACTTTTGTACTTAAGAATAGAAAGACTCAGAGGTGATAGGGCAGCTTCTAACTCACAGTAGTGCAGGCACAGAGGATGGGGGGAAATCTTCTTTTCCGTGATGCAAAGAATCTTATCTTTGGTGTTCCAAGCAAACCCATCGGAAGTAGAAATGCTCTTGGAACAAATGTTGACAAAATGTATGCTTGTAGGCAAGACGCGAATGGTTTAATGGAGTGCAAGAAAACTTGAAGGTCAAAAAGCAAAGGATTCCCTTCCCCCCTGCTCTGCTTGAATATTTCTTCCAGGGATTTGAGAACTGCAGGATGACGTGGAAGGGGGTAATAAAACCCTTCCAGGCTCCGGGTGTTCCACAGCCTGGCCTCACTCACAGCAGCGCTGGACACTTTAAAATTAAAAGTCCCAGAGACTGAGTGAGTCATGTTGCCTCACCGCTTCTACCATTTCAGAAACAGCAGGCAAAAGACACTGAAGATTTCCCTTGCAAATATCTCACCCTTGCAATCTTGAGTCAAATAATAACAGTATTTTTTGTGTGTTTCTGAGAAACTGCAACAAACAAAAATTTACTGAGGAACTGCAACAAATGAAACTCAGATCCTGAGATGTAGTAATTCTCAGGCTCAGTGTATCAGGCTGAGCTGCTACGAAACTTTTCTGTGCAAAGGAAAAAAAGGAAAATAAAATCTGCTTTTATTGCTTTTATTCCTGACTTTTTTTTTTTTTACTGTGTGGCTCTTAATTTGGAATTGTTGTCTCTCTTCTTGTCCTGGTGGTCAACAGGGGACATACAACATGCATACCATATAATTGGGAAGAGGTTCAGGAAGCTGCCACGTCTGTAGGGCTCCAGTGCACAAAAGGAGGCGGAGGTAACAGGAATACCTTCTACTTGACGAACTTGGAAATTCTGGTGCCACATCAGCAGGAGCAGATCCCAGCACAGTGCTCTTCAGGCACTGCAGAAGTGAAATATGCCATACAAGTAACTCAAGGCAAATCGTTCTGCCCAAATGCCTGCTAATTTCTGCCTTCCGCCCCTCACATCTCAGTCAGATTTGTCAGGGGATATTACACCCTTCAAATCTCACTGTTTACAGTGGACTATCGAATTCCATTTAAGAAACTAGGAGCTTACTGCCTCTATATCCAAAAGCATCTCAATCCATTTCTCTGTGAATTAGGGAAGATCAGAGGCACAGAGAGACTGATGATAGATAAAGACAATGTAATAGATTTTCACGTATCTGAGCTTTGGGAGTCAAAGCCTAACAGAGAGATAAGGTTGCTCCCACCCTAATGTGGAGCCTCAGATTCCAACAGCTTCTGGTGCTAGAATTAATTCAGGCATGTCTGGATGATGTTGTGATTCCCATGTAGACACAAATGTCATTCTTAGCAAGCTTTGATATCACTATGTTCACATTCTGAATACACAGGAAAATACAGGAAAACTCAAGCTTTTTTGTCTAGAGGTTGAGAGAGGGACATTGAGCCACATGTATGAGACACCTTACCTGGATTTGGGCTCATGGGGTGATTTTTTAACAGAGTGTGTCTAAACCTCTTCATTTAAAAACACTTATGTGTATTTGGAATTCTGTAAAGAGGTGATTCAGGAACAATTCATCGCTACATAAGCAAGGCCAAACAGTGACCACCTGTATGGAATCTTTCCATGTAGGGATAACAACACAAGCAGGACCTCCCTAAATGTAGCAAAGTGTGAATTAGAGAAAAACTTTTCTTCACACTCTTCTTTCTGCCTATTTAACTGCATAGTTGGAGTTCATTTGGTGCAGTGCTCTAAAGTGGGGTTACTCTAGTGTGATAAACATCTGTGGTTTAAATTATTTCATACATTTTTAAAGCCATACAAGATTTTCTTCTACTACACTCTGTGTTTGGCACATAGCTCGGCCAAACACTAACCATTAGGGCAGCCATGTGCCTGCCTCAGAAGCCTTTCTGGAAGAGTTTAGTCCATGTTACTCCATTTTTCCTTAGCACCCAGCATGCCAGCTCTGAGCTCCCATGCAGCATTTTGCTGCAGGTGCTCCCAGAAAATGAGAGTGTGTATTCACTCAGCCATGGCTCTATCTATCTCAGGCATGATGTGTCTAAGGACACCAGAGCCTTCTGTAGTGCCTGCTGTAAAAATCATCCTTGGAATTATCCAAGCTGATATCACATGGTGATCGTTAAGAATTACTAATATCCTAATACTATATACTAATATACTCATGGAATTACTAATATAATACACTAATACTTGATCTGAGATGTCACAAAAGAACAGGGACATACAGAGATTTAAAAATTACCGTATAAAGCTTGTATTGGGAGAAAGAAATATCAGAATTCAGAGAAAAATTAGAGAAGTGAGGTTTTCCCAAAAGCAGTATTTTATCTAGACAGAAGCAAATTGATATAGAGAAAGGTGAATATTAATGTATTCAAGTATTATTTTTCAAATATTTTTTAAACATCCAAAAAATCATAAAGACAACTACACAGATGAGTGTTGGATTATCTAGAATATAAATACAGTTAAGGACTTTCCTCAGCTGGTGACAGATACTCAGTCAATTCTTTTGCCTATTCCCAGTGCTTTATTGAAGGACCTGACCATAATCTCCTCATGTGGGGAGCAGAGGCGGTACCCCGTTTTCCAGAATGGAGAGAACTGAATAATTTGCACATTATTTACCATATAAATTCTAAGACTGTATGAAATGCAAAATGAAATGTGTGCACAAATCCATCTGATGTCTAATCACCCTGTACATCCATGTGTGTGTGCTGAACACTAATATGAATTTAAAACTCTAATGTCTCTTTTATGTTAAAAATCAAAGGGGTGTCAAGTGGCTGCAGTGTCATAGCAGGGTAGCAGCTGATTGCCATCCAACTCTGTTACAGTAATACCCCTCCTCTGACATCTGCAGGGCTTAGATGCCGGGCTGCAGGAAGTATTTATTTTTTTGAAACAACATCTGGCTCTTTAATAAACTCCACAGGTGGCTATGCTGGTGGTTTCTAGTCCCTTATGTGGTCAGGCTCTGTGTGGGTAGCTTAAAAAGCCCATCATGTCAATGACTGGTTCATTCAGCCTGGACTGTTTTCATTGGACTTAGTGATACTGCGGGCTCTGTGCAACCTCACCAAAGCCTCTCCTGAAGTAGGTGCTTAAAAGCATCTACAGTTCAGACCGGAAAAAGGGATGATATGTTTGTGGACATTAAGTTTAGCACAGGCAAGCTACCATCTGACCAGTCTTTCTGAAACTGTTTATCGAAGTTATAATATTTTATTAATTTTATTAATATAATATATTGATAAGGAAATTAAACATGTTATATGCCTAAATTAAAAGAATATTTTAAGTCTGTAAAGTCAAGCATCCTAATTCAAAACAATGGAAGAATTAAAACTGTGGGGAAAATGTTCAGAGTCAAACAGACTGGTATTTTTTTCTTTTCAGAAATGTTTTTGGATACCTGACACAGCTCTCAGATAGATTGTTTTAGACTGGGTGTAATCTTCTGTAGGAAACCAAAGCTTTTGATTCACTAGCACAGTATTGCCTCACACCATTTTTAGTGCTCGCCTCATAATAGCCCATTGTTAGCAATGCATTTCATGCATTTCTTCACGCTTTCTGATTTTTCCCACTGGAGATTTGAAAACATTTGGTACCAAAACCAAAAAGTTCCTTAGCTTCTCATTGCTTTCCAGCATTTTACCTACACAGTGAGGAAGATAAAGGGTGTTAATAACTATACCGAGATAGCAGAGATCAACGAACCAGAGGTTTGCTCCATTTATGGTTCAATTTGGGCCAGTTAAATTGGTCAAAAAGTTCAGAGAGACAGATACTGGGAGATTTCATGCCAATAGGGAACTCCTGGGAAGCATAAGTTGTGGAGCTGGTTTAAACCTATGCCAGATCCCAGCCTCCCAGGAACTTGCAGTTCACCTGACCTCCTAGGAACTTGCAGTTCAGTTGCTTAAACAAAACAAAATAAACAAACAAAAACCAAAACAAACCAACAAAACCCTCAAACAAACAAACAAAGACAGAAATAAGAAATAAAAACAAGCAGCTTCCTAAGCAGCAAAAGAAATGAAGCCTGGTTTCATCTGCCTCTTCTGAATTACCTGGTGTACAATAGATTTAACCTATGATAAGGGGAACATTAGTGTACACTTCTGACCTGTTATATGAAATCCTGAAAGTTCCTCAGGTGTAGGGATGTTCTTTTGGAGTATTTATCTCTCTTTCAGACCAAGTTATCTTCTTTCTTCACCAGGGCAGTGTTGTATCCAGACTTTTGAGTGCTCAGTGCTGAATCAGACAGACTAGATTCAAGTTGTGTGCCAGTGCCAGCTGAAGGCAATGACTACCCATCTCTGAAGTCCTCTGGGACTGGGATTCCTTCTGCTGTGGAGTGACACATGGAAGAAATACATGCTGTCTTTCAGTCTGAAAATGGTGGAGAAAAGCCCTGGACCTGGAATAGGTTGGGTGGTTGAACTAAGGAGGACCACAGAAATCACAAGGATGACCAAGTCTAACTCTTAAGTGAATGGGCTTGTACAGGGATCGACCCCACAGCCTTGGCATTATTTGCACCCTTCTCTAACCAACTGAGCTAATCTCAGGGTCAATCTGGATGTGAAGTATGAAATACTATATGGTAGGATGTTTCTGCACAGCTGTGAATCCTCCCTGTCCTTTTCTTCCCCTGTCCAATGGGGCTCAAAGCCCACCTGCACCTGCATTAAGCGAGTGGTTTTCTAATGTTGTGGTAGGGAAAGAAAATGAAGGACGGACATCTGGTTTCTGAATTATGGCTCTGATTAACAACAACCATCCAAAATGAATGACCTGCTAAGAATAAACCGTGAACATGGAAACCATTTCTTCTGAAAGGTGAGTTTCCTTCTGAGATTAAATATTAAAAAAAACAACAACAAAAAAAACCAAAAAAAAAAAAAAAAAGCAAAACAGAGGAAGAGTTTAAGTCTACCACCTCATAAGCATGTCCTTTTAACACTAACCTAGTGGGTGAAAAATACCAATTCCTTGTGAGCACTACACTCAAGCTGGACATTAGGTGTTAATAAAACTTATTTTTTAGTTTACTTAACCAATGTAACATGCAATTGTTTACATTTCCATTCATTCTAACTAATATGCATAATACCTGTACAGGTTTCCCAAGTAGCCTGTATTTTCCTTACAGTTTAATTCATGATTGTGTGACTTTAATACAATTCATTAACCTAATTTTTGCAATATGTTTTCTTTCTTTTTAAATGCTATAATTAAAAGTTCTACACCATATACACAGAATTTTCATGCCTTTGTTTCTTTTGTAAACTATATATTATCCAAACAAAACTATTTTAATGGCTCTCTGACAAGATAAAACCATTGTTCTTTGGGGGGGGAAAGACATTTTCAACTCAACAATAAAGATGAATCAAAACATTAAAATTTCACCATCTTTTTATCCATTTATTTCATCTGTTCCCAAGTATTCATACCACTTAACTTTTTTAAGGTATTATTTCTATAACAATTAATGTCAGGAAATCATATTTCATATTATGCAAATATATCATTTTAGCTTGATTATACTGGAACATAAACTAATGGCTTAACAATACAGGAGGTTTCCTAATAACAGCTGTTCATATAAAGCACAGTTACAGTGTACAAACACAACAGAAATACTTTACTTGATCACATTGAGTAATAAATAAATAAATTTTTATCATAGGTCCTTATGACAGGAGTCCTAGATAGGACTGTGTTTAACAAATTATGACAGAGGTGTAGATATTTCACAATCACATACCTAAATCACTACATGATTTGGTTAATTGAGAGACATGTGTTGGGATGAAATGCCCAGAGGAGGAATGTAGCTAGGAGTCCTCTCTGAATCAGTGAGACCACCTGGACCAACAGGGGTTTGGCAGCAGCCATGATCCTACATCACGCCTCCAGCAACACATAGTTGATTTCAGCCTCCTCCTTTGAAAACCCATTTTTGCTACAAGGAATGAGCCTATGACCATTCCAATGAAACTAGTGGACTTGAAAATTCAGGCCCTTAGAGCTAGTAATGAGCTATTTCATCAGTTCCAAAAGGTCAGCTACTAAACACCATACCTAATTTGGAGGAAAAATGATGGATCTCTGTTCTGATCAAGGTTTAGAATCTCTTTGGAGACACAAAGATATACAAAGTAGGAGGCATACTATCCTAAACGACTATAGGTTCGGTTTGGTAATGTGTGATTCTGTCCTAACAAGATTCATACTGCTTTTTTGGATAAAGGCTTGCACACTGGGTTTATCACTTGGTGACTTCGGTAAATTAGTTCTCAAAGTCTAAACTGAGAGATCCATATGGTTTAATTTCTCTGTCACATGCCAAATCTAAGCTGCATTCTACCTGCAAGAGAAAGGGATGGCATTTCCAAAACAAAGGCTGGTGTCAGGTGCAAAAGACTTCCAGATCTGAAATATCATTTCTATAAACATTCATCTTTTGGAATTTTGCAGCTGAGAAAAGCCTTGAACAGCCTCAGCTTTCACGCTTGCCATCTGATCTCAACATACTTGTCTACTGAGGAATCCAGTGAATGGCAACTGCTTCATGCAAAGAAAAACACATAGGACAGTTTCAGCAAAAATTTGCAGTGGGCCAGGCCCTGAAAGCTCTTATTCTGTCTGAATAAAAGCCATCAATATAGGCCTGCCTTTTTCAGTGCAAAATCTGTTTCAATTGGTATTATTTCAGACCTATTTGGCCAATGGGTCAAGAGCTCAGTTATCTCTCAGCACCTGCTCTCTGGGCATCTTCTCAGTCAGCCAACGAGAGAGGTCCCTGCACTGCTGGAACCAGGGTCATTAGTGTAGCTGGAGCTCCAGGGAAGGGAATCACTGACTTTCACATTTGCCAAAAAAAAACAAGCCCGAGACTGGAGAACTCAGAGCCCTTGCAGGGTGGCAGAGTGGTGGCATTTGCTCTGCTTTCCTGCAGACACAGTTTGTCCAAGGGGGCCAGAACTTGGCTATCACTGATACACTACTTCACTCTTCAGTTGCCAGGATAAAATGTTTTCCTGTGGTTTCCACCTTGATCTTTTTCTCTCTAGTGCAAACTAGTAAAAACAACTAGTAAATGTAGCTTAAATATTTTTCTTTCTCTCTATCTAAGCCAGAGAAGATATTAGTAGCGTGAGGACTTTCATAAAAAAGGGAATATTAAAAACAAAAAAAAATCAAAACCACTCTGAGAAGGCAAGCTAAACTAAGCAGACTGCAACATGGGCATTCTTTCCATAGGGTTTTGTTTATACACGGAAGCATATCTCTCAGGCTGTGGCATTCAACTGGCTACAGTTTCTAGGTTAATGAGAAAGGCCTTGCACAAATTCCAGCTCTTACACGTGACCGCTGCTTTTATGGCTGTGAAATGGAGGAGGGTTCTCACGTTCAAATTTACTTTTCTCAGCTGGAGGTTCTACAGTGCCATTAATCCATAAAGTGAAGCCTCTTATGAGCAGGGAGCCAAGTGTATTGCAAAGCATCATAAATTGTTATTTCTGTATGGATGGGGATTTGCCTGGAGTGAACCCTCACCATTGCAGAGTATTCTTTAGCTTTGCTCTGAAGGTGGAATTGCTGGAGGTTGTGAGGGGCTCAGCTGACATAGTTTTACGTAGCTACTACCTGAGACCTTGTCCCTTCAATTCTAATAACACATCCTTAAACACTTTTCATTCATACTTCCTCTTGTGATCCAGACACACTGATCACATAGTGATCAGCTGCAGGTTAGTACAAAAAATAAACTCACCCAAACAGCACTACCTTTAACTTATTTTTCATACTGGTGTTAGAACAACCGATGACCAGACAGAATTCACACTGAGAAAAAAAAACAAAACCAAAACCAAACAAAAACCAACCAACCAAAAACCCAAACAAACAAAAAAACCCCACAAACAAAACAAAACAAAAAACCCCCAGTAATCATTTCCGTGGTAAAAAAAATTATTTCTTGCATTTCTGATTTTATCCAACTATTTCAAAAAAGTCTACTAAGGAGCAGGATGATAAATAGGTGTAATGACATTCTTCTAAAGTACTTGGCTGCTTTATGACTTTTCTGTACTTTCATTGAAGTAGAATACTGAAGTTATGGGCATGAAACACAGGTGTAGGTGTAACATGTTGACACAAGTTCCATAACAAGCAAAAATACAGTGCAACTTAACTAATGTCAATACAATTGCACAGTAATGAATTTCACCAGAATACAAAGGATGGTGGTTTCTTTGCAATGTAGGGTACCACAGGAGTCTTTAGTGTGTGTATATGTGTGTTCTTTTCTAGATGCCATCTGAGATGCAGTACCTCAGTAAAGGAATTCTTTTTCTTCCCCTAAATAACTTATGACCACTTTACTCACAGAAACCTCTGCACTTCCTTAGCCAACTAAAGTAAAATGTTTTAAAATGTCACAATATGATAACTCTCCTGGGTTTAAGCCTGGAACTACTCACAGATCTGCCACTCAGGCTCCTTTTACTTTTTTTTAATTCCACATTCAAATATAAATCACAAATGTTTCAAAGCCCATCTAATAACAGTTTCCAGAAAGGTGGGAGTGAATGATTGCAACACAGCAGGTCGATCCAGGCCCTGGCAGTGGGGTCCATCACAAGTCAGATATTTGGCATGCATAGAATGAGGTCCAGCGTCCTTCTCTGGAGTGCAGTCACAAGCAATAGGAGACAGACCAGAGACAAGGCTACATTGTGGGTCAAAAGTCCATGTGAAACACAACTTACTCACTGCTCAGGGCCCAAGTCCAACCAGGAAGCAGGACCAAAAGCAGGGCTGAAGAGAGAACACCTACACCATAACTCAGACAAGGATTGATGACTGCAGGCTGCTGGAATGGGGCTTCTGGAACTACAAGTGAGGATGGAAGTCCCAGGGTGGGGTTGGTCACCAGTAAGGCCTATCAGTGTCCTCAGAGTCCTGACAAATACCTTCTTTAGGGTGGTCTCTTCTGAATTCGGGAGAATAGCATGGAGAATGCTACTATTCAAAGCTTTTCCATTTCAGTCTAGACATCTCCAGATGGATAACAGCACAAAGTGCTTCTCCTCACTTTATCTGCAATGGGACATTGTCTGAAGTAATTTTCATCTTTTTGCTGCATTAGACCCTCATACTATGGAAGTGCAGTGGGACACTTCTGTTGGGAACATACCTCATCTATCTCATTAGTTATCACTTTGAACAGTCCAAATGTTCAAACTGAACAGAAATAGAGAAGTGTCTCATCCTTCCCACAACATGCACTGTACATGTCACCTCTGCAGAATGGTACATTCTTCAGGCGATTTTTCTGAAATTCGGAGGTATTCCCTTTTGCTTTTGCTATAAACATAGAGAGGTGAATGCTCTTTTCTGATGCAAAACCAGTCTGCAAACCACCAGCAACATTTTTACACTCCTGCAAGCACAAGGAGCCAACAGAACTTCTTTGCATTCCTATGATTTGCTCAGACATGGGACATACGTGGCAAGTTGGGTCCTGTGCTGCTACCCTTCCCAGGAAGTGAATTTCAATACAAAAGATTGACTGGTAACTGCAGAGGCTGGAAGTCTTGGTTGCAATCTTAGTCTGTTTGACGTCCCCTGCAGAACTGTCCTGTCATGGTGAAGAAAAAGAATAGTGAACAAGTCGACAGACGTGCCACTCAAGATTTTAGTGGTAAAGCTGTATAAGGCACTGTGGAGTGTGAGGACTTACTCAGCAGGAAATGCAGCCATGGAAATTCTTGCAGTGGGAAAACTGGACTCTCTTTCTCCACCTTCATTTCAGACTGCACAAACATCACAGGAAAAAAAAATAATGAGGACTTTTAAATCTTCCTAAACCTTCTTCTTTCTCCTGAAATTCAAGGGCTAAATGCAACTGCATCCCTTCTTGTGAAAGAAAGGTTCTTTCTTTTGAAAAAATCTCTGGAAATCAGACAGTACAGTTGCAGAGTTAAGGCAAGGCAATGTACAGTGATGTAATCTTGATTTTTAAGAGAACAACAGGAGTGAACCTCCCATAAGAAAATTAAATCTCATCCAAAGCCAGTCATTATTTTAGCTTGCAAAAGCCTTTTTTTTTTTTTTTTTTGCACAACCAGTGCATCTCCAGCAATCTGTTTATTCCTATTGTGTTTTCTGTTTGATGTTAAGACAAAGTTCCTGGGGTAGGAGGCTGGAAAAGAAAATACAGTCTCTTGCTACAAACTGTTAACAGACTCTTGCTTTGCTTTGCTCACTTTAAGTATTTTGCTTAGTTTGGCCCATAACTCTGTTTTTTCTGGAAACCTCTCATTTTTCTTTTGGTCTGCCTTCCAAAACCACGGTGCACTGAAAAAGAATTTTTACTATGGTGCTTCTCTGCTTCAAGGAATGCTCACTTTATACATTTTTATATACCTGCACCCTACATTTTCAAGACCATATTTATAAAATTTTAAAATATTTATCCCACTGTGGTTTTAATTTTTTGGAAAAGCAAAGGACAGGAGTTTCAACTAGTTAATGGGGGACGATCCAGCTGGCGTCTCCAGTGGAAATGATTACTGCAGAAACATTTGCAATCACTTAAGTGTGGGCTCCCATGATCCTTAGCAGAAAAGGCTGAAAACAATTCAAAATAAATGTCGTGGGATCTAAACAAGGAAGGCAGAAACGAAAGATAATTTGCAGCAAATGAAGGAGAAGCCTTTCTCACCATTCAGAGTCCATTAGCTACAAGATTTTAGAGTTATTTCAGCAACCGTGTTAGAAATGCATGGAAAATTAACATGTATGGAGCCTATACATATTCTGCAGCTCAGCTACAGTCACCCACATCTGTTTCTGGTTTAACCTATACCTCGTTCTGGCATGGATTCAAAGAGCAGCAGTGGAAGTGAGTCTGGGTTTGGGACTTGACTGGGGTAAAAGGATGCAGCTCCACTGAGAGAACTGCAGCTAAGTCAGCTAATAATGTGGTGCTACATTTCTAGAGATATGTATTTCCAGAGTTTTTCTCCCTTTCACTTCCTCTGCGTCCAATCAACTCTCCTGCACAGGAAAAATAGTGTCCACACCTTAGCCATTGGATTCAGTCCTATAACTGTATGTGAACTCCTGTGTAATGCCGAAAAAAAGAGAGCTTAAACGGTATTCTATTGAGAAACCAGTTAATGTTCCTATCAGATTGCTGATTTTTGCATTTAAGTGGATCATTCGCATATTTATAGGTACAGAAGCTGCGAATACCATGTGATGTGTATGTGTTTGCACATATATGTGCATGGTATGTTTGTATGTATAAAAAGCATTTAATATAAAAATAACTCAGTAAGCCCCAAATTCCCTTGTAAAAAACCTCCTGTACCAGAACAAGCTACACTTTCCCAGTTAAGCAGGTAACTTCTCATGCTGCAACATGAACAAGCTGAAAAGTGGAGAAAATCATCTCTTAGGTTCCTTCAGGATTTTATCTCACAAGACTGAAGTGTTTCTGCAAATTTTTAACACCATTCCTCAGGTTTCAGTAGTGAATTGCCTCCATTTCACATCATTTTATCCAGAGTTAAACTCTACATTGTTTTTATTTTAAAACATTTTTGAAGGACCCGGGACTTTCTGTGAGAAGGATTTTTCAAACCGTAATAATTTATGGAAAGAAAATCAACAAAAATATTCTTTTATATCCTAAGTATATAGCCTAACTTTTGCAAATTTCCATGCTTTGTATGTAAAGCTTGGTCTTTTATTAACTTCCAAAAATTAATTTCTAGTAGCAAAAACTTTCTCAAATTTTCAAAGCCTCTCAGTGCTTCACAACAATTCCATTGAATTAATTCTTACAGTATGATTTCAGGACAAGAACCTGTTGCTGCGTGTAATTAATTCTTAAGGAACTGAGGCAGAGAAATTAAATGTGAGATCCACCAAAATTTTTAAAACCCAAGTTAAGCACTCATATCCTAGACCGCCAGAATAACTTGCCCAGTCAAATATGCCCATGAGCATCCTTATGTTGCCAGGTTTTCTCCAAAGAAAAGTAATTTCGGTGACAGAGGTATAGCTACTGAACCTCTTAAATGCTCAGCCAGCGTAAAAGACTAAGTACCCACATTGTTGTAGGGCTTCACACACACACTCAGCTGTATCTACTAGATGGGCACAAATTAAAGAGGTTTCATTAAGACCCCCTTGTCTCTACCAATTGAACTAACGTTTGCTCAGTTCCGGGTACAGCGGTCACAGTCTTCACATAAAAATGCAGGAGCATAGAACTCAAGCTGTTATATGGAATTATCTGCCAAATACTGGGTTCTGGCATCCTCATATATTTTGCATGCAAGAATGATGAAATGATACTGAAGATAAAGTGTTATCATACAGGGAGCAGCTTTGGCCTGGAAATCCCAATTTCACACAGGCTCCTAAGCACCATGGGATTTCCTTACTTTCAGAAGAGAGGCAAGATTTGGATCATATTCCAACGTCCTATGCTTCCTACTTATTGCCCATAGTGGCATCTATACTAATAGATACAATGAGCAAGGTCTATTGCCTGGGCCTGCGGACAAGAGGCACAACAGAGCTCATACCCATATAGCTAAACTCTCTGCACCTGAACTGAAACTACGCTCTTCCTTTATGATTTGGGACAGGCAGTATGGGGTGAAGTAAAAGCACACTGCAACTCAGCCCAGCAGTGGCTGGCTCTTACATGGAGGAGCTGTAGCCTTTGGGAGGGAAAAGCTACAGCCAGGAATACAAATGAAATAATGGTAGGTTATTTCCTAACTGAAGCTGCACACCTAGTCAAGAAATCCCCAGGGATCCAGGAATATGACCCACATCTCAATGGTTTCTAACTATAGGATAGTCCTTCCTCTTCCTGCATTTGCTGCCTAAATGACTAGTCAAAGTAGATTGGGAACTATTTGGAAAAATGATGATTCCATTTTTATGTTCACCATCAAAGAAGGTGCGAACAATAAAAATTAGACCTATGGCAACCTGCTTAGGGAACTCTTGAGTAAGTTAATTTTAAGTCCAACACAGCATAATGTCTTTCACTGGTGGATTCAGGATCTCTGGGGTTTTTTCATTGTCTGCAACTGACTTTCAATGCATCCAGGAAGAATTCGAAAGGAATGAAAAGAGTGAACACTGAACAAGACAAATTTTCATATGTCCTAGAAAGAATGGTGGAGAGATACTATGTTTGGGGAAAATGCAAAGGAAAAGTTCTCAATAACATAATTTTTCTTTAAAGATAAGACCGTAATACAGGTTAGCTTTGATTAATTGTAATATAACAGAAGCAGCAAAGAAATAAGAAGGTGACACATTTAGTAGAAGATTTTGGATATGTAAAATTAAATGTGGGAAGTTCATAAATAGGGATTCCAGTAAGAAATCCCAGACTACGATTTAATAATTTGTAAATGTAAATTAAGCCATGTTAAAAAGGTTAATATTTAAATGGTGAACTGATCAAAGTGAGGAGTTACAGCTTGAAAGGGAAGTTTTGCAGTACAAAGTTTGCCTGATTACTTTGTAAGGCAATTCAGCTTACTAAACTGCCAGAAAACAAGCACAAAAATAAAAATCAGTGTTTTTCAGCTGGTTTAGTGAATAGAGCTTATGCACCAAGAGCTAAATGAGAGCTCAGCCTGGCAAAAAAGAGACTGCACATCCAGGACCATCTGGGAGTAAAAGCAACTTTTTTGGCATCTGTTGAGATGTCAGTATTCCATCAAATGGAACCATACCATAAGTAGGAATAACACTAGGTGCTCTAAATCGTTTGCCTTTAAATCCACTAAACCTACAGTACTTCACATTTTAAATACACAGGTACAGATGCCACACAGAAAGGAAACAGATCCCATAAAAAGAAGAATATATAGGTACTACAGAAACTTTTTTAGCTGAGAACTTTTTAGCCATTTATTCCACCTTTTTCACCCATCCTCATAACAGAGAAATTCTGTAAACACTAGCTCACAGAAAGCAGTAAAGCTCTTACTGCTTGTCCAGATAGATTACATGGGCACCTACAGGTGACAGTATACGTCTGTACTTTTCTGTACAGATTATATCTGTAAGTCAACCAAAACATTTTGGGAAAAAAAATCACAAAAATATCCTCTTTTTTTTTTTTTTTAATTAAGTGAATAAACTTTAGATCTTAGTTGGTTTCATAACTTTAGATTTTTAATTTGGTAGTCTGTTAAGACTTTCTGTAGTGTACTTTCATGTATTCTCTGATTACATGCTGCTGGGAGCAGCTCAGTACAGAGCAAACACATAACCCTGAGTCATTAATGACCCTTTTAAATATTCACTAGAATCAGAGGAATAATATACTTCCTTTTAATTTTTTTTCTTAATTCCATCCTGCCAGTCAGAAGGATATGCAGAGAAAAAAAAAACACTTTTCTTCCTTCCTTTTGAAAAAAAGTCTTAGGAAGAGATCAATGCTCTACAGGTATTTTACCATCATATGAACAACCAGCTTCTGCACATTTAGGATACATCTAGTTCAGTATGTAGTCATTTAAAGGTTTTTACCAAACTATATCATATAGAGAAAACAAGGAAATTCTGACAGTTTTATTTTTTCTGTTTAGTTTGCCTTTCATACACACAGGTTAAAATACAGCTTTGCTTCTACATATGTATGACACATGATAAAACACAGGCTGGCCCTTCCCAGGCATCACCACCGCCCAGGAATGGTTAGGGTCATTCTTCACATCCATCAGCAACTCCCATGTCAGAAAAGCAAAGCACAAGTCAACTACTCATTCCCAAGGAGACAGCCATAGCAGGTTAAGTTCAGGATGTGATTTCAGTCCATGAATCCTCCTACCATATGGGAGACAAAAAAAAAAAAAAAAAGAAAAATCAGGAAAGCATTTCTCCAGCTTTTCCCTTATTAGCCAGAGCAGGAAACCCCCACTCATCATGTTGTAAACTGTGAATCTTCCCCAGAACCCAATTCTCCCCAGGTCCCGA
Source organism: Pseudotriccus pelzelni (assembly GCA_035584735.1). Classification (NCBI taxonomy): domain Eukaryota; kingdom Metazoa; phylum Chordata; class Aves; order Passeriformes; family Tyrannidae; genus Pseudotriccus; species Pseudotriccus pelzelni. Next base: position 22,736,486 of record JAWMRA010000078.1, read on the forward strand.
GTGAAGATCACTTCCCAGGTCAAACACACAGAGCTGGCCATGTGCTTTCTAGGTACTGCAGGCACATCACAGCGTCTGCAGCCCATTGTGGGGACAGGCAGAGACTGCCCTGTGCTTAGTTTGATGCAACACTCTCCCTCCTGCTCAGTGGGAGCTGTGTGGCCACTGCAAATATTTCATGTTCAAGCTAGGGAGGGGGAGGGCAGAATAAGGCTTTTCTCTTTTATTCAAAGGCTCATAATTTTAAGCGTAGATTCTGAGGGCTGAACTGCCCATGGAGCCTGAAAGAAACGTAATGATAAAGGAATCCCTTTGCAGCAGGAGCAGCACTGCCACATGGCTAACTAGCTGGAAAAAATCACACTATCGCTCTCCAGCCCTCTCCTTGAGCAAACGTGGCTCAGCAGCAAGTTCTCCAAACAAGGGCTCCGGTTCTCAGATGGAGGGATTTCAAGGAAACAGCCTAGGATTACCCAGGCTTTCTTATGAAAGTATTTTCTGGTCTTCTTACTCCCCCATCTTTACACTTGCAAGCCCCTTTCTGAGGCACTGCCTGCCAAGACACTATAGGATCATGCTGATAGGAATCAGAACAATCTTTTTAAGGCTTATTTCTCTTTAGCATCGGTAACACCAGGTCCATGGGTCAGGCAGGTGTTTCTGACCATGCTCTTCCTTAGAAATTGAAGCATTCTTTGTTTTTCAGCCTGTCTGGCAGTAGGTACAATCTGTTTACTCCAGACTAATAAGGACTGAAAAGGAAACAGCATTATCTGATATGGAATGCAATTAAAAGAGGAGGCCCATTCAAGCAGTTACCTGAAGCAATTTCCAACAATTCACATTTCAGCAATAAACCCTCAGATATATTAAAAGTCAGTCTTCATGAAATAAAACTGTTTCCATCCTTATCACAGCGTTGAATGCAATTTTCTATATAAAATATATATAGTACATAAAATATAAAATATATAGGTAGTTGGCTGTGTTTGGGGTTTTTTTTACATGCAGAAGTTGATTGGAGTGATCAAAATGGGATATATACATTTTTTAAGAAGAGTTTGTTATCAACAAAGGTCATTTGGCCAACTGGCACACAGAGGTTATATCTTTCTGAGAACAGAAAGCTAGTAAAGTTAACGTCTCTCTAGGAGTGACCCCTATCCCAAGGAACCAAAGTAATATGAATTGCCAGAGAGTTTCAGTCACATCGAATGCTCTCAGTAAACCTATACCCAAGCACTTCACAATTGCCTAACTTAATCCTAATTTTAAAAACATTTTGTATTTTTCTTTCGTTGCAGGTCATTGAGTCAGGTGAATAAATGTTCAAGAAGTGTGGTGCACACAAAGCAATTACTCTGAATAAATTGCCACTGAAGGCTGAAATCTGAGTTTCATTTGACATTATGTTTAAATAAGAGAGGACTGCTAGATACCACAGCTAGATAGATGCTACTGTTGAACCAGTCCTTCCCTGCTGCCTTTCGTATATATCTCAGAGTAAGAGATATATTTAGTTCCTTAATGTGTGAGGTTAAAAACCTATGAGTCATGTGGATTTTGCTGAAAGGTAAATGGTTATTACGCTGACCAAAGGGTGTGTCCTTCTCTGAGCTTTCAGCTTTGGGGTCCACGTTCGTATGCTGCAACAAACTGCCTGTGAAATCCTGCACAGCGCTGATGAAAATTAGAGGAGCAGAAAAATTAAAAGGCTTTATGATCAAAAGTGAGTTCTAACAAAAAAAAAAAAAAAAGTGCGTTCCAACATCTCTGTGTTATTTTAAGACCCCTTCTTTTCAGATAAGCCCAAGGATAATGCTGACCATTTCTGCTCAGACTTCCTCTGAGGCTAGCCCTTGAAGGGCTGCTTGAAGGAATAGAGTGGTTTAAATACTATTATTTGCAGTGATCACTGTCTCTTAATTTTTCATAATGCCAAGAGGTTCTTAGTGGCTCCTCTCCCCCTCCTCTCTTGCTACACTTTAGAATAAGGAGAATACTCAGCATGAAACTCTGCCTGAATACTGAAACCAAGGAGTTGTAAGCAGTTTTAGTGGGAGGAAGGAGGGGGAAATGGCTGCAGCTATAAAAGAACATTCGGAGGGCTGGAGAGATGCTGTATTCCCAACAGCTGCACTGCATCAAGGCAAACCACAAAATAGTTTTGCAGCGGCTCCCTAGAGCACAGTGGAAACAAAAGTCAGACAAGGCTGGTTTGGGTGTTGGATTTTTTTAATGGTGGAGGACAGGAGGGACAAGGGAACAGAAAGAAAAATTGTGCCAATCTAACATTATGTATATGCATCTGTAAATTTATAAGTAGCTGGCTGGCTACACTGCACATCGTCAGGTGTTACCCATTTGTTGTGATTTCCATGCAGAGTTTTTAGGGCAGAATTTGTGGAGTAGTCAATTGCAGTATTAATCTATTAACATAGACAGCAGCAAACATAAAGGAATGTCTAAGGATGTAGATAATTTTGATTCTCAAACTTTGAAGACATTTCATTTAATTTACTACTTACACCAGATTAAAACAAGTATAAATGTCAGATATTGTTATTGTGTCTTTATTCTTCTCCTCTGACTCTCCATAAAAATACAGACGCTGTTATGGTAAGAAGATGCATTGATTGTTTGTGGCACTGCCTATAGCTATTCAGATACTTCTAATGAGAGAGTTAAGAAAACTAACTCCTCCCAGAACATGAAAAACTTCAGCTGAAATCTTAAGAATGTCTGAGCCGAAGTCCCATCTCCCTCCCTGCCCCCATTCTTCAGACTGCACTATACTTAAATAAACTATTTGGGTTGGAAAACATTCCTTGGGTCTAATGTGACTCATGATTTCTCTGCTGCTTTAAAACACCAGGAACTAGGCAAAAGTTTCACTCTGCCTAATCTGCCCGGGAAAAGAAAATGCAGCTTTCCCATTCCTTGAGTGCAGAAATCTCAGTCCAAAGTAAGTCACCACTTTGGGTGATGGCTGTTGCATGACACGTGAAGAGGGAACATGGGCACTTTCCTAGATTTCCTGACTACGCTCTCAGAGGGACATGAGCTGATGCAGTGCTGGCTATGAAGAACTCTTACTTTTGCTTCAAGTTGGGTTTTTTTCCTTTTTCAAAAGTAGGTTTTGAGACCAGTTCATCAAAAAGTAACTTTCAATCAGTTCAGAAAAACAGGCTGACCATTCCATATAAACACCAACTGAAAACTTTTGGTGTAACAGGGAGAGTGTTTCTGGTATTGATACTACAGCAAAATCATCATTTCATTAATGTGTTTACTCACTAAACCTCTACATGAAGTGGAGATTTAGGTCCTCCCTCTTCTAAAGAGCACAAACTCCCACACTGTTTCAGATGAACACAGGTATAGACCCATACAAACAGTAAAGTCAAGATACGTTTACATATCAACTCTTAATATTACTGTCTCTGTTCACACACTTAGTGCATGTAAACTGCAAACTAATGCAATTCATCTTAGTTCTTAAGGGAATAGGGATAAAATAATTTCATTTTCCCATGTTTTTCATAGATTATTCATCATGCTCAGAGAAACTGATCACAGCACAGCTGGTGACAGATTATTTGTTATACCACCTGAAGGCAGCAGTTCACATCTTTGTGCCTACATTGTCTATAAAGACTTGTGAACACTGATAGGGCTCTGTGTTTCTTTTTCCAGCTAGTGCAACTACAGGGTATTTTATTCCAAAGAGTGGCATATGCTTCATCTGACATCAAAGGGCATACAGTATGATAAAGAAAATATTTTAATGTCTCATAGCAGTGAAAAACAGGAGCTTATAGAAGAGAAAGTGAAGAATTCTGTACGAGCTGGAGCAAACCAATCTGTATCATGTCCAGGACCTGCAGCTCTCCATTACTAGTTGTCTAGACCCAGTTGTGTTAAGTACTTCGTAGAGAACAACCCAGAACTAAAGTAGAAAGTGATGCCTATTGCTCTACAGCATTTGCACCAACCCCCCGCAAAGCCATCTTTCCCTGCTGATGTACCTCCTCTCGTGCCCTCCTGCTGTCTTTCCCACACAGCAAACTGCTCCTGCTTCCCTCACAGATGCAGCTCCCAGTCCATCAGGAGAGAGGCAGATGTTTGGTGCCAGATGAGCAGCAGCCATTTCACAAAGCTCCTCACCTTCCCTCTTTTCCACGCTATCTGAGGGAGCCTGGCTCTTTTCCCACTACATAGCACCCACCTTATTACACAGTCACGTGAAGTACAGGAAGTATACAAGAACCCAGGTTAGCTAATTAAGGAACAAGTTCTGGAACTTTTTTTTTTAAATGTGGCAAGTCCAGAAAATATGTGCACTTCCAAAGTGCTGCTTTCTTTGAAAGGTGGTAGTGCGAGTAGGACTGAACCGATGTATGATCACATACATGCATATACAGGCATACTTGGTAGGCAGAAAGGCTGCCTTAAGCCATCTCCTGACCTTGGCCACAACCCATCTTGGTCCCTCTCTGCATCTTTTTCCTGGGCTTTGTTTTCTATCCCTGAGTTAAAATGCAAGATTTGTTTGCATTCTACCTACCCAAGAGACTTCAGCAAATCTCTGATCAGCATGATCATATAGCAAAATAATGGTGAGCTGACTCTCTGTAAACACACATATTGTTCAAATTAGGGCTTGAAGACAAGGGCTTCCTGTTTGCTCTAGTTCTTTTACAGCCTTACTTGATGAGTAAAGCCTCTGCAAGTGACAATATAATCCATTTCTGGCAAACTCATTAAGAAGTATATATAAGAAATAAAAGTAATAGCTAGAGCACAACCACCTTGCTGTGGTTCAAACTGAGTGTCTCAAGCCTTCAGAACTGTAGTCAGCCACAAATTTCTTCAGAACTGACTAGTAAAGAGCAGGTCATCAAGACGTTATCTAAGTGGCATTTTAATGGCCAGACAACCTCTGCAAATACCTTGGTAGTGTGAAGACAATTGAAAAGCTGAATTATATCCACTGTTGAATTCAGACAGTGAGAATGCCGTTTCCAACCTTATTTTTACACCAACTCAGTGATAAATATTCAGCTTGGTGGAAGCATAAATATTCAAGGATCACATACATTAGTGGTTAGGAGTCTAACAGGAGTGAACAGGTGATGACTGAAAGATAGCTCTTGACGTATTAATTACTTGGAGAGATGTAATGCCCAGGTGTAGGTAGGGCTGAGTGAACAGGCACAACACTAAAGGTTCTGACTGGCATTAGAGCTCAGACACAAGGTCTGCTTGTGCCAAAATATTAACATTTCTGTGTCACTTGAAATTAAGGCAGGGTTGACTAAGAAGAATATTTAGCACTATTGTTGAATTGCATGTCTTCAAAGGCCTGCACCAACACGAAATTATTAGCTGCATTACACCTCTGTAGATCGTGTAAATGAAGGCTCTTGTATGCATTACGCAAGGAGAGAAACAAGGACCCAGGAGGTAAACTGTCAGAGGTTAATAGTACATCAGTAGCTTCATGTGGTCATAAATGCTTGACTTCTGGTCCCATGGCAAATACCATCACAGTATCTTTTCATATAAAGTGTATAGAACATTCCATTTGTTGCAGGAAATAAGGAAATAGTCTGGAATCTCTATGATCCCTTGAAATTATGGGATTCTAAGGTCTGTTAAAGTGGCAAAGAGTGTCTCTAACTGACCTGTTTGAGTTTGTTGGCCACATTAATAGCTTGAAAACTGAATATTAATGTATGCAACGTTTGTCATGTAACTCGTTAGTTAGATTTCTAAATGAAATTTGATTTAACTGGTAATATGGAGCATGGGAAGTAAACAGCAAAAGAAGTTAAAAACCAAGAGAAGAAAGCTATGAAACTTACACTGTAGCAAGTGAATTGAAAGATATTCTTCACTTTTATCAGCCTAATTTTGGCAAGGATATTGAGAAAAAGAGCCAAAGTGCTGTCATTTTTAGTAGTGTGATTCATGCAGCAGTGAAATTCTCTGGAGTGCTGCACTAGATTCTGCCAGGTGTGAATGCAATCATTCTTTAGTTCTGAATCTCTAATACGTGAGCCCCCATTCCTGCTCTGACTTAATTTAGGAGCGATTGTTACTCTGGTGGAATTAGAACTGAGAACCTGAAATCTGTGTAAAACTTGGTATGGTTTTATTTTTAATGAACAATTTTACAATGGTCAAATGCAGCTGTGTATACAAACAAATAACCTGGAAGCTAGAGTTTTGGGGGGGGAATCGAGTGACAGTTTTTGTTTCTGTTTCTGTTTGGTTAGGGTTTGGGGTTTTTTCTTACTTAGAGGAAACAGTTCAGAAAATAATATTGTTTGAAAGAAGATGATGTATGTCGGAAAAAAAGCTAACTATGGGGAAACAATTAAGATATTAAGGATAAGAACTATTAAATCAGTCTAGAGAAGGAAATCAGATGAGGATGTAGTTGGAGATAGTTGTTCACTCTCACATATTCTTGTTTTTACCACACATACTTGCTACCTCTTTAGTGTCCTGATGGTTTTCATAGGCAGGCTAATGCTTATTTGGCATCTTCACTTCCAGTCCTGGAAGAAAGGATTTCCCACCTCACCATCTTTGAGATATCCCCATCAGTCAGGAACACAGGCTGGCAATAAGAAGACAGAATTGCATCCGTTGCATATGAGATATCCCTTTAAAGGTGGTCTACTTTTTGGCAACCTTTCAGTGATAAGACACTTACTTTGAAGCTTTTGATACAGAACTACTCAGAACCTGAAATGTTTGACATCAGGGTATACTTCTTCTCCTATTCTTGAGATATTGTTACAACTTTCATTGAAAGAACAGAGAGCAAACTTAAATTCTGCATAAATATCAAGAATGCCAGTCCTCTTGTCCCAAACTCTTGTTTTGTGCCTGAAAAAGAGACAGCAAGACTGTGTGTTTCCCTTCAGCAGAGCTCTTCCCTGCAATAGTGGCAGCAGTTCCAGCGATGTGGAAAATGCTGAGAAATATGAGTCCGGAAACAAAGCAATGAGAGTTCAGCTGGGCAACCCCAGCCAGAAATCATCTGGAATGTGGCAACACTAAGATGTAGGGTAACTTATGGATTTGGAAGCAGCTAAGGAAAATTAATTAACTCACAGCAAAGAAAAAAAGAATACTCCTGTACAAGCTAAGATATGCATTCTCTGCTGCAGTTTTCTTTTCCCTTTGTTCCCACTCAGACTCCTCTAATGATCAAGTATCTGTACAGTGAGATTGGAGTTTGCATGGGATGACCATACAAATCTTGCCCCGAGCTGATGATACAGAATATGCAAGGAGATGTCACATTTGTCTTCGTGAGACATGAGCATATGCTCATGTCCTTGTACTCAGATGCTCTAAGACTTTTCCCTAGTCTGCAGCAGGATATCTTATTTCTCTTTCCAGTGAATAAGACGTAGAAAGTTGTGAGAAGGACAACCAAAAGTAATTAACACATATTATTTTGTCTGCATCCCCCTCCAGAATGAGGAATTCTAACTCTACATGAAGCAGAATACAGACTTGTCCATAGCTTCTGTAGAAGATGGAAGCATTTCAGGATGACATGGGGTGAAAAGTTTTAGTCATTGAAAAGCCTGGACTGACTGGGTAGTGTTGTTGCAGAATATAACTTATATGTGCATGCTGCCTCATTTTTCAAAGTAGGATTTAAAAGCACTTTAAAACTATATCCACAGCCTGTGGTAATTTAGTTGCTTCAGAAGCTAACTTCATTGATGTGCACTGTCTAAAATAAGCCTTTACTTGCACTGTTACTTACTTTTGACTGTCAGCGTGCATAACAAGTGGCATCCATGTAATGAAAGTTCAGGTTGACGGTACTTCCTTTATTGAGACAGATTTCTTTCCCTTAAATTGTGAGTTATGTAGTCTTTGTTGTAGATGAAATTTATCATTTAATATGAAAAAATTCCTTTTATTACTATGCTAATTGACACTCAGGACTTGAAGATAACAAAAAGACTGATTCTTTTCCCATCTGCTGTAAACAGTTATGGTTCTGGGTTCTTTTGATGATTTGCTTTCATGGTTTTTTTTTTACTTTAATTGAGCAGCAAACCTTTTCACTCTTTAATTTCAAGGCAAGGTATCAGTGATTTGGCAGCCACCTCTAATATTTCCTCTGTGATTTTGATCACTATAACAATTATACCAAGCATTAGAGTTCTATGTTATATCATCCACAACATTCCGTGCAAATACATTTTCACACAAATACAGCTTATGATCTTCTTTGCTTATTTTCACTTGTTCCACTGATCTCTACCTCTTCAATTTGATTCATGTAGTTCTGAGTCCTTATCACTCCCAAGCCTGTGGAGAATTTATAGGAATGGATCTATACAGACCCACTTAAAGTGGTGTTCAGTGCATTTTTGTTCTCTCTTCTCTCAGAAAGAAAGTTCTGAAAGTCCTCAGGAGTTGAGGCTCTGTATCTGTTCACAGTGCTGTGCCATAAAGGTACAACGGAATTTTTTTAATGCTGTGATTTGATGCCCACTTTAGTAATATGCTGATTAACAGTGGTACAAGCTTGGTATGCCAGAACTTATTACCACATCACCAACTTATTTAGAGTCTGTCTACATACACCCGGTAACATGTGTGTTGATACAGAGAGAGCATTCTCACCAGCATTACGTTAATTTGCGTTTGCTAGGATTTAATGAGTCTGTAAAGTAAGATATACAGGTATCCCCAGAAATGTCATGGCAGTGCAAAGAATTTAAAAAAAGGTTATTTAGAAGGCCAGAACACAAAAAATTACAAAAAGCTCACAGCACTGTAGAAGTACCAGGCCCCAGGGAGAAAAGGCAAGTTCCCACCCTCTCCAGGGCCTTTAGTATCCTCTCTGTTTCTCCCCTGCCTTCCCAAGGCCTCTCTGCATGTCCACTAAGGTTATCTCTCTCCGGCACAGCAGAGAGAGATAACACAGCTCTCTCTGCAACTTTCTCTGAAATGCCAAAAGGAAAGGGAAAAAGGCTTCCTAAGCAAAAAATGGGTTCTAACTTCCCATGACAAATTCTTCCAAAAGTGCAACTCACCCTACAGAGTCTGATGATCACCTTAAGAGGACCACCTGCCTTAATTTCATCTTGCCTCCTGTTTTTGTTGAGAATTTTGACTGCCTTAAGACAAAATTATACGCTGGCAAATAGGCAGAAAAACTGTAATTGGACGATTAAAGATGAAATTTATAACAGCCATGCAGGCTTATAGCTTTATTAAATGCTATAAGTGTGGTCCAAATTGTCTTTAAAAATATAGTAAATTATCATAATTAATAATTGCATTATGACTTTTAGTGTCATAGAGCCATAGATTGAGTTGATAGTGACCTGAAAAGAGGTCTGTGTATCCTGAATTTATTTAAACATGATAAATTGGTTTCACTTTAGCAACAATCAACTGAGCCTTCTATCAGTATATGAACCAAGCCTTTGTTTTGACCTCCCCAATTTCTAAACACGTAACCTTTGAGCAACAAATAAGAAAAAGAAAAAAAAAAAAGAGGAAAATCAGTATATACTTTAAATAACCAAACACCACCCAAGCTCACTGACTGCTGTTGAAGTTTACCCCTTTTGAGAAGGATAACTAGACAGTTTCAGCTAAGCAGCACTGAGTCATCCTCTGTTTTGTCTTTACTTATGTATAACTGAGGAAAATCTTCCGTTACATTTAGCTGCTGATCCCTTCAACAGCAGTCCCCCATGGACTGCTGAGCTGCTCTCTGCCTATCAGTTGTTCTTTTTTGAAAATCCATGACCATTACTCCTGCTGAGAATAACAGATGATGATTTATTTCAGCTATAGACAGCCACTGTGGAACAGAAACTAAATAAAGCAGTTGCCATAGCTGTTCACACAGAATCTGTTTATTTCCCATTAGAAGTCCATTTGTTGGACTACTTCTCAGAAGCCACTTTAAATGATTCTGAAATAACTGCCTTAAAATACCAAAGTATTAGAAGTCAATGGCTCTGAGCTGCTTGCACAAAGAACAATGTTTCTGTTTCCTTACCATTTACCTTACCATTTTATGGACTCCCTCTAAATGATGATCCATGGAGCAGCCAAGTTGTGGCTCCATGTACCTGTGCCATGCTCTTGGATCTCTTTAGTCCTACATGGGAACAGTGTCCTGACCACGGGAGCCTTAGCATACCTGGCCCTTCACAGGGTGCAGAGGACTGGTAGAAATTCCTTGCACTATCTTATCTCTCCTCAGGACTTTCCTGTGAGAGCATAGCACAACTTTTTTGTTGTTTTGGTTGGTTGGTTGATTGGTTGGGTTTTTTTAACTAAGCAGTCAACCAGAAAACAGCAAGCATAAAACAATGAATTGTGGTGATGAGGATACATGGTACCGCTTCCGTATTTTCTCCACTGACAAAGTACAAGTTTCCTTGTTATTCAAAGCAAGATACTGACTATAACCAAGCTAAGATGTGAAGTCCAGAATTGTAAACAATTTTATCAAAGATAGTTCTAATGAAGATGATATGTCTACACAGCAGACACTACCTAAAAGTTCAGCTTAATGCTGTATTAAATCATATAGACCCTCATATAGATATGTGTACTACAAAAGAAAGATTGAAGCCAGATCATGTTACTGGACCAGCCCCAGTACTCAAAGGAGTCCCACTGAGAAACTACTTGCCTTAGGCCCCTTCAGTGCTCACCTGTTACTGCTGTATTGTTGGGTGTGCATCCATTATCTGAACAAACGTTGAAATAGATGTAAAGAAATTAATAACTATTTGCACGAACCACAAACACTGTGGTTCTCCCGTTCATATCAGCTGGAGGAGAACCAGAATCTGACAGCACACCAAACCTTGTTATCCAACATGGGGTATGAGGTTTGGGAACAGTCAAAAAAGATGGAGATCTTTCTCCAAACTCTAGCTGTTCTGTGTTTTCCTGTAATATGATGCTGGCCAGACAGTATCAAATTTTTGGCTAGATAATTGTTTGACCCATCTAATCCACTCTGGTGAGACTCCACCTTGGGTGCTGTATCTAGTTCTGGAGTCCCCAGCACTGGAAGGACATCAATCTGTTAGAATGAGTCCAGAGCAGGGTCACCAAGTTGATTAGAGGGATGAAGCACATTTCCTATGCGGAAAGGCTAAAAGAATTGGGATTGTTCAGCCGGGAAAAGAGAAAGCGAAGGCTTTGGGGTGACCTAATTGTGGCCTTCCACATAGCTGAAAGAAGCCTCTAAGAAAGATGGAGAGAGACAATTTACAAGAGCATGAAACAATAGGACAGGTGGGAATGGTTTCAAACTGAGAGGAAGTTTAGATTGGATATTACAAAAAAAATATTTACTGTGAGGGTGATGTAGCACTGGAACAGGTTATACAGAGAAGTTGGGGATGCCCAATCCCTGGAAGTGTTGAAGGCCAGGTTGGACATCCAACCAGGTCTAGTGGAAAGTGTCTCTGCCCATGGCAAGAGGCTTGGAACTAGACGATCTTTAAGGTCCCTTCCAACCCAAGCCATTCTGTGATTCTATGATTCTGTGATAATGGCTGAATGGTTGGCTGATAAGTTTTGAAAGGGCATGCGTGGAAAATACTTTCCAATGTATGTATTAAAAAGTTACAGTTTTCCTAATTTTTGGTCTGTATTCTAAACATTTGTTCAAAATAATGAAAAATAAATCTGGTTTGACATCATCTGGAAACTCCTCTATTTTAAAACTTGCCCTAACAGCAAATTTTGGAGAGGATATTTTTTATTATCATCAGTTTCAACTTAAATTGTGCCATAGGCATTACTGGCTTCAGTGTGAAATAGTTCCTTTAAACAGATATGATCCAAAGGAAAAAAGAGTTCTTAGATGTTTACTTGTCAAAGTTGACTGATCAAATCACTTCTGGCATGCTAATGGCTCCAAAAGTTGTCATGTTACTTGCGTTGCTTCAGAAGTCAAAATACTAATAGTGATATTTGCATATTAGCAACCATTCACACTAGCTGTATTTTAAGGAAAAAAATATTTCTGATTTCACACTACAGAATCAAAGTCAGTAAGCACTCCCTTTTTTAGGGAGCATTTCCTTTTTTTCATGCCAAGTTTATCAGCTTATTTTTGCATGCTCAGACAGAGAAGATGAGCAATGTAGCCTGTCTTCATGACAGAAACTGACAGTGTCTGTATGACAGAGATATCCTGTAGGAAGATCAACTGAGTAGGCCTTTGTCACTTACCCTAAAATCATTTGGTGTGGCTCGAATTAGTGTTGATGATGGAAGTAAAAGAGATTCCTCTTTTTCCTTCCTCATCTTTCCTCAAAATATTAAGACTATGGGTGACTGATAGCAAAGAATATGGCCAAGGACTCCATAGGCTCCAAAAGTAAGATATATATATATAAGACTGTTATGTCAAAACTGTTGGTTCTAGAGAACTTACAGATTTTTCAGCATGGTGGATTGCTGAAAAGAGACTGGTAGACCTGGGGAGAGAGCCACACCAATAAATTACTCTTTTGTATCTCTCTTTTCTTTTTTCCTATCCATATGCACCAATCCTGAAACGGCTGCAGCATACCAAGACTTCATCTCTTTGGAAGTTCAAAGAGTTTCATATCATCTCAACTGCTTTTGTGCATTGCTACATGTCTCCCTCAGCCATCTGCTTTATGGTAGACATGTTAGCTGAACGTTCACATCTTTGCAGGAGGTTTCTCTTCATGAGATGGGGGCTTGTCTTTCCTGTGTGAAACTTCATGGGCAGGATTGAGGTTTAATTTGATTTGGTTAGAATACGTGTCCGCATTCCTGTGCCATCAGAGTGTTCTATCAGTAGAAAAGGGCTATCATTTCATGAAAACATGCATAAAGTAGGTTTATACATATGCAGTTAGAACAGGGTTTGTCTCAAAAGAGGCTAATTACTATTATAATCAGTCAATAACTGTTCTGCTGATGGAGCTGAGTCAAAATGAAGAAAAATTCTGGCTGTACAGTCAATGGCTGATTTCAAGGAACAAGTTTGAAAAAAACAAAACACCATTCACTGGAAGTGTTGTCAGGAAATACTCAGATTTGAGCCTCAGTGTTTTGGGGTTAATTTCATTTATTATTTTACGTTTTTTAAAGCTCACTGAGCTACTTTAGGCTTATGTTGGTATAAACCTTCAAGTAGTTATCTTTGCTGCCCAGGTTAATTTAAAATCCTGCTTGATCTAAAGTGATACCATTCACATGAAAGATAATCCAAAAGAATACTCATATATCGTTTATGCCATATACTTTTATTACAATGTTTATATATTTATATTTGTTGTGCTCCTATTCTGTAGCCAGACGTACTTCGTTGGATCACCTTTTCCTAATGCCGTGGGTTTTTCTATCCAAACTGCAGGTTTTTTCTATCCAAACTTCCATTCCATCAGAACTCTAGATATCGAGGAACCATCCCGTCCGCGGAGGCGGCTCCAGGCAGGCAGTTCGGCTGGGTACGGCTGGCTTTCCCCGACACGTGGATACTGCTTTCGGCGGTGACCGGTGCTGGCAGTGCCCCTGGGGTACAACCTCTGTGGAAGCTCCTCTCAGATGGACAGCCATGACCCCATCTTTCCCATGCTCTGTGTACATGCTCTCCGGAGGCAGCTGATAAATAGGGCTGGATACACTCCCGGCACCTCCTCTAGGACAGGCTGAGGAGGGGACGAGCCGCTTGGCTCAGGGGTGGTCGGGGGCGTCGCCGTCCCGCTGCGGGGAGCCCTCCCGCTCCATCCGCCGGGGCTCTCTGCCAGCTCGGAGACTGTCGCGGTTCTCTGGTGTGCCTGAGCAGGATCCGCCTGTTTCGCGACTCACAGCCTGGGCTGGGGGACGGAAGGGGAGCGAGGACGGACGCTCTTCTCGCCTTTCCCGCCCCAGAGAGAGCCCCCCACCCCGCTGAGCCGGGGCTTCTATTTGCTTTCGCCGTTACCTCTGCCCGCGACTCCCTTTGGCTAGCAGAGGGGGCTTGGGCGGGGGCCGGCTGCCCGCCTAGGAAGAGCCCGGGGGCGGGGAGGGGGCTGGCCACGGCCGCCGCTTGGCCTGGCCGGAGGGACCACGTCAGCTCCCCGCAGCCGCGGGGGCCAAGATGGGCGACCCCGAGTGACTGCAGCCACCCGCCCCCAGTCGCGGGGGGCAGAGGAGGAACGATGGGGCCCCGCTGCCCGCCGCGAAGGGGCACAGTGCGGGCAGCTCCTCTCACACCCCGTTCGGCCCCCTCCCCCGGGAAGGGAGAAGCTGGCGGCCGGGCAGACGTGGCAAACAACCCCGCCAGCTTTCCCTCATCTGGGTGGGCGGGTGGCCCTCGGGAAGGGGAGCTGTCGGGAGCGCCCATCCTCCTCCCTGCGCCTGCAGAGCCCCGTCCAGCGCGTCGGGAGGCGGGGAACGCTGGGGACGGCGGCTGCGGGGCTCCGCCGGGTTCCCTCAGCACACACACACTGCCCGAGCGGCCGCCAAGCCGAGAGAGGAGACTGGCGGCTCTCTGCTCGTTCCCTGGCCCGAGACTCCCCGGGGAGAGCGAACGGCCGGGACACGGCGGCCGCTGCGAGCGGGCTGACAGGCTGTCACTGCCCCGACACCCGCTGTCCGCGGGGAAACGCGAGGGGCGCGGGACAGGGGTGACCGTGCTACAGGGCTCAGGCTAGAGGGGCCGGGGATGTGGGGAGCGTCGCCTTTTGTCCTTGGTTGCAGTGGGACGACGGGGAGAGGTTTAGTGGGATTCAAGTCTCGTCCCGGCTCCCCCGGCCGTTTCCCGCAGGGCGGGAGGCTCCGTAGGCCCTGGACAGCTCCCGCTTTGAACGCCGTCGGGGCGCTGCCAGCCGGCTGCCCGGCGAGGCTCCCGGCCGCGCTCCCAGAAAAAGCGGGGCGAGAGGGGCGGGGGACGGCTGAGGCGAAATTAAAAAAAAAAAAAAAAAGAGAATGAAAAGGAAAAAAAAATCAGACGACGAGTCAGATTTTCCTTCCGAAAGCCTCAAAGTGTCCACGTCCTCAAAGCATGGAACCAATTTACCGTCGCCGCCCCCCGCCGCTCCCGCTGCCAAGGCTGCCGCGCCGCGCCGGAGACTCGGGCACGTGACGGGCTGGGCGGCGCCGGGACCCTCCTGCGGTATAAGTAGAACGGACCGGGGCTGGGTTAATTTAGCGTCCCGGGCAGCAGGTTTGTGCTAAGGTTGGAGTTACTCCTCGAGACTGTATGCCTGCGTCCCACAGGCGATAGCTAACCAACCGACTCGGCACCACAAGGAGTCTGCATGTCTTGCAACTAGACATGCTCAGCTTTGTGGATACACGGATTTGGTTGCTGCTCGCAGTAACTTCATACCTAACAACAGGCCAACGTAAGTGCTTTCCGCTTGTTTGTGGCAGGGGTGGTGGCAGGGGTGGCTGTCCGGCTCTGCGCTCTGTCCCGACGCCCTCCCCACGGACGGCAGTCTGCGGGGAGCTGCCCCTTCCCAGGCGATAGAGACCAGCTCATAAACTGCCACCTCCGTCCCAGATCAGAACCTAGCTTCTTCCTTCCCCTCAGAAAAAGATGGCAAAAGGCCAACGAGATTTCCCCCTACGGAAAAAAAAAAAAAAAAAAAGAAAGAGAAGAGGAAAAAAGAGAACCAGAATAACCCTTCCCCCCCCCCCCCGCCAGACGGGCTCATACCTAAAGGAGAAAACGCAAAGCGCTATCTCCAGCGCAGATGCTGGGAAGGAGATACGGATACAGGCTGGGAGGAGAGTGCTTGCGGCGAGCGGAAGAACCCAGGCTGCACTTTTGTGAGAGACTTCAGGCGCGCTTTCCGAAGCGGAGGAGCGGGAGAGCAGCGGCTCATCCCTTCCCTCTCTCCCGGGGGGCGGCGGGGGCTCCGTGCGGGACCCGCCGTCCCGCTCCCCGCGCGCGGCAGCGCCCCCTGCGGGCGGCTCGGAGTCCTGCGGCGCCCCAGCGCCCCGAGACCCAGCGCGGCGCGACCGGGATGTTCTCGCACTCCCGCGGAGCTCCGCGCACGCTGAGCCCGCCCCAGGGGCTCTCCGGGGAGGGGAGGACGATACGAGGCAGGAGAAAGGAGGCAGGGAAGCAGTACTGCTCCGCTCTCGTGCGAAAAGGGAGCCCTGCTCCCCCACGTTCGCTGAGAGAGGATTTAGTGTCCCACTTCGCAGAGGGAAAAGCGCACCCACACGCGCACGTACTGTGGTGGGAGAGAAACGCGAACCGCGCACTCGGCTGCGGCCGAAGCTGAGCTGTCCCCCGCCTCTCTGCGGGACAGCGCCCTAGGAAGTGCCCCCCGAGCCTCTGGCTGTCGTGCCTCTGCAGGGCCGGCTTTGACCTGGGCTTTGGCCGCGTTCCAGGGCGGAGGACGGATGGAGAAGCCGTGCGCTGCCCGCTCAGGGCGCTGGGGGCACCCGGGAACACGCCCCGGCTGTGCCCCAGTTCTCCCCTGCCGGCTGCTGCCAGCCAGGGGGACGGCGAGGGGCCGAGGCGGTGGCCAGCGCGGTGGCCGTGGCCCGGGGGATGCCCGAGGGGCGGCGGGGGAGTCCTTCTGGCAGGGCATTCTGGGGACATCCCTCCACCCACCCCCGGTGACCGGCGGTAACAGCGCCTTCGCCAAGGAGACGGAGCGGTTCGTGTGGGAAACCCCGAACCGAGCGCCCCCGCGCTGCCCGCAGTGAGTTTGGGTACTCGCCAGTGTCACCATCACCTGGGGGCGGTAATGGCTTTAATTTTATGTTGGGTTAGCACAGGCAATCGCGTACTGCCACGGTATTTCAGTGCTTTCAGCATTTCAGCAGTGTTTCCTTTTGCTGGACTGTACGAATCATCTGAATTTAGTGTGATCATACATTGCCAAAGTGACACGTTGTGGAAAAATCTCCAATAACCCGCTACTTAGGGATAAGGTCAAATTGCTGGCATTCAAGTGGGATATGTGACCCTTTCATTATAGTGAGTTTAAGCCAAAATAGATTTTTAATTGTAAATGAAGAAATTCAGAAAATTTGTATTTCCAACTAACGAATAATAGCATACTTAGTAGTAGTATATAATATATAAAGTTATTTGCCATTTGATGTTTAATAGCTTCAAGGTATTCCCTGTTACACGCTTGTACAGAAAATAGTGGAAATAGGTGTGTGTGGCTAGAACCATTCCCCATAAAAGTGTGATGGGGCTATTTAGATTAAAATTTAAGATTACTCCTACAATTCAACATCTTCACGTGTATCAGCCTGTCTGGGCTTAATAATCTGTTGCACGCGCAGATGTGAAAATACATAGGTGCTTTTATTTCTAGGCAGGTATGTTTAAGAATATTTAGAGCAGGCTTATAGGTGATATCTGCCTTTTTACTGCATCAATCATATTACTTGTTTTAATTTCATTAGCAAGTCTTTTTTGAATTTGGAATACATGGCAATATCATCTGTGAGTCTTTCCAGTCTAAGATAATCATCTTAAAAGTAAGACATTACATAAAGAAAATGGTTATTGTGTTACGAAAATAAAGAAAATTGCATTTTGAATTAAAAGCAATAGAATGTAAAACTTGTAAAATAACTGAATCCACACTCTAATTATCTCTCTTTTTTTTTTTTTTCCCCTTCTATTTGCAGATGTAAGCCAGGTCAGTATAATTTCTTTATCTAATATGTAACACTCCAATTAATAGGCTGGGCTTCTTTTCTTGTGGCAATATTATGTTCTAAAGTTCATCTCAAGATGGTCATGAAAAGATGGTGATTTAAGTCCTGAAGGGACTGCTTGGAAAGGTACCCACCCCGATTTCACAAGTGGGACGTCCTTTCTAAGAGACTGCCTTCATAGGTGTAGAGACCATGAGGAGAAAGTAACAGAGCAGTGGTGTTTGGACATTGTACCTGGCAGTTTGGACTGGAGAAGTCTCTACTTTAAAGCCAGTCTTACAGTCTTTCATTGCACAGAACGATTATGGAAGAGCTCAGGTGTGACTTTTTTTTTTTAATGCTATTTTTTTAGGCTGTAATAGCTGTAAAACTGTCAGTCTTCAACAGTTTTCACGTAGTTACATTGCATCTTTGCTATATATATAAACTCCTAGCCTTCATAGTAATTTAAAAGCTTAGGGCATACTTAAATATAGTGTACTGAGGAAAAGTATAGTTATGTAGAAGATGAGTCTAAGTTTATATACTATTTTAGTTTAAAACACTGGGAGAAATTTTAACTTCTTTAATTATCTTCTTTATTTTTCCAGGCAACTGCAGGGCGCAAGGTAAGCATTTTTTTTTACTCGTGTGGAAATGGAGATGGTATGAGATAATCTTCAGGAGATTAATATTTTGTTGAATATTGGATGAAAGGAAAACTGACTACATTCATTATTTTCAGTGTTCTCTGAAAATAGTACTAGCACTGAAATGAATAGGTAGTAAAAAGGAGGGAACAATCAGTGCAATATCTTAACACCAGGGTGAATTTAAATAATTAAAAATAAATGTGCTTTATCCATGAGCGGAGCTAAGCCTACTAAGAACTAAACTGCATCAAAGTAGCATTCTTAGTCAGAGTTCCTTCAGAAAGATTTATGTGAATTGAATAGTACAGCAATATCCATACAAGTCTTAAATAGATTCTATAATATTTATAATACTTTACATTAAAAATAGTTATTTAGTACAGATGAAAATCAACTTTGCAATTTCTTATGTGGTCTGTGCAGTGATAATTTTAATTCATGCAGTAGTGGCAGGGACTATTTCCAGTAGCTTATTGGGGGAAAAGAATGTACAGTCTGTGGAAAATAGCTATTGGACTTGTTTGTGCAGTCATCTTTCACTTTTTCGTGTACACTAATTATTCTTAATGTATCTGTTTTCCTGTATCCTCCTGGAAAATTTCTGCAGTAACTCACTAAGTGTTACTTTTTTCCTGCAGGGCCCTAGAGGAGACAAAGGGCCACAGGGAGAAAGGGTAAGGCCATTCATTTGTTTGTGAACTTAAACAGCAGTTTGAAGAACTGTAGGGTGAAAAATAAGTTTAGACATCGTTGTGATATTAAATGAATGTACCTGTAGAAGCTTGCATGTACAGTTTCATCAAAAAAGAAACCAAGTTACCTCAGTGACCTAATTATGATCATTGTGCCTGAGCAGATGTGACTGAGATCATATAGCAGCCTAGCACTCCAAGTGATGATTTGAAAAATGTTCTTCCAGTTGCTCACCATGGAAATAGTGCATGGAAGTGTGGAGGGAAAAGCTGATACATAAAGATGTGGTCTTTGAACAATATGGTATCTGGATAAGCCCTGAATAGACAAAGCCAGTTTTGAGTATCATTCATTATCTGTGCTTCTGAAGATGGCTTGGAAAAACTCTCTTCTTGGCAGCTAGGCATTTGTCATTTACCTTCTATTAGCCAAAGCAGATGTTGTACTATTAAAGGCTACTGTAAAAGTAACCATAAATGAGGACAGTTGAATAATTTAATTGTACTGTTCGTTCATATTGTTGATATTTGCTTTTCGGTTTTGCTTCTGCATCATTGCTGCTCTTTGTAAAGTGGCATTCTGAAATTCACATACTTATCTGTGTAGTTTGTAGTTGTGTGTCTTTCTGGTATCTTCTGAAAATGAAAATGCCAGAGTGTTGATAGGGAGCTCTTGAGGTTTTGAGACCATAACGTGCTGAAAAATGTGAAGAGAACTATTAGGAAGACTATATCTGTATGGTCAACTGGATATTTGCTTTAGGCTACCACTAACTAAATTCATTTAATGAAATGAGATAGATGCTTTCTCCTGAACGTAGGAAGTCTAATCCTGCTCCTTTAGAAATCCATTTATTATGGATTTCATTTAGCACTGAACTGGATTCAAAATACTAAACAAATTAAATACCTCAATTGCCACAATGGTAAAACTTGAGCACCTTTGTGGGTCCACATGGGTCACTAGGAATGTATAGGTCCAAAATTTGATTGTTTAAGATGAAACTTCCCAGTCTGGAGATTATGCTCTGGTAGCATAAATGAAATATCTCCCCCATAAATCTTCTCAGATATGAAGCTCTAGTATGTATGTGATATGAGGTATAGGGAGGCAACATAAAAATCAGACTATACTTATTTTTTCAAGTTAGACATTTATTGAAACTGCGTGAATAGCACTGCTGTAGGGTGTGCTGTAGGTGCCTGGTTGTTAGTGAAGTCACCACGACAGAGATTTCTTCAGCCACTTCTAATGTTCGCTTTATAATCCTCTTTTTGACTCTAGGGTCCCCCAGGTCCACCAGGCAGAGATGGTGAAGATGGACTACCAGGTCCTCCAGGGCTCCCTGGTCCTCCAGGTCTTGGCGGAGTAAGGCATCCAAACTTCCTATTACCAAAACTGTGCTTTGTGGCTAAGGCAAAATGTATATCTGCTGGAAAATACTGATGTTGCATTGGAAAGCAGAAGAAACATTCTCTTGGAGATGAGCCATAAGAAATGGGCTGTCCCAGTTCCAATTAAACTTTCCTTGGGGTGTAAATGTTCCATGGAAAATCTGGATTCTGTATTCAGCAGGGATTTATGCAGGGGAGCAAAGCAACCCTGTTAATTAATATTAGATTTACACAGCCATAATGTGTATGGGTTAGGATTCAGCTAAATGAAGCCAGTGCTATTAAAGACATAGTGAAAAGGAATCTTCACAGTTGGATTCAACAGACAGCAGCTGTGTTGGAATAAGCTGAAGAAGACTACCCTTAGGCTAAAAATCAATACTTAAAAGTCCTGTCGAATTTTTTAGAGTATATTTTTTAGAATTTTTCATTTCTAGCTGTATTCATGCTGCAGAATGTAAATGGACTGTGTCGCGTACACACTTTCTGCACAAGTGTCCATGACGTATTCTCTGCAGAATTTAACTCTTTACTTGACGTTAGCTTGCATAGGCAGCATGAAGACATAGACAGTGTTGTATTTTTCTGTTCTAATATGCTAATAAAACAATCAAACAAAAAAAAGGAAGAAAAGGATTTTCAGTTATGTCATGTAGAATTTTTTTCCATTTTGATAAAATATCGACAATCCACTGCAGTTTCTGAGTCTGCATCTCCTCAGTTCTTTTTGAAGCTGAAGGGCCTACATCATCTGTCAGGGCTGGTACATGAATTTTACTTAAGTAAAGCAGTGGAAAATATGCATAAGTTCCCTTACTGAAAATTAGGCAGAGCAATTTGAGAGTTTAAAGAAAGTTTGCAATTTTAAATAAGCACCAAGTTTACATTCTTAATTTTCAGTTCATGCTGTTACAATGCCTCTCTATCACTTCTGCATAGATATCTATTTGAGGCCATTGTTTGAAGGGGCCTTTCCAGTAAAATCAAGTCTTTTTGGAAACATGAATAGAAATGTAATTATAATAGGGCTGTGTTTACTGAGTTGTTTGTATGCTGCTTTAACAAACAACATAATAAGTGTAACAAGTCAGATGATGTTTAGATGTAGAATGTTAATAAGAAATACTTTTGAAAGAAAAACTTCTAGTATTTTGATTTCAAACTTTTTATTACCTACAGAACTTCGCTGCTCAATATGATCCATCTAAAGCAGCCGACTTTGGCCCAGGACCTATGGTAGGTATATGATAGAGTGCTTGGTAACTGGCATGGGTGTGTTTAGTATTTTCCTTCGAGTCTAATCCAGCTGTATTAATGCAAAACATAATATAAAGTTAGTGTTTTGATTATATTTTGAGTCAGGCTGTAAACTGATCCTTTGATGTAGGACTATATATGTATTTGAAATGTATGTGTTTGAAATAGTCTTAGGGCTTAAATATACAGTCCCAAGACCATATTTTATCTTAACTATGTTTAGCACTTTTATGAATCAGTGAATCCCATAATTTGATGTCAGATAACATATGTACTTTTATGTAGGTTTACTTTACCCATATTGAAACAGAGGATTGTGTTATAGGAAGAATGATTGTCAAGCTGCTCTATAAAGCAGACGTAGGTCTAGAAAGTAACTCAGCATCTCAGCTCCAGTTGGTGACCATTTTTCCTCCCTGGCTATACAACTCCTTTGGTATCTTTGTTTACTGTGTACTATGTCCGAATGGAATTTAAGGAGTTTATTGTTGCTCCACATGAATTTCTAATGCTTCCTGGTGTTAGCAGATATTTTCAGTGTACACATATGTAACGCATGGGTTAAGTTCACCAAGCACACTGACGTCACAGCCAGTACATCTGATGGGTGAGCAGCAGGATGAAGGCTGCCCAGGATTATTCTGGGTCAAGTGCTTGTCTCCATTTCTAAAAATACTGTAAATTAAATTCTGGAAAATCTCTTGGTGTCCATTTAGATACTAAATATAGGGAAAAGGAGTTCTTTTAATCAAGTTCTGCCCTCAATGTCTGACAATAAATCAGAAAATGTAGATGAGGATTTACTGGGGTGTCACAATTTTCTAAGTTCCAATTTATGAGTCAGTTAGGGTTCATCTGACAGGAACAGCAGTAGAATCAATTTTCTATGAGGAAGTTTGAAGTTTCACAATGAAAATGTAATAGATTGGGAAGTTAGAAAGGGAGGGAAAGATAATTATGGAATATAATTTGTGAGGAAATTCACAGGGTTTATGCAGCACATATGATTCAGACTGTCCAGAAACAGTTATTTTTCCTAGAATTACTGCATATTTTTATATCCACAACATTGCTTTAACTTTCATAAGTAAATGCCTGTAATTTATTCCTCCTAATGAAAGGTATTCAGCTTTATGGGAAAGCTACATAAGCCATTGAAAAGCTGGCATGTGATTTTAATCCTGTAGTGCGGAAAATTTACAGAAGTTCCTAAGGAAGTTTTAAAACCAACTTAAAACGTAATGATTTCTGTTGAAACACCTCCCAAATCATTCATTTGGAAAATAGAGGTCTAAATTAAATTTCAGTTCAAAATTGTTTGCTTGCTTATTAAGTTGCTTAAGACAACTGTTATGAAAGTGCACTAATCTGTGGAAATTTCCTTTTTAAAAGTATGTTAGTGACTTATTTTGCAGTGAAATTAAGAGAAATTAATCAAAACTAGACCCTCATCTTTAAATTCTGGAAGTTTCTGCACAGGGAAGTGGAGGGTACATAGAAGAATGAGCCAGTGCACTTGCTAATAAGCCAGAATAGATTAAAAACACTAATCACAAGGTTCACAGCCATAATGGTACATTCTTAATCATCCTACTGGATTCTCTGATGGTTCATTGCCCTTAGAAGATCTGTTTGCACTCAGACTGGCCATGCAAATTCATGCAGATCTCTTAACTTCCTCTAATTTGATCTGAATATTGCACACTGAAAACTGTAATGCTTACAATACTTTAGAAATACCAGGAATTGGTGTTATAGATGAGTGTATATATAATGGTGGTTTTTAAAAAAAGATTTTGTAATTTTTCTCCCTTAGGGTTTAATGGGACCTAGAGGCCCACCTGGAGCTTCTGGACCCCCTGTAAGTACAGTCGCATCTCTCCTACTGACACTGACATACCTAAAAAAGTCACCAATTAGCTTGTTTGAAAACTAACAATATCTCCCTTATCTTCTAGGGTCCTCCCGGCTTTCAAGGCGTTCCCGGTGAGCCTGGTGAACCCGGTCAAACAGTAAGTACAGGTTTCACATACAGACACTGTTAACATTAGAAATAGCACACCAAAGTAGGTTTGTAATGCTTAGGCCCATTTCTCCTATCCATCTGCACATCTTTGAGTGTTTGGATACTCCTGCTTGATCCTGTTACAGAAGCGGAGCTGAACACTCAGACTCAGGCTCTTTCACATTGGAATCATAAAGTGCAAAGTCAGTTAGGCTTCAGCTACACCCCAGCTCAAGTCAGAAACCAGTGGAAAGACTTAAATGAAGAATGATGCTTTAAGTAATCCTCAATCTGTTTTTAACAGGGTCCCCAGGGTCCTCGTGGTCCCCCTGGTCCTCCAGGAAAGGCTGGTGAAGATGTAAGTGGTTATTAAATGTTTTTCATCTCTTTTGGGGTGGTGATTCAACTCTAACAATCAGGTTATTGTTAAGATAATAATTCTATTTACCATAATTTTTACAATCTTCTATAATATATAGAATAAATAAGCCCCTGAAATAATTATTTTACGGTACAAGAGATACAGTGTGCTGGAAATGTACAGAAAACTGGGTAGCTCCAAAATATCTCCAAAACATTATTTAGTTTCCTGAATACAGGAAGAAGAAAACTTGAAAGCTAATAGGCTGTATTTATTTAAAAAAGAGAATCTTTGCTAGTGTATTTTCTTTTTTTTTTTAATGGTTTACGTTGTTATTTTATATAAGGAGCTTTCCTTCTAAGTGCATCTTTACTGGATTTTTTAGGGTCACCCTGGCAAACCTGGAAGACCTGGTGAGAGGGGCGTTGCTGGCCCTCAGGTATGTAGTGATTCACTGTATACAATACAAAACAATTCACCAATCAATGACACCTAATAACCTTTTGGAATTTCATCCCATTAACAGTCTAGTAATATTCCTTATATGGATTAATCCAATGTCAGTCCTTACCCCCTCAGGCATGTCTTATGGTTTTCATGCATGAAATTTCTGAGATTCAGAACTGGAAAAATCAGGTTATTGTTAATCCTGGAACAAGTTTGGTCCTGAGAGATTAGGATCTGAACTGTATTCCTCACTTCAGTGATCATGAACCAAATCTACTTGGTAATTTTATTGAAAAACTTATTAATTTTCTTTCTTTTTTACTGTGTATAATATGTGAGACAATCACTTGTGCACTGTGTTCTTTTAGGGTGCTCGTGGTTTCCCTGGAACTCCTGGTCTGCCTGGCTTTAAGGGAATTAGGGTGAGTATATACATATTTTCCCTGAATATTTAAGACTGATAGCAGTACAGCGTACTGAAAGCCCCTGGAAATCCTCTGAAAGTCAGGAGTGCATGAACCTCCTGGAAGTTTTTTGTATTGCCTGATATGAAAGACTGACTATTTTGGAAAAATCAGAAGGAACTCATTTTGTGTGGGAGGAGGGATTTATGTTACAAGACTAAGAGTTTATGTATAGCCATTTGTGAGAAAATATGTATCAGTATTTATTTTTTTACTCAATATAGGGACACAATGGTCTGGACGGTCAAAAGGGACAACCTGGTACTCCTGGCAACAAGGTAAAGATGAAATCTGAAGATGTAGAGTGACTACAGATTTTTTTTTTTTTGCCGAAAAACATGTGAAATTCCCTCCAGTCAGTCTTCCATGCTGCCAATAAACATTGCCCAGCTGCAATAATCTAGAAGTCAGTGGATCCATGAAGAACAAAGACATGTACCTTATCATGAGAACTTTCCTGGGGCCTTATCCTTGAGCCCTTAGTCAAGTTAGTATTTACAGTGAGTAAGAGCTGCAGAACTTTGGCTCCTGGTGATAGACTGTGCAGTAGCACTTCAGACTGCTTTTGCTATCTCTGCTCTTCTGTGGATTGTATTTTGCATTTTGCTGGATGTTTTTTAAAGCAGGCTAAAATGAAAGCATCTCATTTTTCTACAAAACTCTGTTGTGTGAGATACATGTTCAATGTAAGGTTTTCTGCTAAAAATTTGTGTAAATGAAGTGCTTTTCTGAGTTGAGGTTATTTTGATCTTCAGTCTTTTTCCTTTTTACCATCTTCAGATTAGTACATATTTGAACACTATACTTAAAAAAATCCTTAAATATATTCTTAAATATAGTCTAGAAACATCTCTGGCAAACTCCTTCTCTTTTAGTTACTACTTCTCCCATTCTGCCTCAGTGCCTCAGTGTTCTTGAAAAATACTGCAATATGGGGTTGTAGGAAATTTAAATGCAGCTGAGTGATTCACAGGAGATTTGCATTCAAGATCTCTCAATGAAAAACTCAAATGCTAATTCTGTCTCTTGCTTGTTTCTAAGAGCTTAGCACTACTTTGTTACAGAGTTATTAACTGTAACATCCTATTTTCCAATATGACTGCAAGAGGTTTACCTTCAGGAGAAATTATGGTAAAGAGATAGCAAACAGTCTAGCCAGTCATTGGAGATTAAAAGCAGATAAAGCAATTAAGTAAAGGATAGAATAGTTACTAGTAAGAGTGCTACTCTGACTGGAATACACCAGCATAATAAATTAAAGTCAGTCACGATATAACTGTGCAGCTGATGAAGGCAAAAACTTGCATTCTTTGCAGCATTTAAAATTTAGGTGCATTCAGGTATATCAGGATACAAATGCTCTAGGACAAATCTTGTCACTGTAGATCAGCCTAGACCAACTGCAGGGCTGTTGAGAACACAGTGCTAAAGGGAGATGAGCCCTGTCTTAATGGTTGTTACTCAAATAATCTGTAGTATCCATCTTAATTTTAAAAAAACCTGAGGCAGATCCTTGTTTTCAGCCATTTGACAGGAACTCTGTCACCTTAACATAAGGCAAAGGAAAGCATCATTCTGGTTCTGCTCTAGCTAAAAACCAGCTGCTGATTGATCTGAATTAGTAGCTGACTACCCAGGCCCAATCTCTTAAATGCGTACTACAGAGTAAATATCAGAATAAAGAAAGGGGATAAAGAAAGCTCAGCTGGGTAAATCAAGCAACTTTCTCTGGCCCTCCTCTTTTAAAAGGATTCCATTTGACTGTGTTCCAGTACCTGCAGGGACAATTGCAGTCTCTGCACCCTCGGGACTATACTATTGTATACTGTGGTACAAGTGCTACAGAAGACAAAGCGAGTAGCATCCAGCAGTTGAAAATCTCTCTGAAGGTGCCATGCTGTCTGTCCAAAGCATCCTTTAATTTAAGCCTCCAAACTTTCTTCTTCATAGGGAGAACCTGGTGCCCCTGGTGAAAATGGTACCCCAGGACAACCTGTAAGTATTCACTGATGATGTGGGAAATTATAATCTGATAGATTTTGTTCAGCTAGCATTTTATTCAGTATTTGTCATCAGCAATATTTCAGCTAGCTAGATACTCTAATGTAATAGTAACATAACTTAGCAGAGGGGGGAAAAAATCTATATATAAAAAGATATAAATGAGTTAATTCTTTTCTTTCAGGGTGCCCGTGGTCTCCCTGGTGAGAGAGGAAGAGTAGGTGCCCCTGGACCAGCTGTAAGTGGCTTCCCATCTGTCTGTCATCATGCCCAGCCACTTACTGTGGCTTTCTCTGATGTTCATTTCTCTTTTCAAACTATTTATCATGCTCTTTCCTGACAGGGTGCTCGTGGAAGTGATGGCAGCGCTGGGCCCACTGGACCTGCTGTAAGTTTGTCTTGCTCTTTGACAATATGGTTCCATTAGGCCTTGTGCTCCTTATCCTGTTTTTAGAGGATTTCTCGGGCTTCTGACAAGTTGATTGTGTTCATGTTTTTAACACAGTCCTTTGTTGCTCATCAGACCATCACAAAAAGAATTAGTGAAACGTAAACCCTTTGCAGATTGTATCCTGAGAGCCTCAGGATTTGTCTTAAACACATCTATATCAAAGGAACCAAATATTCTCTTGTCCACTGGTGATTTCATGGGAAACTTTCCCAGCAGATTTTGCTGAGAAACACCCAATGAACAGAATTCTTGTTTCCAACAGTCTAACAGAATAGTTGTCATCCCAAAACTAGAGACTTCACACTTTTTCACAGATATATACCATGCACATGTTGCAGATGACTGTAATTACATATAAACTGTAAATAACGCACGCACACCAGAACACAGCTTCACACCTGCAGTGTTGTGCTGTCAGGCATTAACCTTTTTCATTCACCACTGATACCTGAGTTATGTGAGCTAGTGTGAAAGGCCAGTGAGATTCAACCGCCCTGATCTGACTAGTAAACAATAACCACTCTAATAGGAACTAATCCAATGCAAATTTGTCTATTCAGAAGGAGTTAGTACTGCCATAATATACCACTGACTTCAGTAAACCTCATTTATCTCAGCGAAATAAGAATGCGTACAAGGACATAGTTTTGAAACTGTAAAAAAAAAAAAAAATCAAGAATAGCCCAGAATAGTTTTTTTTCTTCTGACCTTCAAAATTTGAGTGAGTGGTGAAGCTGTACTTGATTCTGTTTTGCTAAAGTTGATTTTAATACTCCTTGTCACTTCAAACACGTCTTGTGCTTTAACAGAGCAGAATCTTTGTATAGCTGTGAATTTCTCTTCAGTTCTCCTAAGTAGGATATTCAACAAATATTTGTGATTGGGCATTTAAATTGCAGACAAATCTTACAGCTAAGACCTGATGTAGTAGAACCGAAACATTTTAGCTGAAGACACTTCATATGGAGGCGCTTGAGTTACTATATGAAAAATATTCTGAAGCTGCTGATTGCAGAGGTGTTACTCAGAAAGGGCAGCAGCACAGCATTGCATCGTGTTCCAGTGTCTTTGCCAGGCTGAAGTTATTTTACACATATTTAGGTTATGATGCCGTAACTATTCTGAACAGCACTTATTAACACTCATTTTTTAAAACTAAAACAGAAATAACATTTTATTCTTCTTGCTACTTGGAATTTAAAAAATAAAAAAGTCACTGCAGTGAAAATTCTGGAAACTTATGTTTTCACACATATCTTAAAGGGCATCATTCTTTTTTTCTTTGCTTATACAAAACCAGTGAGAATTCAAGGTATCCCATTTATAACACAGCAGATGATAAAATGTTGGAAGCCATTTCCTCTTTGTCATACCAGCTGACAAATTCCCTTGGATTTATGAGGCAGTTTTATAATAAGTATTTATAATTGACAGATCTTAGCTCAACAAAAAAGCAGATATCAGTTCCCAGTAAAAATGAGTGAGTTGGATGTTTTATTAATAATTGAAGAAAAACTATCCCTTTGTATTTGCATGCATTAAAAAATAAAGGCTATGAATACATCAGTATATCTTCACTTGTGGTGTCTGGGTACATTAGGAATTTTGTCCCAATGTATTTAGAAATCTCACAGCCATAAGTAGATGCAGTAGAATTAGTCACCTTGCCTTGCAGATGCCTACCTCTGCCCATCTGTTCTTTCTCAGGTATTTGGCCTTAAGGCAAGGTTTTACCAATTCTTGCTTAATTTGCAGTGCAGATGTTTTTTAAGCATTGACCTGGCTCTTAACTTTTTGTAGTAAACCAAATCTGTCCGTTTGGAGTTGCAAAAGGCAACAGATATTCTGAAGTGGAAATGTGAGGAATAAATAAATGTGGGGGTTTTTTTAATCCATTTACTTCAGCAAGCAAGATGTTTCTGTTGTCACTGAATACCTTTACACAACTGCTTCCCTTTCATTTTCCAGGGCCCTATTGGTGCTGCTGGTCCTCCAGGCTTCCCAGGTGCTCCTGGTGCTAAGGTATGAACATATGCTTTTACTGGTATTATTTGATATTGAAGGTGAAATGTACTAGTTGCTAGGGAGCAAAAAACCCCCATTCTCAATGAAATAGGAATGCTTTCTTATCAGTTACAGATCAGGATGAGGATGAATTCCTAGAGTATTTGGAGAACATCAGATACGAATGCTAATTTAAAGTACAGCAGTTACTTCTCAGCTGAAGATGGATGGATGCTGGGCAGGTTCAGGAAGACATAACCTTTTTACTGCTTCCAGTGTGATGCAGTTGTATACACCTTGGAAGGGTGACATGGATCATGCTAAATAAGAAAAGCAACAGATAACATCACTTTACAGAAGTAGTGGAGGACCAAGAAGCTGCAGTTGAGTATTGGGCTCTTTCCAACTTAAGTCCTTGAAATTACAATGCAGAAATTGCATTTAAACTTTTCAGATTCAAGGCAGTACCGTTTTGCTCTTGCAGACTATAACTTTATTGTGCAGATCTTAACATTTTTACCTGGATAAGAGTCTCAATATTTTGAGTGCCCAAGGAAGCCAAGAGTATCGCATATACTGCTTTTACTAATTTTGCTGACCTTTTGCCACAAAATCCACAGACAAAACTTATCTTTATCCAGTCTTAGAAGAAAATAAAGTATTGTTTGCTGGACCCTTTAATATTAACTGTAGGGAAGACAAGAAAAAAATGGAGATCCCATTTTGCTTATTCTTATCAAAATGCGAGTCTTTTGGAAACCATGAAATCTTCTCTGATGCAGATGTGAGTGTGGTTACAACATGTAATTTCAAGAGAAGACTGTCTTCATGTCCATGGTGAATGCTGACTGCGTAGACAATTGCTGGAGAGAAATTGTCATTATATTCATTTTTTTGTACTGGAATACAAGCTTTTTTCCTGTCATTTACTCCATTGTGAATACTGTCCCACAGCACTATGATTAGGCATCATTGTGAGTTTTGCATCAGTGTGAATGGCATCTGAAAGTGCAAGACGATGGTCAATTAGGTCTCATATGCTGTGGCACCTTAGGCAAATTTGGAGGCACATGACTGCAGATAAGACTGGAATTGTAATTCTGATTTTTTTAAATCAGCCTTCTGGTTAATGCTTGGTGATAACGCAACTTTTTGGGTCTGCTGAGCATCTGTTGTCTTAGCTAACAGCTTAGATGGAACCTAACTAGAACTCCCAACTTCAGTGCCTTTAAAATCCATTACAAGCTCTCAGCTGCTTGGTTTCCTGGCCTCTGAATTGGGAAAATATATATATATGATTGTCTTCTTAATGCCAAGCTAATACAGGATTGCTTCACTACTGCCATAATACTGTGGACACTGATAGAGGGTTCTATTCTTCTCTCAAACAGGGTGAAATCGGACCTGCTGGTAATGTTGGTCCTAGTGGTCCTGCTGGTCCAAGAGGAGAAATTGGACTTCCTGGTTCTAGCGGTCCTGTTGGCCCTCCAGTAAGTAACTTGCCAGACTTTATCCATTGTTGGATGGGTGTACTTTGATTCTGAATTAACCAGCATTGTGATCTTCCTTAACAGGGCAACCCTGGTGCTAATGGTCTTCCAGGGGCTAAAGGTGCAGCTGTAAGTACAACTATGCTCATACTTGTTCCCTCTACAAAAAAAATCAAATTCAGTTAGTGCAGCAGAAAAGATAATGGGTTCATAACACCTTTTTTCCCCCTTTGCTCTACAGGGTCTTCCTGGTGTTGCTGGTGCTCCTGGTCTGCCCGGTCCACGTGGTATTCTTGGTCCTCCTGGCCCTGCTGGTCCTAGTGGTGCTAGGGGACTTGTTGTAAGTAATCTTGTATATTACATGTCTTCATTTAAAAACTGGACACAGAGTCCACAGTTGTAAAAGATTCCCTCTGGATACATTTTTGTTATAATGCAGGCATTTTTTATTGCTGTACTGCAGTTGAACATTGTAGTTCATTTCTGTGTCTCACTACTTGCTTCAGATACCAAGATTCAAGAGGTTCACTTCGCACTCCCTTCAAGTGCAAGGACTGTTAAGCTCTGTCCATGCTGATAGTATCAAGAGAGATGTGCAGCAATCTCACCCACTGAGGGCCTAGCTGTATCCTCAGCAGAAGAATCAGCCCTGAATGTGTCATAGTTGAATTAATGTAATTTCTAAACATCTCTAACATGTTTGTTTTCATGGCTGTTTAGCAAAAAATACAGTTGTACTCATTGACCATTATTCACAATAGAGGCGGGCATGGCATGAGATGATTAAAGTCTGTTTTGATTCATGAGAAAGCTCTCCAGTTAGAAGAGATTTTTTTGACTGATGCCTAACTCTATGATCTCTTTTTGTTTTGGGCTCTAGGGTGAGCCAGGCCCTGCTGGTGCCAAGGGAGAAAGTGGTGCCAAGGGTGAGCCTGTAAGTATGGCAAAATATGAAGGTTTTTTCAATCGAAAGCCTGATTATAACTGCAACACAGCATCTGATTTCTTCTTTTTCTCTATTTGTCTAACATAGGGTGCTGCTGGACCTCCTGGCCCTCCTGGTCCTAGTGGTGAGGAAGGCAAGAGAGGAAGCAATGGTGAACCTGGCTCTGCTGGTCCCCCAGGCCCTGCTGGTCTGAGAGTAGGTTTTCTTTTTGTGTTCCAGAATTAGAAGTAAAAAGGAAAGAGTAAATCAATCTAGATTCACAAAGACAAATCAAATAATTATGAGTAATTAAACTTACATTATGCTTCTACACAAAGATCATTTTTAATTCTAAGCCTTTTGATTAGCTGGGACCAAACCTGTTTTTGCTTTGTGTTAGTGCATATTTACAATCTTATCCCTGAAGCAGTTAAAGGTTGCTTTGATTCATTCATTGTGTAATAATAAGTGGATTATCTTTTAATTACTCTTAAAGCTAGTGATGGAATTTAACAGCTCAAACCAGATAATGGGTTCACATATAATAGGAGGCAAAATCTTTCAATTCAGTGTCTTCAAGGATGCTTAGTACTCTATTCACTGGGTGAGAAAATCACTCCAAGAACTTCAGGAAGCATGCAGGAAAACAATTCCTGGGAAAATAATTCAAAAAATGGCAGTATTTCCACTGGATATTTTTTTGGCAGGGAAAAGGATTTAGTGTTGCACCTCAGGTAGGGAAACGCAGAGAAGTCAGTAACTCTCTCCAGAGAAGGGAGTGTGGAACTGTGTGGACCAGGTTGTGGGATCCTAGCTGCTGCCTAGAGCCACTATTAGTTACAATGAACACTGAAAATGCTGTGATACAAACAAAAATTTAAAGAAATCTATGGAAAATGAGAGAGATTTCTTTCACAATATCCATTTACACTGAGGTGTGTGTGCTTAGAGCTGCACTTGCCTCATTCAGTAGACCTGCCTGGAAGGCTGAAATTTAGCAAGCAGCAACAAATTTAGTTTTTTCTGTTTCTTGATTTGTTTTGTGTTGACTTGCAGGGTGTGCCTGGATCTCGTGGTCTTCCTGGAGCTGATGGCAGAGCTGGTGTCATGGTAAGACTTTTGTCTGGGCCACTATTTCTGAACCATCTTCTTCTATATGCAGACATGTGATTCTTTTTCCTGCCTCTGCCTTATTTTATGTCTTTCTTTTGGTAGGGACCTGCTGGTAACCGTGGTGCTAGTGGTCCTGTTGGTGCTAAGGGTCCTCATGGTGATGCTGGCCGCCCTGGTGAGCCTGGTCTTATGGGTCCAAGAGTAAGTTCGAACTCTGTGGTGTAAGTTTGACTTATGTAAAAGGAAATTGACTTACAATTAAGGATAAAATTATTCAGAAATCCAAATGCAAAAATTCAGCATGTGCTAACCACAATTAGGGTACTTCCACCACTCTACTGAAATTAAGAAGCATCAAAATGTCTATTGAAATTAGTTCCTTTTGCTATGGTACCATTTGATTGCCTTGTCACGGAATACTATCTCCTTGTACTGGATATTACATTGATTTTTGAAAGGGGTTTCCACTTCTGATTATTTACAGAATATGATCATTAAGATCACAACTGTGGGGTGTGTGTGTCCTCTTTACTGAACTGAAAGAAAAGCAAACCCTGCTAAAATGATGAGATGGCTGATCTCAATTATTTCTATTTTATTTTGGAAATTATTTCACTTGGAAGAAGCCATTCACTTTTAGTGGTGTTGGCTGCAGTCAGATTATGTCCTTGTCATGGTCTTTAATTCTTCTTACTCTTTCTCTTCCTACCCTACCCCATGAAGTGAAAAGGTTTTCAATGCACATGTGAACTATTAGGCATCTGCAAACTTTGAAACACACTCTTCTCCAAAGCAGTGCCTAAATAAGTTTATCTGAGTGAAACAGGTATGTGCCTATATTGATTTTCAACTGGCAAGGGAACACACCACCAAATTAAACTTCAGTGTGCTTTAGTTGTAAACTTGACAAAGCAGACAGTCCTGTTTCCTCAGTGTATATTGATAACTTGGCATCTCTCAGTGTGTATGCATGCATGTAGAAAAAAATGTTGATTAACTGTTGGGTGAGTTGGTTTCCTTCTGAAAACATGAAACTTTTCCTTTCTCAGGGTCTCCCAGGTCAGCCGGGAAGCCCAGGCCCTGCTGGCAAGGAGGGTCCTGTTGTAAGTACTTTTCTTTTTATTCTGCTTCCCCCTGCATGTGAAACACACACATAAAGTGAGGTTTTAAAAAGCAGAGATCTCAACACTGAGCTCTAACACAACTACATAGAACCAGCAAGATTTTACTACCATATTCTGCGGAAGAACAGTGTGAAGCTTTCCATTTATTTCTGTGGGTCTCAGATCAGGCCTGTGTCCTGGAAGGGGAAGAAGAAATACACAGTTCTATAAAAAAAAAAGGAGAAAAATGGAGGAATGCATGAGCATGCAGTGTATCAATGATGTTTAAAAGTTAAATGGCATTTGCTTCCTGTCAGTACACATTTCTCCTAAAGTTTAACTCTAATTAAATTACCCCAGCCACTTAATAGTATGGTTTCTCTTTCTAGGGTTTCCCTGGAGCAGATGGTAGAGTTGGGCCAATTGGTCCAGCTGGTAATAGAGGTGAGCCTGGCAACATTGGATTCCCTGGACCAAAAGGTCCCACTGTAAGTACAGTACAGATGCTTTCTATTACTATGAAGGTATTTCCAAACTAATCTTTAGCTTCCCAATTCTGACATTAATCAAGCACATCTTCCTGTATCTTCATGTACTGCTTATTGTAGCATCCACTTCAAAATTTGTTTTAAATTATTTTTCAGTTATCCAAAATATGATTAAACAACTAAAAAAAATGCAATTAGCTTAGGAATAACTGGACACTGAAGTGATGAGGATAATACATGTCTATTTTATAATTTCTGCATCTCCATTTTATAATTTCTGTATATACACTTGAGTAAAAGTTCTGTAAAAGCTGGCCATTAAATCTAAGGGGCAGTTCCAGAGTGCCAGTATTTATGAAGCACTATCCAAAGATCACTCAGGTTAGAAGAAAAGCTACCAGTGACTTCAGTGAGGCTCTTGATATATTCCACAGAGGCCACAGATAACAATAATAAACTCCTGGATTTGGGTGCTGCTATACATACACACACATGCATACATATGTAGTATATTGCATGGGATACTATGCAGAGAATCATGAATTATTATCTCAAAAAACAAGGAAATGGTGTTTTGAAAAGGCAAGGCATTTATTTCTGAGATATTCAAAGTGATCCAAAAAGTTAGATGGAGATTTTGGGTGTTTTAATTGGGGTTAAAGAATTATTACAATAAATCTTCTGGCAAGGAGAGTGTAAGTGTCTGCTCAGTAGTACAAACTGAGTCTAATACAAAGTCTTGGTTAACTTTGTATCTTTTTTCTTTCGACTTCAGGGTGAACCTGGCAAACCTGGTGAAAAAGGCAATGTTGGTCTTGCTGGCCCACGGGTATGTGGATATAATTTCTTTACCACCCTCCAGAGAGAAAGAAGTAGATTTTCAAAACCCCTGTAATAAGATACCATTGGCCTGTGCAAGCATGAATAGATGATGAAATAGAAAAGCACTTGGGAATACATTCATCTAGCCTCATGTCAGTGGGGGCTGTTACTTAATGGATAAATGAAAACTCCTCTTCTTGAGCATTAATTGAGTAATTAATTTTGGGATATTATCATCTTATGAAGAGGAAAAATAGTACTCCCTGTCCTCAATTCTCAGAGAACAGTGTATGGTTTCTAATTTATCCTGTAAATTTCCAACTTCTTATTGATAGCTGAAACTTACTAATTCTTCCATAATAGGGGGACCAAAGAATCAGTCTGTTATGCAGAAAAATGCTATCAGCAAGGTTCCTATATTGTCTAATTCCAAAATAAGCTTTCTTAAGGATGAATGTGCTGCAATAACTGAAACAATCACCAGAATTTAAAATTGTAAGCATCTTTAGCACACTTTGACAGTGAAGTTCCTGTGGTTAAGTTCAAAATGCACGGGAAGAGACCTTTGTTTTTGGCACATAATAATTTAGATATATTATTCATAACAAATCAAAACTTTGATAACAGCCTTCTACTTGAACATGTATAGGGTGCTCCTGGTCCAGAGGGAAACAACGGTGCTCAAGGTCCTCCTGGAGTCACTGTGAGTAACAGCTTTTACACAGAACCAGTTCATGATTTACTTTTCATTAATGGGACTTCCCATTTTTAAATCTATTTTCCTGTATTTCTCCTTCCAAATTAATCACTTTTTTTTTGTTCCATCTAGGGGAACCAAGGTGGAAAGGGTGAAACAGGTCCTGCTGGCCCTCCTGGCTTCCAGGTAAGTAACCACGTGCTCTGCTCAATATTATCTATGGCTTCCAACGCATGAAGTGCTTCTGCCTTAACTTTATGTGTGTTCTTTTTTCTTTATACTTAGGGTCTGCCAGGTCCCTCGGGTCCAGCTGGTGAAGCTGGTAAACCAGGCGAAAGGGTGAGTGGCAGATACCGTACTCCATGAGCGGGGACAGGCATTGCATAAGTGCTATGTCTGCAGTTGCATATGTGGTGAAGCCAGAGCCTGTTGGATCTATTTGCCAAAAAAAAGCAGTCTGTGTTATATGCAAAGTTTAATAGTCCCTTTTGTTAAAGCTAGCCACAAATGAAGACGGGCCATTGGAACTTGTGTCATACTTCTTTTTCTAAGTTTCGGTATGAAACTGAGCCAAGACAGTCCTTTGCTTTTTGGGCTTTAAGCAGTAATAAAATATACCTCCTCCCCCAGAGGAGGAGACAGTACATGAAAAATATTTTACTTCACATTTCTTTTGAAATCCTTAAGGTTCAGTCTAACCTGCATTACTCCAATTATGTTCTTTTGCAGCTCTGTTGATTTTAATGAATTTACAATGGCGTACAACTGAGGTAGCTTAGGCGTAATTCATTCTCTGACTGCTGCACAGTTAGTGTTTGGAGAAATCTGCAAATTGTGTATCCTACGTGTCAACCACCTTTAACATTTAGAGTTACATCTATCTGTGTCCCTGTAAAATAACTTACAATGCATATACCTGAAAAAAAAGAGCTTGTAATTTAACAGCTAACTTTCAGATGAAAAATTATCTCTTGTGTGCCTTGAGATATTGTGCAGCTAGATGAGAAGGGCTTATTTCCATATATCTAAAAGGCAACTATTTGTCTGAAAATTTTCGATATGCTGTTGCAATTTGAGAAGCATTTCTGTTTGCTGTTAAGAAACAAAGTACAATTTGAGCAAACAAGTTTGCTTTAGAAATAAGCTTTACCAGTTTATCTGCTCTCTTCTAGGGTCTTCATGGTGAATTTGGTGTCCCTGGTCCTGCTGGTCCAAGAGTAAGTAATTCATTTGAAATCTGGTACAAACTGTCTTAATAATATGTTCAATAATAGTAGTAGCTATATACATTTCCAAGCTCCTCAAGGCAAAAAGCTCTTCTGTTTTACAGAA
This sequence comes from Pseudotriccus pelzelni, assembly GCA_035584735.1. Lineage (NCBI taxonomy): Eukaryota > Metazoa > Chordata > Aves > Passeriformes > Tyrannidae > Pseudotriccus > Pseudotriccus pelzelni. The sequence goes on from JAWMRA010000078.1 coordinate 22,773,850, forward strand.
TACAGTATATTGCAGAGCAGATTCCCAGGAATGAAAGAGAATTATCTCTGCTCTTCGCACGTGTCAGGGTATATGATTATATAATACAACAGTTGCCAGTGTTAGTAAACTTCTGGATAAGCAGTATGACTGTTACCCAAACAATGATACCCTGTATTAACCTCACAATGAGATTGTGGATGAAAAAGACTAATCCTACAGTGTTACACTGAGGCTTGATGCATATCTTCCTTTTCAGCCTCTGTCATTAACAAAATGTATGTAAAAGAAATATTAATCAAGGATCGTTTCTAAAATATAATTTAGTCTTCAACAGCATTGGTGGTTCTAGCAGTTTGCTGAGTCTCCTTGAGTCAGTTATTTGACCAGATTATAGTTCTCATGAAAAATCCCAGATTTTGTATAATAACTATAATGCTATTATGCAAAATTCAGCATGAGATACATAATATTGTACAAAATCCAGCATAACTAAAAATCTCCATTATACCTTATCAGAGTATTCACTGATGCCCAGCTCGTTCATACTGAGATAATTTGAAATATAGAAATATCAGTTTTACGAAAGATCTTTGAAAGATCTGTTGGGCATTGAAACCCAGTTTCCAGCTACTTCCACATCTCTGGATGACCTCTGATTCAGAATTTATCCTTATACCTGTTATAATGTACAGGTCACATTAACAGGCTTTAGCTGTCACCTTTATTCTCCAATATTCACCAGGCATTTGACAGTGTAAAAATAATTGTTTTCCAATTGTTATTGCTTTAATTTCACTAGAATCCGTTATTTTTCCTAAAACACAATCTCCATTTGGCAGTAGAATGCAAGATATTATTACCAGAATGAGCACAGTAGCCAAAATCCATGTTCAAAAAGTATTTGTAACTTAATTGTCAGCTGTTACCATGCTGCAAGACTTTATTACTTTGTTTTGCTGTATTTTTGTCAAAAGCTGGAGCCAGTTCATATGACCAGTTTAGTTAGCAGCTGCACAATTCTTACACAGTTCTTAGTGGTTTGTTCATATTAAAATGCTCCTAGCCAGTGCTTTAAAACCTCTCATCTACAGAGAAATTCAAGAAAAAACTCAAATCAGACTGTCTCCTGTAGGGTGAACGTGGTCCTCCTGGTGAGAGCGGTGCTGTTGGTCCCGCTGGCCCCATTGGCAGCCGTGGTCCCTCTGGCCCACCAGGCCCCGACGGTAACAAGGTATGCCTTTCCCAGCTGCCACTGCCTCGCTGTTCAATTCCTGACAATTGAATTGGGGCACAACCCAAAACTGTGTTCCTGAGAGCATAGGTGGTCACTGGTAATAGGCAATTACCAATACACAACAGCCCCTGGGTCATCTCTTCGTGTGGTAAAGCTCCACCCCAGCTAGGCCATGCTAATATTAAATGGGTGGTACTGTGGATGGTGGGAGGGGAGCTCAGTTTGAATACAGCTTGTCAGCTGGGTATGCTATTATTCTGTTTTGAGATAGGAACTGAGATTTTGACTGATATCCATGCTGACTTCTATTTACACCCACATCTACTTGTGCACAGAAAGTTCTTGTGTCTAGTGAGTAGTATTTTCCCCCTGAACATTATGGCAATGATAAGTGGTTGTCTAACAAATTACGCTGTTTTGATGATAACTGAATCTGAGTCTTAGTTTTCAGAATTTTCATGGGCAGTCTTTCTACAGAAGTTTAGTTGGGAACATGGGACACCCTAAAACCTCAGGAGCCCACAGAATCAGAATGTCTTCACGTGTAGCATCTTAACTAGCTAAAAAAGTAAAATACATGTAATAGCTTAAGACAGAATGCTACTATTCACACTGTTTACAACCAAGCAGAATGATGAGCAAAGCACTTATGATGATTTTGCTCCAAACTGTGTGAATGATTTGACTCTGACTTGCATGATATGCTGTTGCTGCTAGGGTGAGCCTGGAAATGTTGGTGCTGCTGGTGCTCCTGGTCCTGCTGGCTCTGGTGGAATCCCAGGAGAGAGAGGTGTTGCTGGTGTTCCAGGAGGCAAGGGTGAAAAGGTAAGGTGGACAACTGCTTTGTTACTGCATGCACAGGTTTGGGAGATGCCTGAATTTCGTTAACTTGAAAAAACCTGAAGATTATCCCAATGCAACTTTTACTTACTGTGAAACTGCATTTATGTGAATTTATGTTCATAATTTGTAATATGCATCAACTTGGTTTTGAATTTTTAATTCCATACAAAACTCTTGGTATCTTGGAGAAACTAAGTAGGTTTCCCATGAAAGAAGCAGACTTATCATTCTGAAAAGCATGTCAATTCTCTTTGCAAAGTTCCACTTTTCAAGTCAGTACATACTCAGAAATAAGAATGAAATAATAAAATCCATTCCAAAAAATCTCTCTAGTATTATAACCATTTTGTATGATGTGCAAGTACCACACAGATACTCAGCAAGCAGTTCAAGACTTCTTTCATACAAACCATTGTGTTCATTACCGATATAATGCATTTTTCCCCTCTGTGTATTCTAGGGTGCCCCAGGTCTGAGAGGTGATATGGGTGCAACAGGAAGAGACGGTGCTCGTGTGAGTATCTTTTGGTTCTACTTGAGTTTACCTTGCTGTGCCTCAGAACTTAAGTGACTGAAAAGGATGTTCAGGACTTAAGTTTCCCCTTGTATTGTGGTACTGCTTCTTTCTGCCTATTTTAATACAAATCAATGTGATTTCGTTGCCCCTTGTCCAGGGATGTTTGAATTTAGAGGGAGAAAGAGAGAAAAGTGTTTACTTCTCATGCATCCAAGCAGAGAAATTACATGAGCAGAGAACCTTGTATTGCAGAGACAGCCGTTCACTGTGACATTATCTTCTTTAATTTCATGGGCTCAGTCCAGACAGCTAATTCTAAAGGCAGCCTGCAAAGCTACACAAAAATTATCATTAATTTGAGATTTCAGGTGCCTGTCTTAGAATTAATACACTGGGAAGGAAAATAACAGAATAGATCATGTGTCCTTTATCTTGAAAACATCTGGAAGAAAGTTACACACCTTTCTCTAGGAGGAAAGAGAAAAATTATTTAAAGTAGTTAAATAAATGTGCTCCTACTCACATTTTGTTAGAAATGGTGTCTTGTCTCTTGACCTACAGGGTCTCCCTGGTGCTATTGGTGCTCCTGGCCCTGCTGGTGGTGCTGGTGATCGGGTAAGTCTACTCTTTGAATGAAAAAGTGTCTTCTTTGTTTATGCAGTTTACCCACACATGAATATTAAAGGCTTTTTCCGTCTTTCTAATGTGCACAAGTCCTGTACATTTTTCAGACTTGGGAGGCAAGGGTTATTGAGAGTGTTCAGCAAAGTTTGCCATAGGACCCCAAACCTTTTCCTAAAAGGGTAAGGAAGTGATGCACATCTACATGGTTTTGTGTTATATGTGGAGAATGTTCTAATTCAGGCTTTGGCTGAATTCTTCCCAGTCAGGGTTAAACTCCACAATCCTTCTCACACTGTGAGAAGAAGTTTTGATATAGTGATGAATAACCACACATTATCTCAGAATGATCCTTGATCCTATCTGAGAATCGTTAGAAATTACTAATACAGGGTGGGTCAAAACCAGAAGCATTTTCAGCAACATCCCTCCATTGGAGGTGCGGGGGACTCACTACATGCACCAGTACCACAAAGTCACCCCTATTCTGACTACAGCAAGGCCTTTCCCCACTCATAATGTTTTCTACTATCTATTTAAGGGTGAAGGAGGTCCTGCTGGTCCTGCTGGTCCTGCTGGTGCCCGTGGTATCCCTGTAAGTAGCAAATTCTACAACTATTCTTGTGTCAAAGACATGATGTTCAGAAAATTGCCCTTTTAAAGCCCAATCCAACCAGTCCTCTCTTCTTTGTCCTCTCTTAGGGTGAACGCGGTGAGCCTGGTCCCGTAGGTCCAAGTGGATTTGCTGGACCCCCTGTGAGTTCTGTTTGTGCTTTCCTCATGTTGATGCCATGCCATCCCTCTCTCTCCTTTACAAGAGTCCTAGCTCCTCATTGTGTGTGTTTTTCTGCCTGCAGGGTGCAGCTGGTCAGCCTGGTGCTAAAGGCGAGCGTGGGCCTAAAGGACCTAAGGGTGAAACTGGACCAACAGGTGCTATTGGCCCAATTGGTGCTTCTGGACCACCAGTAAGTGAATTGTGTCTTGTTAAAATGCACAGTTCTTAATTGTGCTGTGCAAAAAAACGCACTTACCTGAAGGTCTTGAATCCTGGAAAAGTAATTAAAAAAAGAAACAAAACTTCAGAACAAAGTAGGCTGTGAGGAAAGTCACCGTACTGATTTTTCATGCATTATATAAACTTTGTAAATCTATTTATGAGGGCTCAGATTGTGAGTCTGGAACTGAAATAAGGAGAAAAAAAAAAAAGACTTTTCAACTTGCTTTGAAGATCAGCAAAATCAGCCTATCTTGGACCATCCAGGCAGTGACTGTGGATTAGTTCTGAGCTGAGGATGTTGATACCTTTCTCTCAAAGTCAGGATGTGCTGTCACAGTCTAATTTGCAGACTTAGTCATCCAGAAGCATATGTGGAAGTTTATTCATGCACCCACTTGCACACAGGCTTTTCATGTGCTAACAGCTTTATAGCCCAAAGCTGTATACTGCTTCACATGCATGCAGCCCATTATTGGGGAACTGGTTGGAATCATGCAGAAAATCAGACCCAGGTACTTCAAATACCATAAAGTGTTCCAAAACAACATGGCTTGGGGTACTTCCTGTATAATTTTAATAGACTAATACCAGGCTCTTGCACTATGTGGATGTGTAAGTCACACAGTGCAAAAGGAGAACTTACTGATTTTACCCTACTTTCACATTCTGACTTCCAGATTTGTTTAGATGCATGTAACATTTGCAAGAAAATTCAGTTGAATCACGAATGTCTTATGCAACTCTGTCCAGGCCTTACGATACTGATTTAAATGTCTGTGAGAATTTAATACCCTAGTACCAGGATAAATAATGTGGTTTTGGGCCCAGTTATCCTCCTGCTGGAGTAAAAGTTACCCTTAGCTATCACAGGAGAGACATTGAGCCCTTATTATAAATAGGGAACATTAACTGCCTTTGCTTAATCCATCTCTCTTTTTCAATCCTTCATACTTAGGGTCCCGCTGGTGCTGCTGGTCCTGCTGGCCCTCGTGGTGATGCTGGTCCTCCTGTAAGTATTCAGGCTTTTGGTAGTGACATTGTTGCTTTTCATGAAGTTATTGTTGATTTTAAAATTAATCTGCCTTTTCACTACCATTTTTAGGGCATGACTGGTTTCCCTGGTGCTGCTGGAAGAGTTGGTCCTCCTGGCCCTGCTGTAAGTAACTAGTGAAGAAGTTCTAATGGGAGATAAATAAGAAATTGCTATGGTTAGGGATAATCCTAATTTTTGTTTTGTTGACACAAATTCTAATTGCACTGGACACCTCAGATCCCTATAGGATTGGATAAGAAAAAAAGTCTAATAGTTCAAACTCCCAGAGTAGGAGCTATGCATTTAATTCCTGGGGGTTTTCTACAGTCCATCAAGCATCCCTGTTCATCTTGAAGTACCCAACCATTTGCAAAAATCTGTGATTATTTGCTTTTGTTCAAATCAATGGCTACACAATTATTCCTGATGAAGTGGAATAAGGACATCATGTCTAATCTGCAAAAGCATGTTAAGGTTATCTTGTATCCACACTTGCTAAAGTATCTGCAATTCCAGCCCCTGTCTTAAGCAGGGAAACCTCCCATTGTGATTTAGAATGTGAATCCCTGCTTATTTATTTTTCAGCCAGAAAATCTCATTCCAGATTGACATTTGAAATTTTCCTTTTAAAAGGTGTTTCCAGCCTTATCAAAAGGCAATTTTTTTCTTAGGTACCCTAGATTTAAATAAATTTTAAATCCCTGTATCCAAAGCAAATAATCCTGTTGAATTGGAAGAGGTTGGGTTTTTTTTCTCATAGATTTTATAATTGCAATTAATGTCTCCAGAGAGAGATAAATCTATATTTTCCCACCAAATTATGCCACTTTCACCTGCCCTGTTTAAAAAAAAAACTCAGTTCAATAATTCTACAGATTCCAGCTATCCTCTGCTGACAATGCAATCAAAGTTGCTGCATCAAAGTAGCTGATAGCCTGTTTATTGCAAAGCACATTTTTTTTACATGGACTTAAAGTGACATTTATCTTTGATATCTCCAGTTAATGATTCCATATTGTAATGGTATCATATTCATACTCAATCCTAGGGCATCACTGGTCCCCCTGGTCCTCCTGGCCCAGCTGGCAAAGATGGTCCTAGAGGTCTACGTGGTGATGTTGGACCAGTTGGCCGTACTGGTGAACAAGGTATTGCTGGCCCACCTGGTTTTGCTGGTGAGAAAGGTCCATCTGGAGAAGCTGGTGCTGCTGTAAGTTACTGAGTGTCACATCTCTTTAAAGATGTTTCTCTTATGTAAATGTTATGGTCTCTCAAATACTTTTGGTGTTTGTGAAGGGCTTTTATGTTTTACCCACAAAATTAGCAAAGCTTTTATACAGAAGTTCCAGTGAGACACAAGAAATTGTTTATAGGCATGTTTGACAAACACGCCTTTAAAAAGTGAACCTGATCCATGTGTCAGGTATTTTTAGCTCTGTTTTTCTTGTGGTGACTTATTTCTGTGCAAGTAGAGCAAATGAAAGCAATAAGATCAACTACAGCAAAAATTGATATTTAGTCTGAGAAAGGGAAGCAGAGTCTCCTGCTCTGAAACTAATCCTCATGGATGGAAAAGGGAACATGTGAACATCCATTTAGAACAATTTCAATTCATATCTGCATCAGAAACTCTGATCTGTGGGGATCACGATGTTAAAGTTGTCTGCCCCCAGGTTGACTTAGAACTATGCAAATAAAGTAATTAATTTTGAGTATCTTTAAGATTGCACATCCAAATTACTGGCTTTTTTAAAGATCATACACATTTCTGTCTTATTGAAGTGAGCACCTGTGTGAAATACCACCATTATTTCTCAATAAAGAATTATAGAAGTATCTTCTGTGATCTGCAGAAATTGCAGCTGAGAATGAAATCTTCAGTGTCATTGACAGATATGTATGTTAAATTTACTTTTGTCTTGTAATATAAATAATATTCTCTTCACATCACAGGGTCCTCCTGGCACCCCAGGTCCTCAGGGTATTCTTGGTGCTCCTGGTATCCTTGGTCTGCCTGGCTCTCGGGGAGAACGTGGTCTTCCAGGCATCTCTGGAGCAACAGTGAGTATATGATTAGTAAACTGCCTTAAACAAAAAAGGTCTAAAAAACCAAACCAACAACAACCAAAAAACCACACAACCAAAAAAACCCTCTTGAGATCCCTCTTATGGGGAGCCAGGGAAAAGGAGATGTAGATTCCGCTCTTTCCATTGTTGCTGAAAACAGAAGATATGAACCTAACGGACTTAGAGCAATGAAAGCAATTATGGCTTGTTGCAGACAAACAAGACTGGTGTCAGCAAGCGAGCATATTTCTGACTGTAATCAGAGGTTTCTGATAGTAAAATTTAGAATAAAGATAACATTTGATATAGTTAGATATGTTTCACGTGTTCTGATTCTTCTTCATTTCCTGAACTGGTTTTGGAGAAATGTTTCTGTTAGATAAAGGCCAACAGTTCTGTAAGACTGGTTTGTGTTGTATTATAATGTCACATTTTGTTACCACTGTTCCTGTATTAGGGTGAACCTGGTCCCCTGGGTGTTTCTGGTCCTCCTGGTGCCCGTGGTCCCTCTGGTCCTGTGGGTTCTCCTGGTCCAAATGGTGCTCCTGGTGAAGCTGGACGTGATGTAAGCTGTCTTATTTCCACTTCAGGTTGCTTTTCTTTTATTCTGAGGCAAAGACAAATACACAGAAAAAGTGGATGGAACTGGAGATTGCTCTGCTAGCAAACTTGTACCTTGCAATGTCTTCAGAGAAAATTATATCAGGATTTTTATAGATATGGATTCCCATCCCCAATTAGGTGACAAATTCTTCAAGGCACAGCTTATGTCTGAAATACATTCTGGAGTCACTATCAGAATCTTTTGACTTCTTTACTTAATTGCCAAGAAAGATGGAGTGGGGAAAAAATTACTTCATTGTTGGAACTGAGAAGAAATAGTATATTCTAGGGGATGTACCTTGGCTATAGAGAAGAATATATCACAAAAGCCTTGTTTATCAACAAATTTTCTTTAACATCTAGTAAGACATAACTGTCTTTCAGGGAAGTATAAAAATTGCAGTCACTTTTACTTGAGGTATCTAGTGATTCATGGTATTAAAGACAAAGCTTTTTTAAATTAAGACCCACTCAGAAGGCCTATGAAGCACATTACACAAAATGTTGGAATTCAGCTGTGGGAGTTGAGCAACACTTAGCACTGTTTTGGAGTCCTAACAAAACAAATACACTTAAACATTGTGGCTGAACTACCCAGTGTTTCCCAGTGTATACTCCCTCTCCACAAAACCTAAAGTTTGCAGGGTAAAAAACACTACAGAGCCAGCTCTGGCCTGTGTGGCAGGTACTGCTGAACTGCAGGTTAAGGCACAATGGTGATGTGAGCCCTGTGCAGAAGGGGGAATGTGGGAACACTGGAGTGGAACAAGTTGTTCCCTCTAATGTACCTTGCAAGTGATTACTTGGAGGACAGAGCCCTGCTCCAACACCTTCATAGAGTAGCAAGTAAACTTATCCATTCAATTTAACCACCCAAGTCAGTAGGTCACCTTAAAGTGGGGTCCTGAGACTTGCAGGATCTCAAAAAGAACAGAGCATAATAATTAAAAAGAAACAAACTTTCTGTTCCATGGGAATTTTCTGAAGGAAAAGGTTTGCTTTTGTACACAGTGAAACAGGTGAAGTGAGATTAACATTCACAAAGGAAGCCATTTAACCTTGTGAAGTACTACAGCAATTTAGTTTTCTGAGAAAATTAATATATTTGAGGGATTTGAGAATGGTATCTATAAGGAAGACCTTTTTGTCTTCAAGTTTAATACTATCCCATTCAATGTCTTCTGTCATTGGAAGAAATTAGACTGACACACAGTTCCATGTGAGATGAAAGGAGACAGAATTTAGTATTTTTTCCATGGTATTTTAACAGGGCAATCCCGGAAATGATGGTCCTCCAGGCCGTGATGGTGCTCCTGGTTTCAAGGTAACTTGTTTTTTTTTCTTTTATTTCATTATCACAGAAGAAATATTCCAATGTGTGTAAGTCAGTAGTAACACACTCTCTCTTGTTCTATTCCTTTGTTCCCAGGGTGAGCGTGGTGCTCCTGGTAATCCTGGTCCCAGTGGTGCTCTGGGTGCTCCTGGTCCTCATGGCCAAGTTGGTCCTTCTGGAAAGCCTGGAAACCGTGGTGAACCTGTAAGTTGAAGAGACCATAATTTTTTTATTAAGGTTTAAGAGGACTAAGATTTGTCCACCAGACATATACATAAAATACCTCACATGTCTACAATGTGTGGTTAATTACTTCACTTTCTGGGGAGATATGTTAAGCATGGAACCTTCCTTAGAATAGTATACAGCAGTGACATGCATTTTCTATTCTTGTTTCAGGGTCCTGCTGGTGTTGTCGGTCCTGCTGGTGCTTTTGGTCCAAGAGGTCTTGCTGTAAGTCTGATTTTTAGGTACATTACTACACTGATGCAAGAAGAGAAAACATGCTTTATTGATAAGGGCTCATGACTCTGCGCAAGATACCAGCCCAAAAAGTAGTGCTTAAGGACCTGTGAATGTTTATGGATCTAGAATCTCAATCAGCATTCTCTTTTATGGGACCAGTCCTGAAACTTTGGGATTGGCAATCTTCCTGGTTATGTTTGCAGGACGTAATTTATACATATTGGGGCAACCTGTGGCATAACGTAGAATGCTCATGCTTATTCCTCTGACAACTATATTCCTTCCTAGGGCCCACAAGGTCCACGTGGTGAGAAAGGTCTACCTGGTGATAAGGGTCCCAGAGGTCTGCCTGGCTTGAAGGGACACAATGGATTGCAGGGTCTTCCTGGTCTGGCTGTAAGTTTTAGGATTTTTAGGATTTTGAATGTAAGGTGGGGGAGGGAAGGAACTAAGGTCAGCCTAGGGTGGAATTATATATGCACAACCCAGCAGATTGATACTACTTACTCCACTCTGCGTCATCTTTCAAAGGCCATTAAGAGTCTCTTTAACACTCAATGCTCTTCATATAAAATGGCAAATTTTAATAGGCTTTTATTAATAATTTTAATAATTATTTCAATGGCTTTAGAACTATGAGTACTATTAGTTGCCTTGAAACTCGACTGCATTTGGCTAGCACAGAATTTAGAAAACTGTCTTTGTGTTAGTATTGCTTATTTTGACCAGAAACTGTAAAGCCTCTGTATCATAGAGAAGAAGTAGTAATTTATGAATTTTCTTCCCTTTTAAATTGAGGTATTGCCTTCAGGAATTCTGACTTATATTTTAAGGCCTTCTCTGAAAACCTGAAGAAACAATACAGAGAATTTTATAGGTTACCCCATTAAATACCTCTTTATGCCCTCTCTTTTTCCTCCCCAAAACAGGCATTTTATAGCCCAACTCCACTAATAAATGTCATTAGCCCTAGAATATCATTCTCTGACTATAGCTCCTTCTTGAGTCATGCAAACACAAACACGTGCCACTGCTTTTTTTGATGACTGTGCATGTATCTTCCCCAACAGGGACAACATGGTGATCAAGGTCCTCCTGGTAACAATGGCCCTGCTGGCCCAAGGGTATGTGAATTTCAGAGCATGTTCTAATAATTCTCCCATTACTTTTGTGCAATATATATGTACACTCCCACTTATATGAATCTCTATTGATCGTGTTTTTACTGTCATTAAACTGTTCAAATTTCCTTTCAGGGTCCACCTGGTCCCTCTGGTCCTCCTGGTAAAGATGGTCGCAATGGTCTCCCTGGACCTATTGGCCCTGCTGGTGTGCGTGGCTCTCACGGTAGCCAAGGTCCTGCTGTGAGTATAACTCTCCTTTTGTTGATTTAACACATTTATATCACACAAGAAGCCTAACAGTGTAGGAATATATGTGGGTTTATTTATTAAAAAAAGATATTAAACATTTCCCTGTTAAGTCTAAACTTGAAGTCCTTGTTCGCTCCTTACAGCCACACAGCAAACACACAAAGGAGTTGTGGTAGTCCTACACTGCATCTTCCACTGCTTCAGCTCATAGCAATCACCACAGGGCAAGGCCATATGTGCTGCCTCCGATTAGAGCTAAGGGTGCCAGGAGTTAAGTAGGACTATGCATGTGTGGAAGCATTTAATTGAGAGAAAAATAAGCCTAACAGAATGCCACTTGTCTTTTGCTTTTGAAAAACTTTAGGGTCCTCCTGGACCCCCTGGTCCCCCTGGTCCCCCTGGTCCCAATGGTGGTGGATATGAAGTTGGCTTTGATGCAGAATACTACCGGGCTGATCAGCCTTCTCTCAGACCCAAGGATTATGAAGTTGATGCCACTCTGAAAACACTGAACAACCAAATTGAGACCCTCCTGACCCCAGAAGGCTCCAAAAAGAACCCAGCTCGCACCTGTCGTGACCTAAGACTTAGCCACCCAGAATGGAGCAGCGGTATGTTGGTGCCAGATACTTGCCCTTTCTGGCTCGGAGTTCATATAGCTTATTAACTTTCTTTGAATGGCATCCCTGGCCACCTGGCAAAAATACTAAATGACAATGAGATTATTGCTGTCTCCACGGAAAATAGATACATTCTGAAAAGCTCTTTATAGCTATTGCTGCACATTATTCCAATAAGTTTTTCAAAATAATGCAAAAATACTTAACCCTAGATTTTAAATACAGTTGCTGATACATTTAGAACCCAAAATATCTGTGCATCCCACTTATCACCTTAATATTGTACCTAGCTGCGATATTTATGGCCTCTCTCTGAGTTCCGATACCAGACAAGTGAGTATGAACTGAATGCAAAGGTTAAGCTGAGTGAACTATTGTTCACATTTCTTTCCTCAATGGCAGGCTTCTACTGGATTGATCCCAACCAAGGCTGCTCTGCAGATGCCATTAGAGTATACTGTGACTTTGCCACTGGTGAGACTTGCATCTATGCCAACCCTGACAATATTCCCGCTAAGAACTGGTATATCAACAAGAATCCCAAGGACAAGAAGCACATATGGTTTGGTGAAACTATCAATGGAGGCAGCCAGGTAAGTGAGATATGGGATGATGACTGTTTTCTACAGCGCTGTCTGAAGAGTTCCCAATTCACTGACTCTCAACACACAAGCAAGCTGATAAATTTAACTCTCTTAGGGGAGAAATATGGAAAAGGAAACTACCTTTTATCTCAAGGGCACAGACCTCTGATTCTGGTTTAGGTCACAGTTTGCTAAAAGTGTTTCTCAGTATTGTTCTAATATTTCTTGAAGTCTACTAATGATCAGTTCAGCATGATTAATGGCTATTGCTGAGGGAAGCCTGGACTGGAATATGGTACAATAGTATAAAGATAGTCCAAACCAGAGTTGCTTACTCTTTTAATGGAGACTTTTTTACATATGACACTATTCCTGAAGAGATATTTATATTACACATCACAGATCCACAGTGTATGCCAGTGTAACATTCAGAATTGTCAGTGTAGATAAAAACAAGAAATATGTCGTCTTGCACCATCCCAGCCCATTACAAATAAATCACTTTTGTACAGATAAGGTCTAATTACATCATCCTTAAATGAAATTGAGTTGATCTTGTGATGAAATCAAAGTGTCCGAGATTTTTAATATTAGAAGATTAGACTGATCCTACTGGGTCAAAACGATCTAGAGTCCTGTTTCTTACAGTCACTAAAAGTAGATGCTGTAAAAAGAATTTAAGAATGAGGCAAACATTTGTAATATCCACAGACACTATCCTATTAGATTCAACAAAACACTGAATCTTTTTTTTTTTTGAGACAGATAATGTTTCTGTGTATATGTGGAAACAGTAAATTGTCTTCCTTGAACTTATTTGATCTTGTCTCTGAATCCACATAAACTGTTAACACCGTATCTTGGAACAGAGTTCTACAATTTAACTACATTCACTGATGTCTAGTTGTCAGTTTACCTCTTACTAGTTTTATTTGATACTCTTTAGCCCTGAAATTGCAATAAACAAGTGATTGCAGACTTAGGTGATTCTTTTTTTTAATGTCTCTAGAGTGACTATCACACACTTGCCCTACAAACATCCTTCTTTCCCCAGCAATACAACTGACTGGGTTCCTCTCTGTTTTTCAGTTTGAATACAATAGTGAAGGAGTGACCTCAAAGGATATGGCCACCCAGCTTGCCTTCATGCGTCTGCTGGCCAACCATGCCTCCCAGAACATCACCTACCACTGCAAGAACAGCATTGCCTACATGGATGCGGAAACTGGCAACCTTAAAAAGGCTGTTATGCTGCAGGGATCCAACGATGTTGAACTACGAGCTGAAGGCAACAGCAGATTCACTTTCAGTGTTCTCGAGGATGGATGCTCTGTAAGTAATGTAGAAACTGTGGGCACAGTGACTTTACATGCTTAAGCACATGACTGGGGACAGAGTCGTGCTTTAATTCAGAATTAGATAATCAATCAGGCCAGCAAAATTTTACCCAGTGAAGATAAATAGCCTACAAACCCAACTACTCCAGATCCTTAACAAGTGGAAAGGACTGGGGTACAAACAAATCTTACCTTGTACTGTGCAGTGTGGCAGGAAAAAAAAGATTTTCAGAGGGACAAGATCCAAATACTGTGTAAGCAGAAGGCTGAAAAAACAGTGCACAAGCTGTAGAAGAGGCAAGATCTTTAAGTCCTGAAACACTCAGGCAGGGTTCTCTGTGGATTTAACATCTGCGTAAATAAATAAATAATAGCAGTTTATGTAGAGCATTACACATACAACTTCAGAAGATTCAAATAAATATTTTGTCTTTACCAGAGGTCTAAATTGTTGGATGTTGGGTGTCTGATTTGCAAACAATAGAAGCAAGTTAATACAAAATTCTTTCAGAAATTATCCATTCAGGTGGAGCAATTACTTAATACTATGAACAATGCAATAACAATTGAAATGAATCTTGTCTTACAGAGAAAGAACAATGAATGGGGCAAAACGGTCATCGAATACAGAACAAACAAGCCATCCCGCTTGCCCATTCTTGACATTGCACCTTTGGATATTGGCAGCCCTGACCAAGAATTCAGTTTGGACATTGGCCCAGTCTGTTTTAAATGAATGAACTAAAATTAACTTAAAGCCTCTCCCAAATTATTCTCTTGTCATTTCTTTTTATAATGAAAGCTGACTCCTTCCATTTCTTCTGTTTATCTACTTGCTTAAACTCTGGGCGAAAGAGAAGGAGAAGAACTGATTGGAGCATTGTGCAATGAAATTTAATACAGCCCCAAACGGACTCGGAAGTCTTTCAAGATTTAACACCTTGTTTTGGGAAATGTCAACCTTTGTAAAGAAAAAAAAAACCAAAATAAAAAGTCATGAAAGTTTGCACCATTTGTGGCCTTTGAATATCGTCCACAGAGGAAGTTTAAATCCACAACTTCCAAAGGTTTAAACTACCTCATACACTAAATCAAGTGTGATCCACATCTTTTGTAGGAACTTCTCCATACAATCTGGGGTACTTTCAGTTCCACTTAAAACAAGTGGTGCTAATTGCACAGTTGCAGAGTATCTTTCCAATACTTGAACTTTGATGGTGCTAATGACATTTAAAGTGTTGCTTCTTGTTTCTTTGAAGTCTGTCTTAAAACTTAGAATGTCCTGTCTCACCCACAGCTTAAGCATGTGGATCATTTTTCATCTTTGTCCTCTTCCTCCAAAATCAGGTGATCCTGCTTTCAAATCTCATTTCTATCTTCTACAAAAGGGTAAAAAAAAAATCATCGTTTCTCAAAAAAAAAGAAAGAAAATGTATTTTGTATATGTGAGATGTTTAAATAAATTGTGAAAAAAAGTCATGAAATAAAGCATGTCCAGTGTTCCAAAAGAAACTATTTAATGAGTTAAGTTACTTGCTTAGATGCATTGGCAGATACTCACAGCCAGATTTTACAATTCATTTGCATTGCTGTAACTCTGTTAGCCTGTTGCTGTAAAACATTTGCTTAAAGCCTTGGGAGGCTGCCTACAACTTTCTTAATGGTGTGGTTGTCTATTTGACTCTTCATTTCAACACCACGCTTTGAAAAGACCCCAAGAAACTCTGTGCCTCCTAGTATGAGAAGTTCAGAATTGGAAATAATTCCTTCCTTCTTTCCAAATGTTAAGCAGGATTAATGACTGAAAGAAAGATCATCATCTCGCTTAAAGGTAAAAGGAAAATGAAGCTTCTGTCCTGCACTTGGAGACAGAAAGCTCCTGGCTCTGAGAAAGCTGTGCTGGCTGGTGCTGTGCTGTAATCAGCAGAACTGTGCCTGTGTGCTTTAGAAAGGATGGGCAGAAGTCCATGCAAGGAATCTCAAACTTTGTTGTCTTGTCAGGAAGCTTGGGGTTTGTTAGGCCCTTGCAGTTCATTCAGTTCTGTATGAGACACAGAACTACCTGCTGTTGCTAACGTTAATAATTTACCTTCACAAAAAACACCACGAGAAGCAAAGACTGTTCTTCTCTGAGACCTTTTAAGAGAGTGCTAAAAACACTAAATGAAATGCAATTCCAACAGCCATGATTTTGGAATTGAGAATGTGCTTGGGATGATGCACAGAGGCCCATGAAGACAACAACAAAAGCAGGTAAGGAAAGAGGTGAGAAAGGCTTAGTCAACGGGAACTCCCAAAGGGAGACATAAAGAAAATACCCAGAATAAAGTCCCTGTAACCTGAAGAAAGCACCACTCCAAAGGTTAACAGTGGAGAGACTGAAGGCGGCTCCAAATGGTGCAAGGAGGAATAAGCACTAAAAACTGTTTCTAAAGACGTTTTTTTGTTTTGGTTGCAGTGAACTAATTAAGAAAAAAAGGGCAAATATCAAAATAGGACCTTAAGTGCAGCTGCTGTGTGTGGCATTAGCAAAGAGAAGAATTTCTGTGATAAAATATAGCCTCTTTTTTTTTCACTGATTTAAACATACTGCAGGTAAATACCTGCTTTTACTCACTGGATGATGATGATGATGATGATTCTTCAAGAGTTCATATTTCAAACATTGTTTTACTATTTCAAAATAAATTTCTTGTTATAAAAAGAAAATAATTCCATGCTTTAAAATTATAAGAGTTTCTTTTCTCATGTAAATTAACCACAAACCAGGCAGTTCCTACAAGGACTGAAAAGATAACATTTCATCTCTCAGTCTATGTAATCTGCCAGGATACATGCAGAGGTTATTGCTGGGACTGAGAGGTGGACTTTTGCTGCCTGGGAAGTGAAAAAAGAACAACAAACCACAGCTAAAGGGCCACTTGAGGCTTGGAAATGAGACTACAAAGGGAAAACACTGTCTCTTTTGTCATCTTCTGATTTCTCCTCTATCTTCTATTCTGTGCCATGTCCTGCTAGGCAGAAAACACTTCCTTTATATCAGCTCATTGATAACATCCAAATTTTTGTGTGTTTTCAGATCTTTGCCACAAAAGCAGCCTCATCTGGAAATTAAATTAAAAAAACCACAGTGCCTACCCCACAACTTCCACACGTAGTGCCTTCCCCACAGCTTTCATTAGCACCAAGAAGATACTCAGTTTGGCCTGCAGGTTTTGAGCTCATCAAAATTTATTGCATAATCAAGTATTTTGCTTATGTATAATATTGAAGAAACTGTCTTTCAAGGATCATAGCCGAAAATATGTGAGGTGAATGGCAGACAAGGCAGGGAGCTTTCATATTGTCTAATTTCGGGAATATAAAATGTTGAATAAACTGGTAAAGTGATCTTAATTATCTTTGGGAGTGGTCTGCCTACCTATATGAATTATCTCTGGAGAATTTAATTATCAGCAGCAATATATCTAGATCATTCGCATAAATTAGCTAAGATAATAAGGATGAAATGGGTTAAAGTTTACATTTGTAACAAAAAAAGAAACCTGGAAGGAAAGGAAAACAGCTGGATTAAGTAAGTGAAAGACAAAGTTTGCAGGAAGTCCTGGCTGTAGTGCATCAGAAGAGAATTGCTGGAGAATCTATGCAGAGCTGGGTAGAGAGACAGCTGACATGCACAGTGTTTGGTTGTGGTACAATTATGCAAATGAAAATACTGCAGCATTTGGACTGTTCTTCTCCAGGAATCTGTGGGACCAATCACCTCCACTCATGTGATCAGTAAATGTGTTCTGCCTGTGAGCTCCTCTTACTCCATCTCCCCAGGACATGAACAGAGGTTAAAGGGCTCCTGCCAGTAGGTGCTCTGAATTGTATCTAAGCTGAAGCCAGATGTCTCTAGTGCAAATATTCCTTATTGTATCCATAAATCTTGCTAAAAATTTTCAGAACCATTTGAAGTGCCTCTGAATGTATGAACTGGGCTTGCTACATAGTCTTTTTGACACCTTAAATTTTATTAGCTGTGATGGGCAACAGATCTTGAGGCTGGTTTACACTTTTATAAGTATATATTTCCATAAAAACAACTCTGTCTCAGTCAGTCAGCCTGTGATCCCAATATACAGGGCAATCATTTGGATAAAGGGGAATGACTCAAGAAAAAATAAATCAAAAAACCCAGCAGTTTCCAGGGGGTGATGAACTGAGTCTCCCTTTTCCTTGCTCCTTCTGAGAGTAACTCATCTGGGCCCTGTTTCCCATTGCAGCAGGCTCAGCTGGCAGCACACTGGGTTCTCTGTAGCAGGTGCTTTTTTAAGGATTAGTGTTTGTCAGTTTAAAATATGAATACTGTGCTAAGGACTATGAACAGACAAATTTCCTTTAATACAAGTGAGTGACAAAACAGCATTAATATATTAGTGGATCTACACTTCCACCACACAGGTCTAAGTTGCAGCTTTTGATGTGACTTTTGATTAGTTTTCCTGTAGTGGTTTCAGACAGGACCTCTTAGAACCTGCTTTCTCATTGCCCACTCGATGCAGTGTTCTACAGTATTAGAATCATGTATACAATTCCAAAAAATGAGATAACAGTAAACTGAAATAAAACAATTCCTAAACGTGCAAGCAGAAGTAATCCCTAATTCATCTAGTTTTAATCACACCTCATTCTGAGCTCATTAAAAATCCACTGAATTTCTACAGAGCTCCCCTATGAATCTCAGATGCATTATGAATGCAATGTTTATTATGGTATATAAACAAAGAAAAGGCTATATGCCTATATTCTAAGGATGGAATAAATTTGTCCTTTCCTGGAAAACACATGGTTGAATACAGGCATTACATGAGGAAAATTACATTAACAAAATGTCCTAAACATGATTCCATGCTTATGTATACTCTACAATTATTAAAGAAATTATGGTTCTCATTAAGGCAAATATAACTATCAAAACAAACAAATACAAATATCAAAACAAATACATTTGAATGCTATTGTGAACATCAGCTTTTGAAATATAATTCATTCCAATAATAATTATCAATATCTTATTGCTTTCAAGCTACTGAAATGGGTTCTTTGGGTGAAATGAAACAACCTTTCCCAAATGCCAATTCTGAAGACACTTAGTGAAAGAGCAGAGCAGTTGTTTAGCTTTTCCACTGGTGTTGTGCACCACCTACTGACTCACACGCTAATTACTGGCCCCTGAAGAGTATTTTTCTAGGGTTTTTTTTTCCCTGAATTCACAGTCATTTTTACTGTCAAAATATTCTGAGCTGCCTGTGGCTATTTCTTCAAAACATCAGCCTCAGAACTCACCCTAAAAATATATCAACATATCAGAAGAACACCCATCCAAACAAAGAGACCTTCTGGTAGAAAACGGCATGCTCACTCAGGGTAGAAAAAAGACAATAATGATTTAGTCTTTCAGCTGTCAGGTTCTATGAATCTGAATTTATCTTCTTTATGTGTTGGTCTAAAGGAAAGGGTTTTTTCTTCATGGAATCACAGAATCATCTGAGTTGGAAGAGACTGACAAGGAGCATCAAGTCCAACTCTTAAGCAAATGGCCCATAGAAGGATCAAACCCACAACCTTAATATTAGTTGTGCCATGCTCTAACCAACTGAGCTAATCTCAGGGCTGAGGTCCTTCCTCCACAATAAGTTTTTCTGGGCAATTTTATCCAATTTTGTTTTATTTTATTTTTATCTTTCAGCATTTAACAGGGAATAAGGCTAATTCCTCAGTTCAAAAGAACATCCATTGCTGTTACGGCTATACCTGCCTCTATACCATGTTTGGTTTACAACAGTCATCTGAAATTTAAATTCCTACAGAAACTGCATGTAGCCCAAATTACTGGTTCCCCAGATTCTGCAATAATATCCTAAGGACCTCTGCTTATTTCTTCTGAGGAGGAGCAAAAGGGGCAAACCACATCTATTCAGACCACCTGCCTCACTGTACACAAAGAGTAGAACTGGAGTTCTACATAGTTTCTCTCAATACTTTAATATTCTATAGATACAGGAGAAACATGGTAGATACAAAAGACATAATAGATACAAACAGATACAACAGGCCTTTTGAACTTTTCTCAGTTCCATATAGCTCTAGGATATGGACTTCAAATACTTTGTTTCAAAAGTTCCTGTAGCTTTTGAAACTATTGTTTTAGCTAGTAGCATCCAATCTGCTGAATAGCTTAAGAGTTAATATTAAGCATTTCTTGCAAGACAAGCTGGTGGTTTGTGCCTGCAGATGACAATGCCCCTGCCTGTCTCCAGGTGAGAGGAACCAGCATTTTATGTCCCTCCTCCTGAGCTGGGATGCCCTCAGTTGCTTTGGGAGCATGACCTTTTTGTTCCTCCTGGAGATTCAGAGCTACATTCCTACCCCGCATTGACCTACCTCCCAGAGATTAACTATTAAATAGGCATTTTGACAAGCACACCCATAATAGTAAATAGTACTGTTTCTGAGACCCTGCTCATGTTAAGGTAGCGTTTCTCTGGTCCTGTATACAATGATAGTATAATCTCCATAGCCTTTCCTGTTGTCTGTATATCAGGATCTCACAGATCTCTTTGTTGTAACAAGACTTGGGTATCCATTTGTAGTGGCTTGAGCCTGGCTGGATGCCAGGTACTCACTACAGCTGCTCTCTCACTCCCCTCTGCAACCGGACAGAGGAGAGGAAAAAAAAAACAGGGAAGGATTTAAGAATTAAGAGCTGGGAGAGGTCGGTTACTGATTACCTTCACAGGCAAAACAGACTGAAAGTGGGGATAGTACTTAAATTTATTACTAACAGGATTAGAGCAAAAGAGTGAAAAGTAAAACGTGTATTGAAAACAAACTGGAATTTGTATTCTGTTTCCAAGTTGCTTTGCACTCTTCTGCCATCTAGAGGGCACAGAGGCACCTTCTGAAAACTAGAAGCTGTTTTTCTTGCTCCTTATTTGTAGAGTACAAGCACTCTGTCAAAGCCAACAGACAAGATTAAAGATCACATCTGGTTTTATTAGCAGCTCTATTGCACCTAGATCAAGGCCAGAATTTTTTCTTAGTTATTGGCTCACCTCTTCACCAGGTAATTGGCAGCTTCCTGTTCCCAAGTTGATAGAGTACTGGAGTTTTTGTCTTCAGCCTTGAAAACAGCATTTTGATTGCCTCTTTCCTAGTATTTAGATCCTTGTGCTCCAGCACTCAGAAAGGAAGACATTTCAAAAAGATTGAATTCTTGCACATACCATGAAAACAGGACTGTGGAGAGAGAGCTGTGTGAGAGAAGGGCTGCCTCATAGAATAGAATCGCAGCATCATAGAGTGTTTAGGCATTGCAATGGACCTGAAAGATCATCAATTCCAAACCCCCTCTCATGCATACTAGATCAGGTTCCTCAAGGCCTTGTCCTGTCAAGCTTTGAACAGTCTGTGGGGGGCAGTGCTCAAAGCGTTGGGGCATCCACAACCTCCCTGGGCAACCTGTCCAGGATCTAACCACCCTCACAGTAAAAAATTAATTCCTAATGTCTAACCTACATTTCCTCTCTTTCAATTCATACCTATTACTCCTTGTCCTATCACTGAAGTTCCTGCAAAGAGTCCACAAGAGAGCTGCTGAAGGATAATGTGCCTCAGTGTTTTCACTGCATATGGATTTGTTCTGGGTTTAGGATTTAGAGGAAGTCATATATTGATAGTTAAGCCTCTCGGTACAACTGTTTTTAATGCATAAGCAAAAACATCACATGAAAGAATTAGATCCATATGACTGTCACGTGAGTAATTATTAAAGTGTGCCATGCACAGGAAATTTAAAGCTAGAAGGAAACAATAACAGGTGTCCTGTAGATTCCAACTCACCAGGCTTTTACACAAAATTGCGACAAGTGACACAATGACTCAGTTATCTGTTAATTCCTAAATGACAAATCTTTGCTAAGCCTGAGAGGGCACAGTAGCCCATGTTGATATTTTGTATAAATGTTTATAATTCAACATAATAAAATAACACATATACTTTAGAGCTCATGGCAACACAACAGAGAACCATACAGAAAAACAAATATAACAGAACAAGGAACACTGCAATATTCTTCTTAAATGAAATTACTTCTATGCAATTTCATTTTAGAATGATGACACGTGGAAATACTTTAGTCTGTTAATACATTGCTGATACTTCAGCAAACCAGGGTTTCAGAGAAACCAAGGCTAACAGAGAATTCCAAATTTCCAAAATTTCATAGAATAGTTAGGCTTGGAAAGGATCTGAAGGTTATCTGTTTCCAAACCCCCTGCCATGGCAGAGGAAAGGGGAGATCACGTCCCTGGGTGGGCTTGAACCACCAACCTTTCGGTTAACAGCCGAACGCGCTTACCGATTGCGCCACAGAGACTCCCTTGTCCTTATAATCTTCATAATAAAATATAATTTCCACTCCCCAAATAAATTTACCTCCCTAAAAATGTTGATTTCAAGTAGCAGGCACTTAGTGCAGAGGTGCTAAGAGAACATGGTAATCCTATGGCATCTGTATTGCCAGCAGCCAGAATAGAAGGCTTCTAATGCTCCACAAATGCAACACAGCCTGGATGGTGGCTGTGTTGCCTTCCAAAGGCTGCCCAATAAATATAAAGAATTCTGAACATTAAGGAGGCACATCTGGGAGCATAAGGGAAAACCAGGAAGAGGAACAATATAAGAACAAAGTATTGATAAAAAAAGAGTAACTCAATTTGACAAGGAACTAACAGTGACTGCCATTTTCCCTCAACCAGGAGTCAAGAAAAGAGAGGGGGAAATAGAAAAAAATTGTACCTAAATACCAAAAAACTCATCTAAATTGCAAATTCTTAACCCATTACCTTGATGGATACAAAGCTTTGAGGATAAGAATCTAAGCAGCTGAAAGAAATATAGATTTGCATTAGCAAGCTGAGCAGAGTCCCAGCCTGGAGTCAGGACTGTGTAGCTGCACAGGGATTGTCATGGGTTTGCCTAGGGACAATTTTTACCACACCCCCCACAAATTGCTCTAAGGTGAGAGAAGGTTTATGCAGACAAAGAGATCTGAT
>JAWMRA010000078.1:22802170-22813035 GCA_035584735.1 Pseudotriccus pelzelni
AGGCGTCACCTAAACTCCTGATTGGCCTTTGTCCGGAAATTCATCTGGACAAACTATTTCCAATCCCCAAGGAGGGGCACTTTTGCAAACCCATGACAGAGATGATGCAGAAAGGTGCAGCCCCTTGACTGTCCTTAATGAAAGGGGACAGATGGCATAAGTATTTGCAGTCTGTCTATTTCCTTTTCCTGTCTTCCTCCCTCGAATCCACATCTGTTTTAGACCCACAGAAACCCTAAACAAAAACTCTATTAAGCCTGATGTTACAGAACTGCAGATGTATTTATCTCTTAGTGATAAAGTTACGTATGGCCTCCCTATGTGTGATTTCATAACTACTTCACTTAATATCAGCTTGATTTTAGTAGAGACTATTGAGGAACCATTTTTATAACTTTTCCAAAATTAGAAACTAGTAAAAGCAGTAATTTGCGACAGAATTTCCAAGATCTTACAGGTTTGGGGGCATATTTGTTTTAGCATTCGGCTGCAACAGTACACAGGCTACACTGCTTGATTGAACAAGTCCACCGAGAAAAAACCTTCTTGCTCTCTGTACTCCTTCTTCATTAACACAATCAAATATTTGCATTAGGTGACTGCCATGCATGCACACGCTACGTGGAAACTTGATGCTTAGGGGAAAATTGATTGCCATTATGAGGCTGAAAATTCAGCAGTTAAAATGTCTGATGCCATCATTTGGTGAGTACAAAAAAGCTGCCAAAGCAAAAGCTGCACTACTGAAAGTACCGCACTGTCCAGGAACATGTTGGAAACACGGCTTTATTTCTGGAATTGCAATATGACCAGAACAATCCAGCAGTGCTTCACCATTTAAACTGAGAAGTGATATGGTTTGGATCCTACTAATTATTTATTCAACACTTAACCTGTAAGTTAATGTAGGGAATATTCCAGTTATAGTATATACCAAATAATATGTTCCTTTCGAAGATATGAATATTTTCCTTATGAAACTTACATATTAAAGGTAACTTAATTTTTCTTCCAGTGCTGGTGCTTATATTCTTTGCTGTATATGCTTGTGAAAAATTAATTACACTCTTATAAACATATAAAAGCTTTAAAGGGAAAATATCACACGAGAATGCCCTACTATTCTTCTGACTGAGAATGTTTAAATACCAGCTCTCTGTCATAGCTGACTTTATAGTATAGTAGCCTTTTTATCTTCTTACATATTTCCAGTCCTTGTGATTGCCTTGTGCCTTTGACTGAGGACAGCAGCTCCAACTCCAGAACATGGAGTAATGCTGTAATGCTGAAAAGAGAAGAAAGGAGATTTACCATGAACGAAGCTTATCAGCAAACTTGTATGTGCATGCCAGTCTGATCCACAGCACAAAGTTCTCCTTCTGTGTACACTGAGTGTGCCAAACAAAACCAGGAAGCATTAAAGGAAGAATTATCTCATCTAAATTATACCTGTGTAAATGACATCTGTCAAATTTAAACTTATTTTCTAAATTGAACAGAAAGTCGCCATTCCTCCTCATTCACCTTATTCTAACTTATGAGTAAATTACACTTAAATTGTTGTAAGTAACCACCTTACTTACAACAGTTCTACAGAGGGAGGGCAATGATTCATTTAAAGTAGATTGGTTCACTATGAGTGAGTGGAATCAGGTGAGATAAATCCCATCATTCCTAACTGGTTTATTACATTGACTCATAGGGGAAATAGTGCAGCCAAAAACCACAGTAATGACTGCATCAGTCATTATTGGTGACCATTCAAAACAACGCAGTCTCTTATGAAAATAATTAATTCAGTTAAGCCAAGGCTATACCCATAGAAAACAGAAATGTGAAATTCCCCCAGAGACATTTTACTCCTGATATTCATAGACATTATCCCACATGCACAGTAGTGCCACATCTCCTCTGCCTCTCAAAGGAAACGCTTTGCTGGGTCTTCTCTCTGTGGCTTTTGTAAGTGTTCCCCTCGCACTGATGGCCCTTGGTGCTTCCAGAGCAGAGGAAGCAGAAAGCCAACATAAAGCTGTAGCATTTGCAAACCAAAAGCTGAGGTCTGACTGATCAGAAGAGACTTTTGACTGTAAATTTTATACCTACCTTATTTTCCTAAGATGCTTCTAGCTAATAGTAGTTCATGTCTGGAGTTGGTTTTATAGGGTACTTAGCAATTCCTAATTAGCCTTTTATATCAGTCCTATTATATATAGTGGTTTTGGTGTCAATTACTTAAGTATATGTATTGACGCCAAGTTCAATTAGCTTGTGAAAAACAAGGAGGTACCTGTAAGAAGTGAGACCACACTCATGCAAACCACTTCCTAACTCATGGCACTTCAGCCAATAGCTTCTGACTGCATGAGGGAGATCTCTCTTATCGAACACCTAAGCAACGTCTCCAAAGAAGAAAGGAAGCAAAAGCAGACGCCTTGCTCATATCTGAACAAATATTTAATATACAAATGGGGATTATCTTAATTAGGATATTCAACCTGCAACAGTATCAGCTTGCATTTGTACAGCCCTAAAATATCGGAGATGAAATCTACACATGGAGGTTTCAGGCATCACTGAAGGCCAGTGTTAGGGTTTTGCAGAAAATGAAGACTGCCCAGGGACTTCCAGCAGCAGGCAGCAGATTTGAAAGAGCCCTCCAAAGGTTGCAGGACAGAATTACTGTTTCTGGGGTTGTAATTTTCTGAAATACAGAATTATGGTTGTTCTGATAGCATTTTAGTTCCTAGTGCTCTTTCAGAGGAAGAAGGTGAATTAGTTGAAGATCCCTGAAATTCTCCAGAGAGACTAATTTGCAGTAGAGAGTTGAATTCCTTTTTTGATTCTGAGAAAAAAAGTTCAATTTCCCTGCTTAAGCACTGCAGCCACGCTAACTAATAAGCTGAGTCAACACACTGGGAGCACCAGGTGAAGTCCATGCTTTCTGCATATAAAAAACCACTATATATATGAAAGGACTGATATCTGCACTGCTTATAGTACCTGCATTAGTTAGGGTAAGTTTTGAGGAGCTGCATCCTGGTCATAAATGCACTTTGCAGACTTGTCATATAGCCCTCAAAGTCAACACAGTCATAATGCAGAATGAGACAAGATGAAGTAAATATGATTTGGTTGGATCAAAAATCTCACTTCTTCATGAACAAACATAATAACAACAGATGAAAAGGAGTATCTATGGTCCTGAATGCCTGCAGGAAAAACACATTTCATAAGACCATTAAGAATCATTAATGAGCAACAATAGAAAAAGCTACAAAAAATATTCTAGTGAATGCTTTCCGTTAGAGGTGTTAAAAAATATTTAAGTTGCTTCTTAAAGTGTAAAATGCACGTGAAATGAGGATAAAGAAAGCTAAGCACTAATAGAAAAATTTTAACAAACAATAAAGTTTGTTCACAGTATGAAGGCTTTGAAAATTCGTGGCTTTTTGAATGATACATGAGCCAAAAATTATGCATCAATAGGAATTTTTCATTTATGGACTAAAATAACCTACACTACAACCAGAATTGGGGCGGTTGGTTTGTTTGGATTTTTGTTGTTACTTTAGTTTGGTTTTGTTGCCTTTTTTTTAGAAAAACATAACCCAGTAACCACTCATCTGTATAACTGGGAGTTTAAGTGGTACCTTTTCTCCCTCTATCCCTGAGAGAATAAACCTGAGCACTTTGATATGGCTTTTTTATTATTTAAAAACAACACTGAGAAAGTGATTAACAGGCAGACTTGAACAGAAAACATATAGATTATATGTTGGCAGATGGCAAAGACATTGGTTGGATAGAAATGGGATATACATTGAATATATAGTAACAAGAATACTTATACTCAAATTTTGCATGCACATTACTTTGTGTTTGCATAATACTTTAAGTTCTTCTGTTTTTCAGGTAATATTTCAAAATAAAACTTTGATTGAGTGGGTAGACTTCTCGGTTTTTGTTTCAAATGTTTCACTTTTTTTGCCCCCCACACAGTCATTTTTTCCATATATTATTAAAAGAATAATCAAATTCAGTGATTTTCAGAACTTCCAGAGTAGTGTTTTTTGAATGATGGGGAAATGGAAGGTTGGTGAAATGAAAGCTGAACTTTTTGTGTGTTCAAAACCCTGATAGTTTAATTTTTTTTTCAGCCAATCCTGGTGAAAAGAATTCTGCAGGATCTTAGGGAATCTGTCTAGCACAGTATGTACTTCATCATGCACTCGAGTCTTGGCAACTGATAACTGTTTATTTCCCATATTTGTTTTCCATATTTATCTGGCTGCATACTGCACACTTTTCTTAAGTTATTTATTTGTTTATATACGGTTATTTTATTTTGTGGAAATGTCTTTCCCGTGACACCTTGTCCTGCTCCGGGCCTGGTGGGTTCCCAGTCCCCCTGCAGGTGAGGGACTGGACTCGGAGCCCAGATTTGCTGTCCTGTATCCCAGGTACGACTCAGGTAGCTGCTTGTGGAGGAACAGGATTTCCCTTTTGTAAGATTTCAGCAATCATATCATGCATACCCTCAAACCCAGCTAACCCATGGGGGTTGGCCTCTTCTCCCAGGCAACTAGTGATAGGACAAGATGACTTAGTTGTAAACTGCAACACGGGAGGCTTACGTTGGACATTAGGAAGAATTTCTTCACAGAAAGAATGGTTAGATATTGAAACGGGCTGCCCAGGGAGGTGGTGGAATCATCATCCCTGGAGGTGTTTAAAGAAAGAGTGGATGTGGCACTCAGTGCCATGGTTTACTTGACACGGTGGTGTTGGGTCATAGGTTTGACTCGATCTCTGAGGTCTTTTCCAACCTTATCGATTCTGCGATTGTGTCAGCTTCCTTGTACCCTTACCCGCGTTCAGAGGGAGTGTGCGTCTCCCATCCTGGAAGGACCACTTCCTTGTTAATAGAGAGTGACAAGTGCTTAAAATCGCATTATTTAGCAAGAAGCCCTCACTGTCGAGCGCCAGGAGTCACGCATACGGTGCGGCACAGCCGCTGGCCCGGCTACTCCTTCACGGACCACGGTCCCAACGAGGTCCCCGCCACCGCCCCCTCAGCCGCGGGGCTCGGACCGAGCACGGCGGGACCCACCGGGACCCACGGCAGCTCCACGGCGGCCGCGGGGAGGGGAGTCGAACGCTGGGGCCGCCCGCTGGCGGCCGCGGGGAAGCGGCGGCGCCAGGAGAGCGGCGGTGGCTCCGCCCCGGCTGCAGCGGGGCGTGGGGCTGCTCTCGGCCGCGGCGGCGGGGACGGCGGCAGCCGGCGGGGTCCGCGTTGGCCGCCGGCGGGGACCCAGTGCTGCCCCGCCGCGCCCGCCCGCCCCATCGCACGCTGTTGTCATGGAGGAGCCAAGATGGCGGCGCTGGCCTACACCGGGGGCAAGCGGGAGATCAACTACTACTTCAGCGTGAGGAGCGCCAAGGCGCTGGCGCTGGGCGCCGTCCTGCTCCTCACCGCCTGCCACGCCGCCTCCCGCCGCTACCGAGGTGAGGGGGCGGCCGCGGGCGCTCCGCGGGGGGCCGCGGCTGCCGGGCAGGGGAGGCGGAGCCCCGGGACCGCGGCCGTGCGGGGAGGGCGGCGGGTCCCCGCGGCCGGGACGGCCGCAGCGGGTCGGGGGCTAGCGGGGGCGGCAGGCGCGGCCGTGCCCCGGTGGGCTGGGCCGGCGGGGGCAGTGCGGCGGGAGGCGTGCGGGGACAGCGGGGACCCGGCCCTTGGGGCCCTGCGGGGCCCGACCAGGGGGTCGCCGCAGCTCCCGCCATCCGGGCGAGGCCCCGCGGGGCGAGGGGAGTGAGCGGGGCCGGCGGGGCCGTGGCCATGCGGTGTTTGCACCGAGAGCGCAGCGCAGCTCCCGGGGCCCGGCCTGCGGCAGGTGAAGCTGCAGAGCTAGAGGGTGGCTTCTTCCCTGTCACTTGTTCCCGTACGGGGTGATTAATTACCTTGGTAATTAGTGGTTAAAGTCTTAATTGGTATGAGACTTAGTGTATGTAATTTCACTCCTTGAACCACCGCCTCGAATATAACAGAGTCCGGCCGCGCTGGCGGATGAAGCGAACCGAGGAGCTGTTGGGTTTCACGCGTTGTCAGTGCCGTGGAACAGGCGGTGACCGAGCTCCGGGGACCGACCGCAGCCGTGCCCGTGCCCGTGCCCGTGCCCGGCGGGGCGCCGCGGTCCCGAGGCACTGGGAGCTCCGCCGGCTCCGCTTCTCCGCGCTTGTTTTGGCCCCGGAGCAGCGAATCTTGGCGTGATCCGTAAATGCAAATATTTTCTTGCTTCCTTGTCACGCTGAAAGATGTGGTATGTTTCTGTGGGCAAATCAGAAAGTTGATCCACAGAGAGATCACTGCGGCCCTGCTTGTTGTAGGATAACTGTTGTCGGGTTCTAACACCTGCTGCCCGCATCCATGGAAGACCAGGCTGAGGCAGTTCATTGTGGAAATGGGAAAGAGGGTAGGGATCTTTATGGATACAACTCCCCAGGTTCACCCTCTGGCTGGCATGTCAGTAAGTCTGATAAACTGACTAGTGTTAAGGTGGAAGACATGGAAGCATTTATTAAATTCTAGAGGAGCTCAAGCATGAGGTAATTGAGCTTACCTGTTGTGCAGTGTTCTTAAGGCACAGAGAGAGTCATAAAACTAGACAGGAGGAGAGTGGCAAATGTGATACATTTTTAAAGAGAGATTGCAAGACTGGCCTAAGAAAATAGGGACTGCCATATCAAGCAGGTTACAGGGAAACTAAAATATGCATAATTTCAATATATTTTGGGAGAGTTAATGAGGGAGATGAGTCACAGATTGCAAAATGGTGAGAACCTGCTGGCCTTTCTGTAAGTTGATATGGTCTGTGTGGATTGTTACAAACCTTTCAACAAATTTTTTTTGCCTAAGGCTTAGTTTTTGGAAGCAATTAGAGGGTGAGAGGTTTTTCTGTAATTGTTTAAAAGGTAGGAGGACATGAAGTCAGAGCGAATAGAGAGTTACCAGTTTGGGCTTCTTTGAACAAGTAACATTCAGAAGAATGAGTGGTTTAGGAAAAGAGGGTGAAAGATTTATAGCAGACAAGAGTTCTTAGGATAGGTAAAAGCAGAGGTTCTTGAGAGATCATTCTGCAACCCTGTGGTGTTATCAAACATCTGAAGTCCAGCAAATGTCACAATACTCTTGGCAACTAGTGAAAAAAGCAGATTTTGCTGTGACACTGCACAACGAAAGCTAACTGGCATCTCGCTTATTGTCAGTGGTGTTGGTCACCCCCTCTTAGTAGTGGTATAATAGAACTTGGAAAGCATGAACAAAAGAGTAACACAAACAGCGGAAGAATAAAACAGCTTCTCTACAAGAAGTAATAAAATAGAATAAAATTCTGTGGCCTGGACAGAAACTTAGTAACTTGTTAATGGTCTCAAATATTATGAATTATTGGGGAAAGGTAAATTCATTGTGATTGTGTCATAACACAAAAAGTGTCAACTGAAAAATGAAATTAGCAGGCAATGTATTTAAAATTATCAGAAGAAAGGACTTTTTTTCTACACAAGACATTCTGTACCAAGATTTTATACCAAAAATACTCCCAAAAAGGTTATCCTGATTTGCAGAGGGTGGATGAGGTAGGCCTGCAAACAGGCTCAAAGTTGCCAGGCTGTGAAAGCTGGGCCGTGCCAGGGAAGGAGTTGCTGTGGTTTTCATGCTTTTATACTTTTTCCTTTTGTCTGATTGTCATTACACGTAAAGGTTTCAGCTAATTTTGGCCTCAGTCATGCAAGTACATATTGTAGATAGGAGCAGCCCAGTGCAATTCCCAGTCAAACTTGCGTATATAAAAGTTAGTTCTGTGAAAAAATGCTGGACTGGAGTTGTGGAAAGTCAGGGAGACTTATATTTAGGGAACACCTGCAGCACTAGTAGATTCTCTTTAAAACTACATTTTTTTCATTTTGAATGATAGGGAACAGTTGAATTTCCAGTTCTTCGAAACAGTGTCCCTTTTAGAGAAAGCATTGTGAAACTTAGTCTGTTCTGGCACTGAATGAAGACTTTGAGATTTCACAATTACAGTGGAATAACCACGATTTTGAGGAATGACAAATTAGAATAATGAGCATAATAAAATTCAGAGTAATTATACACTTTGTATAACTATACCATATTGTATCTATACCAACATAAAAAATAATATGTTGGAAGGATAACTTACACAAAGGAAGAGTTTAAAAAGAATGCTCTGTGTTTTGTGTATAAAATGGCTCTTGGAATTTTTTTTCCTTAGATTTTAGGTTGGTTTTTTTTGTTGCTATGTTTTTGTATTTTTTTTTTCTTTTAACATCTCATTAATGGTTAAGAAGAGCATGGTTCTTCAGCTGCTATTTCATTTCCTAAGCCAGACTTGGGCATTTCTGGAGTCACCGTCTGGTCCGTAACCTCCAGTTTAATTTCTTGATTGCTGTTTGTCTGGTTTTATTCCCCTCCCTCATCTGCTTCCCGTGACTTCTACTGTTATGTTTAAAGGAAGATATCAGACATCAGTAACTCTCCTAGTAAGTTTCAGGAGCTTTCTAATATTGCTGAGGGCAACAATAAGATATTCAGTACCTGGAGTTGGGAAAGAAAGTGTAACCTCTTGACCTGAAATATTTTATCTATGTTTAAAATGTTTACAATGTGTGATGTTTGGAATGTTACATCAGTGAACATCCTGTAGATGGGGGATTGTTCCCTCCGTGGGTAATTATGGAGAACAGAGGAACCAAGCTTGCATCATGAACTCAAGATACAGATTTTCTCCAGTCTTGAAAACCTGATTGAGGAAAGATTGATAATGGTCTACAGATCATGATAGACATGAGTCCAGACTGCCTTTTCCTATCGAAGAACCAGGGACTGCCAAGTTTTCTAATAGAAACTGTATTTAAAATAAAGGCAGGTGATTCTTCAAGCATCAGCTGTGGGCGTAGAAAACTCTATAAGGATGCTCTGGATGCTAAAAGCTGAGGACTGTATGTCCAGTTCAGGAAGTCCCTGGACTGAACATAGTTGGAAGAATATCAGACAAGATCATAATGTTTACTTGCCCTCTTCATTTTCATCTCTGACCATCTGTTTATGGCCCCTGTTGAAGGCAGGATACCAGGCTAGACTGACCATTGGTCTGACTGTGCATCTTTTTCAGCAAGTTATTGGATTTCAGAGGGAATCTGATTAAGTTATAGGTATTCTTTTATATGGTTCACTCTTATATCACTTTGATACATCTCCTAGTTCTCATCATCTGCAAAGTGAAGGACTTTGTAGCAGTAATAACTCTGAGTCCCCTATTATTATCAGTAAGAATGTCTCATGTTGTTTAATGCAACTTACTGGAAATGACAGTTTACATAAGTGTACATGTTTGAGAATTAGGGAAATTGTGTTACTTGAAAGCCAAAATATAAGTTGAGTTTAATGAAGTCAAGGTTTCACAGAAAGTGTCAAGTAGGGGCAGTGGTACATTGTTTCTGCACAAGCACCATAAGTCCCTACCGTTTAATTCACCACCATTTCCGTGTTTATCAGTGCTCGGAAATGCCAAGTATGACAAAAATGTTGGAGGGCAACTTCTCTTGCAGTGAATGGTGTTCAGTTTTGCTCAGTTATAACACAGCAGATTCTGATGTTACGTTGTGAAGATAACAGTCACTGATTACATAACTTTATTTATAAGAACTTAACATGATGAAGCATCATCACCTGTGAAGTTATTAATCTTAATTACTGTAAAACTTAATGAGTGGAAAAGGTACCTGAAGTCCAGAATGATCAGCAAATTCTTTTGTAAATGTTTTGGGGTGTTTTTTTTGCATATTAATCCAGCAGTCTAAGGTGACTGCTAAGTCTTAAGCAAGGAGATGTAATAGACTTTCTTGCCAATCTCATGTTGAGATTCATGTTCTATACAAGATGCTGTGCAGAAGATTATTATGTTGAATGATGTATTCTTTCATTCCATATTCTGGTGAACTCTGAATAGTAGATAGCACAGTGAATTGGCACCTTTTAAAGGAAATGCCATTCCAAGGCACAACGTCTTTTTGATAACAGAAGTGGGATCACTAACATTTTGTGGAGAGAGTTGTGATTTACAGAGCAGTGTGGTATAATAAGCAAGAAGGGAACTTACAGAACCTTGTGCAAGATGTTTTTATGATAAGTTATATTTGTTTCCTGCTGTTGATTGTTCCAATTCTTGTGTTTCCAATATTGTCAAATTATTTTTTATAATAGCAGGGGGGCTATGTTTTACATTTCATGCAGCTGAATTCTAATCTTAGTATAACATTTTCAAGGTGGCGATACATGTGAGTATCTTCTGTCCAGTGGGAGATTTCTTGGAGAAAAAGTATGGCAACCTCACAGTTGTATGATGCATAAGTATAAAAATAGGTAAGGAAACTCCTGTCTTCTGTTCATCTGCATGGAAAGAAGAGTCGTTTGACTGCAGCTGTAGTAATTGCGGTGTCTTTTATTGTTCACTTCATAGCTGATTCTTTAGGCTTTCAAAATATACAGTATGTATCAGAAAGAAATCTTTTCCTTGTACATTATATATCTACAGTGTTTACCATAGTTGTATTTCTACAAAAAATATAAATAAATATTGGTGATAGAGGTACTGGTATGAGTTACGGAGAGCCACATGAGACTGCATAGCTTCATGTGGCAGGCTCAGATTGCTGAAAGGGAAAATGCTGACCTTATGTGTCAAATCGCAAGTAAAAATATCCCAAATAAAATTACTAATCACTTTTTTTCACCTACTGGTAAGAGACCTTGGCCTTTTTTTTTTTTTTTTTTTTTTTAGCATTAT
>JAWMRA010000078.1:22813135-22853386 GCA_035584735.1 Pseudotriccus pelzelni
CAGGTGGCCAAGAAGGCCAATGGCATCCTGGCCTGCATCAGGAACAGTGTGGCCAGCAGGAGCAGGGAAGTGATTCTGCCCCTGTACTCGGCACTGGTGAGGCCATACCTGGAGTGCTGTGTCCAGTCCTGGGTCCCTCAGTTCAGAAAGGATATTGAGGTTCTGGAGCAGGTCCAGAGAAGAGCAACGAGGCTGGTGAAGGGAGAGGCTGAGGGAGCTTGAGTTGTCTAGCTTGGAGAAGAGGAGGTTCAAGGGAGACCTCATCACTCTCTACAACTACCTGAAAGGGGATTGTAGTCTGGTGGGCATTGGTCTCTTCTCCCAGGCAACCAGCAGTAGAAAAAGAGGACACTATCTTAAGCTGTGCCAGGGGAAGTTTAGGTTGGATATTAGGAGGAAATTTTTTATGGAGAGAGTGATCAGACATTGGAATGAACTGCCCAGGGTGATGGTGGATTCACCACCCTGGAGATTTTTAAGATGAGACTGGATGTGGCACTGAGTGCCATGTCTAGTAACCACGGCAGTGTTGGATCAAGGATGGGACTTGATGATCTCAGAGGTCTTTTCCAACCCAGTTGATTCTATGATTTTATGAATTTTCTGTGCAGATCCTGTATTCAACAACTTTCATGGCTTGATTTGACTTGCCCTTCAAAAAGAAATTTAATACTTGGAAAAAGTAAGACAGGAATAGTCAGTCTTTAGACTTTTTTTTTTTTTTTTTTTTTTTTTTAGCATTATGCTGTATATTACCATTTTGAAACTACTGTATTTTTAGCACCACAGAATAGGAAAGCTTGCTTGGTTGTTTGCCTAATCACATCATGCACATTCATTTTGATTTCTGTACAAATTGCACTAAACGTTTTATTGATTCAGCATGTTTAGAAAAAGATTTATCATACCTTAGAGTTATCTGTATTTCTCTGTAGATTTTCAAAATACTTTTTTCTAAGATATAAATTTCCTGTAATATGAATGTTGCTGTTTTGTTTTACAGTGAAGCAAAAAATTGCCTCATAGACAAACATATTGTGTTCATAGGAGATTCTAGAATTCGACAGTTGTTCTATTCATTTATAAAACTCATAAATCCTCAAATCAAAGAAGAGGGAAATAAGGTGAGATAGTTTATTTTGACTATTTTTTTGTTTCTTCCCTGTTTACCTTATATGCCTTTCCTAAACTTCAGAAAATCAAGAAATGATACTGTTTGCTGACCCAGCCCTCAGGAGGGAGAAGTGCAGAAAGATCTTTTGAAGAATAACAAGATTAGACCAAAATAATTGTTTGGATACAGATGAGATGATTGTGATTATGAGAAGGGAACTATGAAGCTCAAGAGAAAGGTTGAAGCAGTCTGGGAATAAATAAATAAAACTGGCTTGTCCCACAGTAACTTAGGCTTCATATTTGGTTTCTGGATGAGAAAATGGTTGTTCCTTTGTGTGTTTTTAAATAGTAGTAGTTCACGTCTTATAATTTGTCAGTTAAAATGTCAGTTAAATTGCTGATCTAATCTGTTCATACAAATCCATGGGGCAATGACAGATTTCTAGGTTTAACTTGAAGCTGAAACTAAAAATAGCTTCTGGTCTTACCTTCCTTTTGATCACTGATGAAGAGCTGTCTGAATTTTTTCAAGTGAAAAAGGTAAATAGCAGCTTGCTGAGGGGAAACAGTAAGGAAGGATTTAGCTCTTTTATTTGTTGAACAGAATATTGATTTCTTTTGCTATATCGTATTTCTTAGGCACATAGTTTCATAGATATATGTACATATGTGAGGGAAAAAACACATTTCACTTTCAACAGTGCATCAGATTTGTCAATTATTTAGTAATTCTGTCATTTAGAACTGCAGGCTGGCGGCTTGTCCAGCACACAGCATGAAGTCACTTTCACTTGTCAAAACAAGATGCTTGATTGATCCAAGAGCCCTGGTTTTCCTAGTCAGTTGGTTAGGTCACGACTGCTTCCCAAAAGTGATGGTGAGATGATAGAGTGCTATAATTGGTTTTGAATCAAGAGTATCATTTGTCAAGTGTTGTTGAAATTGGAATCTCTGTTTGTGGAAGAGAAGTAAACTTGTTCTTTTGGATGAAGATTGAAACTACTTCCGTATTTAGTGTATCTTAAAGGAGGATTGTGTATGCATGTCTGAGTCCTTCCTTTCTGATTTCTTACTGTTTCATTCAGCAAATATGTGTTCCAGAATTTATTTCTGCCTGAGATTATTTTCTTTTATTCTTTAATTAAAACTGTGTTGGTTGTTTTGTGCGAAGGAGTTGGGCAGATGAAAAGGAAGGCTGGGGAAAGGCAGTGTAAGAAAAGAAAGAGGGAAAAGGTCATAAGGTTTTCTCGAGCTGGCAGGTTAAATTTGGAAAAATATTTGATACATTTGTAACAGAGTGAACAGAAAGCATTTCAGACTTTGTTGGCTAAGATTTCTTCCAGGAAGAACAATCGTTTATTTGAGTAGCTTGTTTTATCAAGAAAGTAACATCAACATTTGTATGAGTACATTGACAAGTTTGTACTAGAAAAATCCTTTTCACTAAAGATAAACTTTTGGGTGACAGCAAGTTAGTGTAGGAATGTAAATATTTTGTTTTCATTCTGAAAGTTTTTCTTACTTTGTTTTTATTGTTTTGGGGTTTTTTTTGACAGCATGGAAATATCCCATTTGAAGATAAATCTTCTTCAATTAAAGTGGTAAGTTTTTATCTAGCGTTAAATTGCAAACCATAATCATGTTATTATTTCATACAATGTAAATGAAATTGCAGTCAGAGCTGAAAAATTAAAAGAAGGTTTAGACCGTCAACATTCTTTACGAGTATTTCACAGATATTTCAGAGTGTATGTTAACATGCTATAGTTTGAGAGACTTTGGCATTGAATACTTGTATTCTGTGTTAGTTTTGGGCATAAGCTCTGGAAGTGTGTATAATTTTTCTTTTTGTCAGATCTTATAAGTTGGCCTTCCCAAGAATAGCTTTTGCCAGGAAGTTTACTCTTTCATTGCTTTAAGAATATATGTATATGGGGCTAACTTCCTTGGATTGGTAATTGTAATTGTTGTTGAGCTTTCTATGCTATCCCAACAAGTATTCCTTCCACTGTTTTTACATGAAGAAATAAGCACAATGTTGATTATAATGTGGATATTTAAAAAAAAGAAAACAAACAAAATACTTAAGGGTAGGTTTTCTGAAGGACTGTTCTCCTCTGCCCTGGCAATGGAAAGGCTGTCCTCAATAGCTTTCTTTGCTTCCCAGGACAGCTGTCAGCAGTGCAGGGATTCTGCTAGTCATGTTTATGCCCTGGAGACAACTCATTCTCTATTCATGAAAACCAAAGAAGCAGTGTATTTGCCGAGTTGTCTGCTAGGGAGTTTTCAGTACCTGTTTGTGTACGTGGTTAAGATGTAGGGTACAGAATAACATTTTAGGGTGTAAGCCCATGGCAGTTCAAGCCTGTGCTGTTCCAGTCTGTTGCCCTTCACAGTAAGTTCCTGTGTTTGTGCTGTAACTACCCTTGATAGTGGAGTGGGTTGTTTTAGGAGTCAGTTCAGCCTAAAAGTTACCTTGTAGGATTCCTTTTTGGTCAGGTCTGATGTGGCTCATCATATGGTTATTTGAATGCTGGAAAAGTCAGGACAGAACTCAGGGCAGGATAAACGGGCCAGCGCAGTGTGATTAGCGTTGGCCTAACCTGACAGTATTACACCTTCAAAACCCCTTAAGCCTTGGTAGGTGCCTAACAACCAAGATTTTAAATGGCAGGTCTGGGCTTTTAGGAGATGTCTGGGTAGTTAAGAATATATTTGGAGTCTGCTGCTTCCTTGTTTTGATGCAGTATTGGTCTTGACATTACTGGCATAGTAGCTGAATTTCCACATTCAGAATGGCTGTGACCCAATAATCTAAATGTGGAAAATACTTGACCAACAAAAGAGAAAATTACTGGGAACAGTGGAGAATTTAATTTTGGCCTTTTTAGTCATCATAGTGAGCTTCTGTCCTTCAGCAGAGGACTGCCTGGTTGTTCACATTATTGCCAAATAATGAATTGACAGTACTCAAGTGAAGTACCAAAATCTTTAAGTCTGTGCAAGGGGAAAATAAAGATTTCCTCTCTGCTGGTAATGTTTCTGTGTGCTGCATTCCAAACTTCCTCACAGTAATTTCTGCATATATAATCCCTGCCATTTCACTTGAATATATATTTTTAGACCATTCAACAGTGCTGCACCTGAGGAGTAACTAGGTGCTAGGAAGTCATGGCTTTGCCTGGGAGACATAATAGTACTAGCCAAAGTCTAGACTGACTTCTAGAAGGTTGAGCACTACTCCTGGCATCTGAAAAAATGCCAGTAGGTAGTGTGTTTAATAGCCATGGCACTGTTAGATTTAAACAGGTGATAATTTATGAAGTTGTAAGGTAAATTGTTAGGTTTATTTTTGTTTGAAAATTATGATTTCATGCTATGAATTATTTTATGCTCTGGAGCAAAGAAAACCGGCTGATAAAAATGTGGAAAATTGAACAAAAAGCAAGTTTTAATGAATAAGTTACAGATGTGACCTTGGACTTATCCCTTTTCACATAGGAAACCCAAGGACATCCCATTTAGCAAATGTTAAAAAATTACCTTCTTGGTGAAATCCCAGCTCCTGAACCACAAATGAAAATTTGTTTTTTATGAGGGAAAAGTTTTATGGGATTGCTGGCTTTTTTTTGCCTTTGCTTTCTGTTTTCCAAGCTAGACCAATGTGTCAGGCTTTTCATACTAACTATAAGAGAAATCTTGCTTTGGGCCAAATGGTTTTCCTTTACAGTTGAATTGATGGCAATTATTCTGCTTTTTTGAATTTTTTTTAAGTCTACTGATTGCTTTTTTAACTTACAGAGTAACTCTGCTTTTATCTTACAGGATTTTCTATGGTATCCAGAAGTTAATGGCTCTATGAGGCAACGTATCAAATCTTGGACTGAGGTTTGTCTTGGGAGATCTGAAATTTGAAGTCTAAGTAGTGAAAAGAGGTTGTTTACTAGCATATACATTTCTGGGTATCTTCTGGTCTACCAAGGATGACTTCACTTGGATCAAAAAAAACCCAAAGCAACCAGAAAGACCCTACTTCCTAGGAGCAGGTTAATTCACCCTATTAAAAGCTGAAAGGATTTCACTCTGATCTGGTGTTTCAATTCCTCTGCAATGGCTCCACTTTAATGTGACCAAATATTTTAATCCTTTGATCCATTCCAACTTGAGATATACTACAATTCTGTGATTTTATATTTATGTTAATCTGAGTGTTTCAGACAGGACAAAGCTGATCTGCAAAGTCAAGGTTGTCTTGATTTTATTTGTTTTGAATATTTCCCTCAATTAGCATACTAATTATTTTAGATGTTTCAATTATGATGCAGGTTGTCATGTTATTCTGTATGTAATTCTGATAACAGTATGTTTACAGATTGGCAACTAAATTTTTTTTTTTCCCTTGTTGTCCTTTAAATAACCTGGAGTTACTTAGTAGTAGCCCCGAATGATTTTTTTTTTTTGCTACCCTGTAGGTCATTCTTGCACAACACCTTCCTTCAGGATAGCTGAAGTTACCATTTGGTTTTCTTCTTCTATGATTACTACAAAAAAAGTGAGAGGTTCTAAGTCCTTGCTGTACCAGAGCAAAACTCGTACTGGGGTGGTCAGGGCTGTTTCCTTCTGCTCTTCTGTCTGAGTACATGTGCTGGTCCTTGTCCTGGATAGAACTGTCTGACCTCTGGGGCAACAACTGGTCACCTCGGTCATGCAACAGATGTTTGACAACGCTGAGAGAGACTGAGATAAAAAGTACTTCAACAGTGTGATATACTTGACCTTAGGAGAAGAAGTTTAAATAGCTTTTAAAGAGAAATACTTTACTAAATTAATAATGATTGTAAGTGCTTATTGATACTTCACGCTTTTGCAGATGCTATTTTGTGAAAATTCAAGTATATCACAGATTGATGTTCTCTGTCATATGTCTGCAGTCTACTCTTTTGTAAACACTTAGCTGATGGACAACTGAGTCACAGTTAATTAAGAATCGTAATAATAGGTATAATTTGTGAATATTTTAACACTAATTCCTTTTTACTTTTGTGTCTTAGGGTTCTGTGGCAAAACCTCATATAATTGTAGTAGGAGCTGCCACGGTAAGTTAGACATATATGGGGCATTTCAGTGAAGAAGGAAGTTCTTGTAGGATAACATTAATGCTCTCAAGTTGGTTACAGGATTAAGTTGTTACACCAAATTTATAATAAAAAGTCTAATCTCATTGAATTTGCTGTTACAAGTAGTTTTAAAATATAAGGTGTATTTTGTTGTAGCTGTGTGAGGTACAGTATTTGCTTTTTGTCAGCAATACTGGTTGATAAACATTGATTAGCTTTAACCTAGCTAATAAAACAGCTTTAATTAAAATCAGTTTTTTGATGTAATATTTTAAATGAAAGTACTTGCATACTAACTAAGATGCATTTTTAATTAACTGTTTTCAATCACAGAATACTGCTTTTGAGCATGATCCAGTCTGGAGTGGTCTTTTTGACCACACGTATTTCTTTTAGATTTACATGGGTAAAAATGAATAATTCAATAACCAAAGAGATTGCAGTTCCTGAATCTTCTTCCACTGGAAGTTTCCACCACTGCTGTGTGCTGCAGTGTCACAGTAAACAAGGCTGACAAGGACCGGAAGAGGTCTCCTAACCCATCAGTTTGCCACATGGCAGGATCAGTTATATTTGTGTTGCACTTTGCAGGAGTCAACCAATTTTTTAAAACTTCCAGGGATGGAATTTAACAGCCCCTCCTAAATATTCTGTTCTAGTAGTTCACTGATACTGGGAATCAAGAGTTGAACAAATATCCATCTCATTATTTCCATGTTTAATATCCCTTACTTCCAGATATTTGGGAATTGGAATCTGAAAGGGATTAGGTATTATGTTTTCATACCAGCTGAAACATAAAGAGGGGGAAATGTGTTCCATGATAAATAAAATCCTTTGAAAGCAGTTTTGTTTAGAGACACTTTAGGCGTTCTAATTCTCTAGGGAGCTTCTGGGCATACCAATCTAAGGGTGAATCCTCAATTTTAAGGGAAGGTCACGTGTGTATAGAGACCTCCACACATTTCCACATCAGGAATTCTCTTTTGCCTTTAGATGAACCCCTAAATTCCCATCTTTCGTAGGATTCACATAAATATTTGAGCTCTAGGAATCATAGTAAGCCTAGAATATCTCTTCTCAGTCTGACAATGTAGCATGTATTACTAGCATAAGTTATTGTATTTCACAGAGAAAATGCCATTATATATGGACAGTGTTCTGGCATGCAGAAGGTCAGGTTGCAAAGCTACAGGACTCGTAGCAAAGTAATGTCCTTTACTCATATGTAATACGTTAGCCATTGCTGCTTGTCCTCTGTGGACAGCAGGAGATACAAACTAACAATATGCATGTGAGGCTCAGCTCTTCTTAACACCAGTATATTTACACAAAATATTAATAGTGATATCTAGAGTGGGACAAAGATAAACATCCCCCTATTTTAAGGATCTTGCAAAAAAATAAAAGGTTCAAAAATCAGACGTAGCGGCAACCTCCCCCCAGCTGACACTGGTGTGGTAACCTGCCACTAGATTAAACTGGTGTGTGCTCTTGGACTTGTCAGCATTTTGAAACTTCCTTTTATCTTTTAACTTAGCTCTCAGTTTGGTCATGCTGCTTTGGCCTGGACATGTCTGTCTTAAGATGTCAGCTGCGAAACAGTTTATAAATAGAAGTAAAGTCTTACAAGCTGGAGAAACTCCATCTCATACAAAACTCAGTTGCTTGCTTATTTTGGGAAAAGGAGCTACTCTAAGAATGTCACTATAGTACTCTGCTTCTTAATTCCTGACTTCCTATTGAATGGAATATGCTGTTTTAACTGTCTGTTAAATACTGTAGGTGATTCACAAGTAAAGATTTAGCTACTGGGAGAAAGAAACTGCCTTTCTTTTTTTTCAGTGTGTGAGCTCTCAGAGCAGCTGCATGTTATTTGGTTTCATGAAGTATTAATTTATATTCAGTAATATTCTGACAAAGTGCATTAATCAGTGGCTTACATCAAAATTTTTATGTAGATATTTAGAAATAACTGAAAGTTTACTACATTCAGGCTAATTGGTTTATGGGGTTTTTTCCATTTTTTTACGAAATCAGTATAGATACAGTAATACTTTAAAAAATGCTAAATCCATTTTTTCTACAATGTGGGCAATTCTTTTCAGAAGTTAGGAGAAATTGTAGTGTGGCTATATTATTCTCCCAGTCATTTAATTTAGAAGATTAAACCACAAATTAAAATGGCTCTTTTTTTTTTTCTCTGTGGGTATCTGCAAAACAGATGGAAATGCTGGAACTCGATACCACCATCAAGTTTTGTTTGCACGCATCTCTTGCTGTGGTCAGTTTTCCTAGAGTAGAATTGTCCGAGTTGGACATGCTTTTTAGAGAATGAGACTGGCTTTGCTACTTCATTGTTGATTAAAGTCAAGAGACTTTGAACTAAAACATGTTGTGTAATTTAATTTATGAAAAGTGTACCTAAGTTGAATGTTATACACTCTGCATTTAAATGATCTGTTTGAGTGTAATTACCTGCTTGGTCAGAAAGAGATTTTTTTAGCACTTTTGAAAAGAAAACTAAGGAAATCTAGGTATATAGAAATAATGAAAAATAGCTACTAACAGAGCAAGGGAATCGGTTAATTAAGGGTCTCCAGGCATACAGATTTTTTATCTATTTGTTTTTTCTTCAGTGGTCTATCAAGATTCACAATGGCAGCAATGAAGCCCTTGCACAATATAAAATCAATATCACTTCAATTGCACCTCTTTTGGAGAAATTAGCAAAAAGTAGTGATGTTTACTGGGTCTTACAAGGTAAAGTAATGAACAGTAGGTAACAATTTGTACAATCACTGTCTGTTGAATCATTATCTTGTAAGATTGGAAAAGTTAGTCCATACTGCTTACTTACAGATTTTAAAGGGTGTTGGTTGAATTTCAGTCTGGCTTTATCTTGAAGTCTTAACTAGCTGATACCTGACTAGCTGCTACTAGTGATGGAGATTCCAAAGCTCTCTCAGTAAGATCTTTTGCCTTATGAACTCTTAATTCTTTGTTAGCTTACTCCAAGACTCAGTGTGCCAGGTCTGTTCTCTCTGTGCTGTGCTCCATACATGCCTCCTGGGAGTCAAGAGCACAAGCAAATGAAATAACAGTATTCCTGTGATTTTGTTCTATTAAATTTTCAAATTAATAATAGGAGAGGTTCAACAAGTGCATCCTCTGTGTGTATCTAGAATGAATAGACATGCTCTTGAGAATACAGAGAATTTAGGTGTGCAGAATGAAACTTGCTTCTGTGCACTGAGATCAGAAATTGTGGTTCATAATAAGTCAGTGAGATTTTTATCATGGTGCCAAGCTTACATTCTTTTGCTTTTCTTCAATAAAACTAAATTATGTCCTTGACACTGAACAATGATCTCATAGCGAGAACTGGTTTCTCTGCCACAGAGCACAGCATTTTGGATTATCATCACCTCAGTTAGAAAAGTAGGCACATTTTGAGCACTGATAGCAATATACACAGCTGTACCCTTACAGTCACATCCAAGTTCCTATCAAAGGTGGTTCTAGAGGTAAATCTGAATCAACAAATTAATCTTGTCATATTCCTTTCAAAACTGTGTTCATAACAGAAGCAATTAGCTGTCAGACATGTCCCACCATTCTGTTGGTAAAGATCTAGTCCATTTGAGTAATCTCTGAGCTCTTCAATGAAACAAGTGAGAGGAGAAGCAGTCTGTACACAGAGTTGTCTAGACATTGATTGTCCAAAAGTATGCATGAGTTAGCTAAAGTAAATCAACTTGCATCTCACGGGGTGTGTCACAACAGCAGCTTTTCACAGCAACTTATTGATCTCCAGCTGACCTTTTGATCTAGAATCCCATATAGCTTTGGTGTTAAGCTTTACATAATTTCTGAAGCCTGTAGGCAGCTAAGTTGTCTGGTTTTTTTGTAAAACTGAGATTCTGCTATCAAACTGGAATCAACAGAAGCAAGTGGAATATGCTTATGGAGTGTGACTTAGAGAAATGAGAAGTTGTTTTTTTCCACAGAAACTAGAGGGTTTGGGAGAGTTTTTTATTTTTCCCTGTATGTCTATTCTGCTGCTTGTCTTCTGTCCTCTTTCCTTTGGAGACTTTTCTTGGGGGATTTCATTACTGAGAGAAGGAATAAGAGGCTCTGCACTCCAGCATTATATACTTCTCATAGATTTGGAGAAATTAAACAGGCATTTGTGTCTGGCCAGAGCTTTCTAACCTGTAAATATATATGCATGACTAGGGAATGGTGACAAGAACATTTAATCATAAACAACTCTAGTAACTGTAGAAGTCATTTATTCCTTGCTGTACATTTTTTGTACCATAAAACAATTGTAACCACCTAAATGAAAGTAGCCTGTACAACTTGACCTAAGCAAATGTCTTTGACAAGCAGAAGATTAATGTACTCATTCTTTGTCCTTTGAAATTCAGATCCTGTTTATGAAGATATGCTGAGTGAAAGTCGGAAAATGATCACTAATGAGAAAATAGATGCTTATAATGAAGCAGCTGTTCGTATTCTAAACAGCAGCTCCCGAAATTCCAAAGCTAAAGTTAAAGTGTTCAGTGTATCAAAATTGATAGCACAAGAAACTATCATGAAGTCTGCAGATGGT
The DNA here is from genome assembly GCA_035584735.1 of Pseudotriccus pelzelni. Taxonomy (NCBI): domain Eukaryota; kingdom Metazoa; phylum Chordata; class Aves; order Passeriformes; family Tyrannidae; genus Pseudotriccus; species Pseudotriccus pelzelni. The sequence continues at coordinate 22,823,987 of JAWMRA010000078.1, forward strand.
CTGCATCTCCCTGAATCAAGCAGAGATACAGTAAGTGTTTTTATCACTGGCTAACATTAAAAAGTAATAATAGTAAAACAAGATTTGAAGTCAATGTTCTTCAAAGGAAAACAGTATGAATGTAATAAGGACTGCATTCATCAGGAAATTTGGTTCAGAAAATCCCAGTAGGTGGAGGTGCAGTTTAATGGAATTTTAAAAAACACAGTAGTGTGTAGCTCTTTTAAAATAGCTGTTAATCCAGTAGATCTTTTAGATACAGAGTGCAAACTTCATGCCTTCATGTGCAAAAATGAGTTAAGGTGATAACGAGTTGTAAAGCAGTGCTAAGAAGTAAGTCTTAAATTTTCCCCTGTCTGTCCAGAAAATTTTGGTTGGTAAGGAGGATGAAGAAGATAAGAAAACACACAATATATGCCTTTCTGGTAGCATGGAGTGCCTCTGACTTTATTTCTTCTCTTGAACTTACCAATATGTATATGCATGAAGTGAGCCCCTCCAAGTGTTGTCAGTCTGCTCTTCCTGTGAAAGAGCTCTGTCACTTCTGGTTCTGCTCCTTTGCAGGTTTCAGTTGCTTTAAAGTACTTGATGAACTGAGTATCATCTCTCCACAGGATTCAATCTCATTGTCATGTTTTAGAGACTTGCATTACCATGCCCCTTTAGGACCCAAGTTTGTGAGCAGTTTTTCATTTACAGTCCATTTAGCTCTTTATAGCTCTTCTTATGGCCAATAGAGAAAACACTTCTCATCTAAGATTAGGAGTTTTTGCGCACCTCTGGAAGCTCAAGAATTTTTTGTTTGGAAGAAGTGTTTTGACTGGACTGTTGAATGCAAGTGGGTATATGGCAGAACTGTGAGATTTTATCTTTGTAACGATAAGGGAGAATAGCGTATGTTTTATGTCAGTGCATGATCTAGAAAAAAAATTCTTATTATGTAAATATTAACTTTTTTGTTAGAGTCTAATTAACAAAACCGCTTCTTTTTTTGACAGAATGCAATGATTCTTATGAATGTCTACTGCAATAAGATAATGAAGCCCATTGATGGCTCCTGCTGCCAGCCTCAGCCTCCTCTCACTCTGATACAGAAGATGGCTTTCTGTTTTTTTACTTTGTCCATTATTGGATATTTAATTCTCAGTTTAATTCATCGGAATAATTATCGGAAGAACAAATCATGCACTGATTTGGAAAGCGGAGAAGAGAAGAAACCTTCCATCAGCACACCTAACGTTTCTACTTTAGAGATGCTTTTACACTCCTTTTGCAAACTTGGTCTAATCATGACCTATTTTTATCTATGTGACAGAGCAAATCTTTTCATGAAGGAAAATAAATTTTACACACATTCATCTTTCTTCATACCGATCGTCTATATCTTGGTTTTGGGGGTATTTTATACTGAAAGTACCAAAGAGGTAATGTTCATGTTGACATCCAGCTTATAATGTTGTTTCCTAAATTGTGTGTAAATAACCAGTTGCTAAATATCGGAAGTTAATTTTTCAAAGCCAGTATAACTCATCTGCAAAAATGTCTTTGCAACCAATATAACGTTTGCGTGGAATTGGTTGCAAAAGCTCTTTAGAACCTTATGTGGCTGTGAGCACTTTAGCTGCTCTCACACGGTCAAATTGGAAGTAAGCAGAGCTCAGCTGTAAGAGAGTGTAGATGATGTTAAGATCTGGTAGACCCATGTCCGCTAGACAGAAGACTTTTACAGTTGAGACCCATTTACTTAGAAGTATATATAACACTCTTATTTTGTTTTGCATTAGACTAAAGTGTTAAATAGAGAACAGACTGATGAATGGAAGGGCTGGATGCAACTTGTTATTTTGATTTATCATATCTCTGGAGCAAGCACTGTAAGTGATTTGAATTTATTTTTTTTTAAGTGGGAATGCAATTTGAGTATGTTACTTGAAAAGAAAGATAACGTAAATGTGTGTTAGAATGGAATTCTTGTAGTTTTAAACATGGTATAAGCAGAATTAGTTTTTCCCTCTATTTAAAGTGTAGACTTGTTTGATAAAAGCATTATATACTTTACTTAACAAGTGAAAAAATGTACTTGTTTCCTCTATGTAGAATATTACATTAATTTATTTTTAATTGCTAGCAACATTCTTTTTTATGTTCTGAACTTGAAACTGCCAAAGGTGAGCTTTCAAAGAACCCTTCTTAAGTCTTTCTGAACTGGTAGTTAGAATATGGAAAATATAGAGCAATAAATAGAAGAACTTGATTTTAACATCAAAGAAGTTAGGGCACCAGAAGAGCGTAGTAAGAAATGGAGAAATGTGCCATAAGGTTTTGTTTATTAGTTAAATCTGATTTACTACAGTGCAGAAAAAGCATAAAATAGAGGTGGGGAAAGGAAATCCAAAAGCATTTACGTGGCCATTTATAGAAAATACTTTATTTTTCTCAACAGTTTTTGCCTGTGTACATGCACATTCGAGTTCTGGTTGCTGCGTATCTGTTCCAAACAGGTTATGGGCACTTCTCGTATTTTTGGATAAAAGGGGACTTTGGTGTATACAGAGTGTGTCAGGTAAGAATATCTACTTACTGGTTTTATAAAAAAATTTGTTCTGATAGCAAAATATCCATAATATATCCATCCTCTCTAAATAATGTGATATCAGATCACTTAAGGTTTGCACATTAAAAATGGCTGTTGTGTCTATGTAAACTGATCTGTTTAATTGGTAGTGATTATCTAATGCAAACCTAAATCATATAAATGATACTTACAATGTAAAAAATGTGTGTACACTCTAAAATGTCAAGACAAATATTTGCTAATAAATAGCAATGGAGGTTCCATTACAGTAGCAATTTACAATATATATTAATATATAAGTAATGATCCAGGCAGGCTTCCAAAGATGGTGTGTTGGAACCTACATTTATTACTAAAGAAAACTAATTTTCACACCATAACAATACTGGGAAACGTACCTGGGTTTGTGGCTTCCCTCCCAGGTTTTGCAGCACGTACTGTAGCAGTTTACATTTACTTTTTTTTTAGTATGTGTCTTTTATTGCTGTTAAGTGTTACCCTGTAATGTGACTCAGGTCATTGTGCTTATTAAATGTATGTCTACAGCCTAATTGCAGTGCTGGTAGTGGCATTACCTCGCTTTAACTGAGCTAGCCCAGGTAGCTGTGGGAGTGAAAACAGAGACATTAACAGCATCCAGCAACTGGAATACTTGGTCCTCAGCCTGGGAAAGAAATAGTCAGGTCTGGTTAACCTTATTTTCATTGCAATCTCTACCCAAGCAGGCCAGGTCAGAACTACATAATCAACCTGCAATCTTACATTGCATTGTTGATGTTCCCTGAGATACTTATCCATGTTTCAGCTGAAATATAATCAGCATGTGAGATGTAAATACGTAGATATTTTTGTATAGTGCTAAAGAAACATGTTCCCTCCATCTCTCAGCTTTGCCTTCCAGTTTGTGCATCCACTGTCTTCTCTTCTCTGGCACCCTCCAGGTTTTATTTCGTCTGAATTTCTTGGTTGTGGTACTGTGCATAGTGATGGACCGACCTTATCAGTTCTACTACTTTGTGCCATTAGTCACTGTTTGGTTTATGATCATTTATGCCACCTTAGCTATATGGCCTCAGATTGTCCAGAAGAAAGCAAATGGTAAGATTTTTTTCTTTTCTTTCTGCTGTAAAACATTTGCATGTCACTACAATGATAATCATACAGAAAATGGCATTGTTATTAGATCTAAGTCTCTTTGCAGCACAGCACAGCTGTTCGCAGAAATAGTTTGTCATAGATAAATTGTGGCAGTTGAAAAAGTTAACAGGTGATAACTCTGCCTCTGGCTACAGTCACATTTGAATACTTTTTAATAGGTTTTGATAATCAGAAATGTGTTTTATCAAGAATTGAAATATTACCAAATGCAAATTAAAACCATAGTTTGCACTGTCTATGCTTGCTGAGACTGTGTCTGTCCCGTGCTAATGAGTACAGTGTGAACAGGGAGTGTTTAGACTTTCCTGTTCTGCACTGCCAATGTGTCTCATCCATCTTGAGCACCAGTTCTGCCATATCTGACCAAATAAGAACATGGCGTTTGTAATCTTAATGTCTTAGATTAAATCAGCCATCAGAAGTATGTCTTGTGATACAAATATTTTAAATAAAAATTTAAGTGAAATCTCAGTTGACTTTACGCATTGTTATTCATTGAAAAAGCTGTCATGTCATAAATGCTTATTATTTAATTCACCTAAATTAGAACTAAAACCTTAAAAGCCTTAAATCCTCTTTCTCTATGGATGGAGGAGTATCTCCATTTGATATTCTGCAGATATGACAATGAAATATACCAAATATACCAAATATCTACTAGGAATAGATGCTGCAAACATACCTTGTAAAACTACTTTTAAGTGTATCTCAAAGGCAAATAGCTTCAATTTTTTTTTAATACAAAGACACTTCTATTCCAGAAACAGAGAAATTACTTGTGTGTATTTCGGAGCAGTAGTGTACTGTGAAACTAGAACATCTTTCAATGCCAACTTTCAGTTGTTTATGTTCCTGTTTACAGCTGCGAATTTATATGGCAGGAGAGGGAGATGATCTCTGTTGCAATGTTGAGGCTTAGGCAGAGCTTAATATCAGTTGACAGCTTTGAGGAATGCTTTCCCAGGCTTCTTTTAACACATAAGATACTTGTCCTTAATAACCTGCAGTTGAGCTTTGGAGTACAACCAGTACCCCAGAGTTTAATAATATTTTCTCTATTTGTTTCACATGACAAAAGTTGTTGGGTGTTTTTATGTGTTTATTTATTTACATTCATCTGGAGGAAGGACTGCCTGTGCAGAGTGTTTGGGAAAGCAAAGGTCTTAAAATACAGTTTCTGTTTGAACACCTAAATTCTTATCTTTCTGTATGCGTGTTGTCCGTGTCTTAGACACGAGGCTTAATTTAGGATTAATAGGTTGTTAATTGCTGTGAATGTTTATTTTAATTGGTTAAAGTAAAATTTAAATGTAAATAGCCATAAAATATTGCTGGTAATATTTAAACGTTTATTTATGAATGGATCTATTACGAAGCACAGCTACACTAAATAATTGGCAATTATTATTTAATGTGGCCTGGGTTTTGCTATTGAAAAATTAATGACAGTATAATGATTAATTTATTTCTTCCTCAGGGAACTGCCTGTGGCACTTCGGTTTACTGCTGAAACTGATTTGCTTACTGACATGTATATATTTTCTGTCATATTCTCAGGTTTGTAAGTCTTGACTAATTTTATCCTTAATGGCTTTAGAGTATATTATTGTCTGTCTCTACTTTTTAATATGCTCATAACTTGTATATTTGCTCCAGTATCATAAATACAGAACCAAAAAAAAAACCCTTTTGATTTCTTTTCGTATTTGAATTGGTGTGGATGCTGGAAAAAAACTCAATTCTGTATCTTACTCATTGGTTTGTTATCTTGACACATTTTCTGTGTCCTACTACTACAAATGTAATAAATACAAAGGTCTATGCTTTGGTTTTTGGGAGGGGTTTTTTGATGTGTCTAAAGTTCCTGGTAGTTGGCAGCATATGGTGATACATATGGTGATAATGAAGATTTGTGTCTCTGAGAGTCCTTGTGTTGGCTTTGATACCTCATCAAAAGCCTGGTTTGCCGGCCAAATGAGGGACTTACTGCATGCAGTAAGTACAGCTGACAGAAATCAGGGCAGAGTTGGTCACCCTAGGATCTTACAGGGGAGTTTGTCTGGTTTTAATCCCTCACTGGTTCTAAGCCTGTTGAACTGTAGTTGTCTGTAGAGTGTGTTTTTGTTATCGCAGCCTATCAGTGGATCTGTCCCTTTAGGTCAGCAGTACAGAACGGAAGATGTGCCAGTACCTTTATGGGAGGCAAAACTGAAACCCTCTCTCACGTGAAGAAGTTTCTTTGTTTTCTTTTCTTTCTTTCTTTTCATTTTTTGCGGGGAAAGACTTCTAAGGAGCCCTGTTATTTTGCTAATGCCACATAGCCATTGAAATAGGGATGGAATAATATTAAAGGCAGCTTATTGATTTAAATTTAGTAAATACGATTGACATCCATGTTAAAGCTTTTGCCATTTCTTATCATTTACAGGGTACATTTGAGAAGATATTTTCATTTTGGCCATTGTCCAAGTGCTTTGAACTGAATGGGAATGTCTATGAATGGTGGTTTAGGTGGAAGCTGGATCGCTATGTGTGTAACATTTGCATAAACTTATACTGGTCTTTTAAGCGTATTTTTTAATTGGGATGGGGGAGGGAAGGAGGGTTGTTTGCCTTTACTCCAGAGAAAACAGGCGTATGCCCCAGTGTTTAATAAAAGACTAAGCTGCATTCATCTTAGTTCTGCAAATGTCTGTCAAAGCCTTGCTTAAAAGATGGAGGTTGATTTATTTGCTTCTGGATTTTAAAATGAAGTCTTAAGGTGTCCTGGATTTGTCTTATCTCAGAAATTTTACTGTGAAAATTTAACACCTGTAGCACTTCAGGCTGTTGTGGTAGCTTTCTTAGTAATACTTTTTGCAAGTTGTATTAATTAAGGATATATTTCTTTTAAGATAACATTAAAATCAGGGTCTGGAAGCCCAAACCAAACTATTCTTGCACATATTTTTTAATGGTTTTCCAGGGGGAAAGTGCTTTTATTCCCAGTTACTGACCCTACAGTGTGAGGGAATAGAACATTTGGGTTTTTTTCTTTTGCTTTCTTGATAAAGGATAGTGCAGTTTCTAAGACGGGAGCATTTATCTGCTAAACTTATGCTTAATGGGATCATTCACGTGCCCCTCTGGGGCTCTTCAGTAGCTGGAATTTGGGGAGCACACTGTTGTCACACCCTGGGCTGCCCCCAGCGGCAGGACCTGCTGTTTTGGACTCAGAGCCTTGTTGCTGTGAACAGTGTGTGTTCTGTGGTGATACTGAACAGGAAGGCTCAAAATAAACACAGAAGAGAAGCACCACGTGGGCCTGAAACAGCCTCGTGCTGACAGCTAATGAGAACTTGGCATAAGATCGCAGGACACTCTGTTGAAGAACTGTGTCTGTGAGAAAGGGAAGCACTTGTCCTGCTTCTTGAATGTTTTCACCTGCCAGCTTGGGAGAAAGCCAGAGATTGGTGGGTTTCCCCCAGAGAAAGCCTTTTTCAATGCTGGCATAGATTGCAGAGGGGATAGTAGGTACTTGAAAGCTTCTTGAAATTGCATTGCCTTGTCTTTAGTGCTCTCTGAAGCATTAGTAAAAATTGGTTTTTTGTAGTTTGTAGTTTTTGTAGATAAAAATGCAGTTTATGCCTACCTAGTGTAGAAAGTCTGTTTTGTTTGCTTCAGTAAATCTGAGAAAGGACCTTCTGAAATGTAGCTTTTAAAATAATTTATCTTATAGCATTTCTATTAAGAGTTTGTATCTGAAGGCCATGAAATACTTATTGCATTCTGTTTGTCTTTTACAGGTGGTTTTTCATGGGATGCTGTTTGCTTTTATTTATCTGGCACTGCAGAAACGTCAGATGATATCGGAAGGAAAAGGAGATCCTCTTTTCTCCAACAGAGTTTCAAATGTTTTATTATTTATTTCAATTGTCTCCTTTTTGGTACGTACCTACTATAACCTAGTATAATCAGGTTTGTAAATATTTAAGTTTTCTGAAGCTCTTGTTTAGAAAATGCTTTAAGAAATGAAATCTTGATCTGGAGATATATCAGCTGTGTTTTTCTGTACAGCCCTACCTATCTACTCACTAAAATATTTTTCTGTTCGGTCAACTGTAGATGAAAATATCATCAATCTTTCAGTTCATTGCAAAGGTTACAAGAAAATTGGATCATAAAAATTATCAGCTCTGATCTCAACTCTTGATTGCTTCTCTATTTGTGATCAAAAAAATTGTATGAATAAGAGTAGTATTCACCTGTTGAAAAGAATTTGAGAGAGACATAATACTAAGCCAAATGTAGGGTTTTTTTCTACTAGTGTCCCACATCTTAGTGAACAAATTACCACTAAAGCAATTCAAAATAGCATATTCTTGTTTCATTTTAAAATATATTTCATATACAATTGCATGTTACATACAATTGCTACAGAGTGATTTTTTAATATCTTTTAGACCTACTCTATTTGGGCTAGTAGCTGTAAAAACAAGACAGAGTGCAATGAGCTACATCCTTCTGTTTCTGTGGTGCAGGTAATTTTAATTATAGTCCTTTTCAGTACAGTGATAGAATCTAATGTGTTCTTATTTGGTCTTGTTTTTAAATGGTTTTTAAATATATTTGTGCCTTTGCATGGAATGTCAGATATTGCACTTCATTCTCATGTCTGAAAGTGAAAAAGGGTTTAACAACATTGCTCAGTTTTTCATTCCCTTTAAGCACTGAAATTGGACACTGTGATTGTGCTTTTGATTAACCTGGATGTCCCTAGTGTAGGTTTCATGTGCACCATTTCAGTCCAGACCCAAATTGTGACTATTTGAGTAGCAGTGGAAAAGAAGAAAGCTGTAGGAAAGCACGACTGTTTGGGAGGTATTAGTGTAGGAAGCAACCTATGGGACCCTGTAGTCACTTCTAGGCAGAGAAGAGGTGAGCCATAGGGGAAAGCAGATGGTTTTCTTAAATTTAGATTTTCCTCTTGCTGTGTCCCCTGCCTCACTATGCACCACCTGTCTGATTCTGTGCCCTCTGTTTCTTTTTCTTAGTAGTTTGTCCTGCTCTCATGAAGGGCAGCACACATGCCTTAATTTTTTAATATTAATTTGTCCATCCTGACACCCTGTCTTTAAAAATTGAGGGTTAACTCAGAGTTGTGGCCACTTACATTTTAGGCTGGCGTGGTGTAACACATTTTGTGACTATGCCTAGTAACCACATAAGTAACAGCTGTCAACATCAGGCCATGATTTTGCTGGAGATATAAATGTGACCTGCTGTGCTTTAAGAATGTGTGTGAGAGATTTTCAGTTTCAGCCTACTTTGTTAAGTATAAACTGCATGGTTTTTTGTTTGGTTTATATAGGTATTAGATATTAAAAAAATTTTAATGGATGAAGCAGTTCACTTAAGGCAGTGAATATGAATAAACCTTTTATGTGTCTATAATTGGCTTGATATCCACAGTTGCTTTTTTTGTTTTACTTTTTAAAAAAAAAAAAAAGATTTTAGCTTTCGTCCTCATCAGGAACATTCCTGGATATGTCCGATCTGTGTATAGCTCGTTCTTTGCCTGGTTTGGCAAAATTTCTTTAGAGGTAAGTAGAATGACCAGAACTAGAGTAAACTGAAACTTAGAAATGTAGGGATGTTTTATTATCTAAATTGTCATATAACACATAAATAGTGAAAACATTTATTGGCTTACTCAATACCATGCTGTGGTGTTTGACCTCTTTTAGCATTATAGCTTCTGTTACACTTAAAAATCACAACTGAAGTAGCAGTCTCAAAGTAGCTAGTTAATTCTTGTGCTGTTTTGGGGGACGGGGTGATTTAAGGTTGTGAGGCTGGGGATTTAATGCTGGAGTATGCTGTGAGGTTTATGGAGTTGGAAGATAAAAATTTAAGCCAGTTGAAGAATCAACATGAATTATACTTACCAGTGTAAGTACACTTATGTGTTTGCCCTAGAAAGCTTTTTGTGAATAATTAACAAATGTAACTTTACAAACAAAACCTTAGTGCAAATGTTATCATATTTCATTGAGTGTATATTTTGAAACTAGGAATTATCCTGCTTCCCATTTTACTTGCTGTTTGGTGATATTAAATGTTAATTGTATTACTAAAATACATTTATAGGAGAAACTCATTTTAATACAGTGTATATGTAGTACATGACTTTGTGCGGTTTTTTAAAGGATCACATTCCATTCTTCCAATTCCTTATGAATTTTAGGTGCTAGTCACCTGCAGGGATCTGTGCATTCATCAGTTGCAGCATTATCTCTTATTTGTAGGCTTGTTAGTTCAGACCCTCACCAGAGAGACAGTAACTGAGGAGAGGTGGATTCTTCCTCTGCTCTGATGGAATGTATCCCACGCTCCCCAGAGCTGTACTTGGTTAAAGGCCAAGTAAACCCATTTCACTGTATGTTCTAACAAGCTCATAGATTTGTCTTATAGTGAAGACATGTGGAAAGCAACTTCTGATTTAAACAGAAGTGTGTCAGTTGATGCAATAGTAATTATGGCTTTAGGTAAGTAAAAATATTTATAAATATTTATTAAACACTTTCTTTTTTCTTTTAGCTTTTCATTTGCCAATACCATATTTGGCTGGCAGCAGACACAAAGGGGATCTTGGTGCTCATTCCTGGATATCCAATGTTTAATGTTCTTGTCAGCACTTTTATATTTGTGTGTGTGGCACATGAAATTTCTCAGATCACTAATGATCTAGCACAGATTGTGGTTCCTAAAGATAACTCAACTCTGCTGAAAAGGTTGCTATGCATAGGTGGATTTTTTTCTGGACTACACCTCTTCTCAGCAATTCAAGATCAGTCAAGGCATTAGCTTGGAAACTTTCTTCAGGTTTACTGTGTGTGTGCCTGAACAAAAATTCTCAACTGGAGGTACAAGAAGACATTTAAATTAAGTGTGTGGAAAATGTATATAGTGCAAATGTACATATTTTGTGTGGAAATAGCCTTCTCAAATAATCTGAGAAACAAGAGTGCACTGTACAGAATTGCATGTGAAAATGAGTCTTTTCTACTGGATGTATGTTTCTGTTTACATATCTGTTTAAACGTGACACGAAGAAGGGAGGTGGTTTAGCAGCATCATGGGCGGATCATGGGAATAAGGTGGCACTGGGGGAGCCGAAGGAAGAGTGGAGAGCGGGTGTTACGGGCTGCCATCGCTCCCAGCAGGAACAAAACCGAGCAAACTCGAGATCCTTCGGAATGGCCTCCTCTGGCTGATGTGAAACCAGAGCATTTTTCTGAACAAAAGGGTAATTTTTTGTTTAGAAATCAGTATTTTGGGTGGAAATAGTACATATTATAGGCAACCCTTTATACATGGAAATAAAAAGTAATCAGTTGAGTGATTGAAGATTATATACAAGTTTACATAATATTTTATGGGAGTTTTTTAGAAATTTAAGATGTTTTCACAAATACGGGGAATTCTGAGATTAATTTTTTTTTTAAAGAAAATTTGATTTTTTTCCCCCTAAAATTGATAATCCATAACTTTTCCACTAATTTATCTAATTGCGTGTAGTTCCCCTCTTGAACAAACAAATGAATAATTTTCAGAGACTGAGTTCAAGATGGAGAATTTCTGGAACACCTTTTCAGCTGAAATCACATCATATCCACTCCATCAGCTCCTAAGGAAAGGGAGAATAGGGGGATGGTGATCACTGAACCTTTCCCTGAGTTTGTAGGTGACCTTGAACTAGGTCTCATTAGGGAACTGGTGCCATATTCTATCCAGTAATAACATTTTCATTTAAAAGGATGCAAGTGAAGGATGCAAGCCAGTCTGTTAGTATCATGAAGAGAAGGGACTGAGTGGTCACCTTTCTTGCATGCAGATGGTTGAATCTCAGAATTACAAGTGAAATGAGATTGCAGCTGTTTGGAGGAACCTTTTTCCCCATCCTTTTTAGCAGTGCCCATCTTTCTTATGAACTCTTTCCTTTAGGAAAAAAACTAAAATTGAAAGAAATAGTCCTTCAGTGTGGCAGTGACATGCTGTTTACATTCTACTTATCACTGAAGTTATGGACATTTCTTTCTGTTTGTGGGTTTGACTCAAGTAATAGTCTGACCTTTAGTTGTTTTTTCATTTTATTCTTCTCCTGATTATTTGTTAGCAGTCAAAAATCACGAGCACAGTATTATTTTCCAAGCATGTATGCAATTATGTATGATTATAAACAACATGAGTCCTAATTTGTACCATATGTACCATCCTGTGCATGTTCTTGATCTTATCCCAGGTAAAGCATTGAATTCAAACTTGCAGCCATGAATGAGTGCAAAAAAAAATTTGTGAGAATGGCTTCAACTGCTTGTTGGGGGTTTTTTTGGTGGAGAACAGTTTTCTTTTAAAACTGTTTTAACAGCTTTCATCATAAAAAACCTAAAAAAAAATCATTCATTTGCTCCAAATTCAGCAGTTTTACTAAGCCTGCCAGGTATTTTAAAGCTATTGGAAAGATACTCAGCTGTTTGTTCTGTGTGTGCATTACTCCTGATGTGTGGGAAGTTAAACCGCCTCAAAAAATACCTGTGAGTGACTGAAGGAAAGGGTGTAGGTGAACACCATAGACAGGGGTAGCATGCATAACCTTCATCTGTGCCAGTATTTTGAGCAACAGGAACTGTGAGTTTGAGGGGTAACTTTTGTTTTGTTCTTCACAACTTAAATATTGTAGATATAATTCTATTTATCTGTTGTACAGACTTGGTTAAAAGATTTATTTTTAATGTTTGAAATAATGCACTTGTTTACTATTACTGTGTGTGGGATAAATATATTTTCTTTTCAGGTTATGTAAAAATATGAAGTAATTTAAACATTAAATAAATGTGCTGTGGATGCTTATTTTCGTAATGGGAGCAGCATCAATTAAGTAAAAACTTTTTATTGCTTGACTAGAGCTGCGCTTCGGTTCACTGTTCAGCCTGCCTGGAATCAGAGTTTAGTATTGCAGTTTCTCCAGAGCTGTGTACTTCTGGATACTGTTACTTCAAGGTATCCACTGTATCACAAATTATGTCCGATGCAATGCAGGAAGAAAGATTCTTCTGCAGTAAATGGCACTGTCTCTGCTCTGATGAAATTACAGCTCCAGTAGCCAAAACCACCCTGGAGTTCAGGGGTCCTCAGCTGAATTCTGCAGTGGAGGCGTAGAATCCTTTTGCCCCTGGGTTATAAGGCAGGAACTCTGCAGCACAGCTCTGCAGGAAAGGACAGGAACTGACTTGGGGTTTTCACTGGTCTGCCAACATCAAGAAACCAAACGCATCTTTAAGATTTGTTTGGGTTAAGGAATTTTGCTTCTAACTGAGCTACTTAAATCCCACACTAAATAGAAGGGGCTCCTTGAGCAACGGATTCAGAGGGGTAGTGCCTATCCCAGAGCTCCATGTAGAAATCTAAGACAGACACCTGAATACTCTCCATCCTTTCTAGTTATGACACCTGTTTAGGCATCACCCCCAGCTAAACAAACCCTGCACCATCAGCTCCACCCCAGTTCTCAGACACCGAGCATCCAGCATTGTTCCAGTAATGTTAACAGCTGTAACACAGTGTTGTTTAGGCACCATTTTGTAAATTAACCAGGCAACAACTTCACTCCTTCATGTTTTCCTATTTATTAGGTTTTACATTTCAGATATGTACACAGACAGCGGTAGGGCTTTGTATTTAATTTGGTTGCAACTTAATCAGTACAATATCAGTTCATACTGCCATATGTTAAGAGAGGCTGTGAATTTACTGTCTTAATTAATTCTTTAGCCATTAAATGTCTTTAACCAGCTTTATAAATCTATGCTTTCAGAGTAATTGTTTCAATAAGTAAAAATAAATAATTTGTTATTAAACTTACCTCAGATAAATGAAGCTTTCAGTCATAAAATAGGTCAGGTATGCTTAATACCCGAGTCACCTACATCATTAGATTTTTTTCAAAATAGGTGGAGCCTCCACTGCTACAAACTAATTTTTTATGCATATACATAACAGTGTAAGACATTTCCTTAAATATATTGGCACTGTTACATTAATACAAATAAGGTGGGAGCAGCTCAACTGGTAGTTCATTGATTGTCATGTCATCCTTGAGTTACCAGAAATCGTTACGATCCAAACCCAATACTATTTACGAAGTTCAGTCTTATGTTGCATTAAAAAGCATTATTTAAAATCCATTCCATTCATTTGTTTCAAAACGCTGGCAGCTCATACATTTGAAAACAGTAGTGTAAACTAACAGAAACCAAATGCTGATTGTACTCAATTTTTTTTTCATAGCTGGGGTAAAAGATGTAAATGTTTAATTTACTGTAAGCCTCAGTGTGCATTTTCTGATTCACTTTTCCCTGCTAACCATCCAAGCTGCTGGAAAGAAGGGCAGGTGGGGAGGGGGACGTGTCTCCGAGGAAGCTGACTGACTGGTGAAGTCCTCCCTGGTACTTTTTGGATAAGTTAGGAAGGTGTGATGGATGTCACTGAAAGTGAGTAGGAATGGCTCTTTATTTCAGCTGGTTTAGAAACTGCCCTAATTTTTCAAGCCTGTAGCTTGAGCTACCTCTCCTGGTCTAACAACCACCAGCGGGATTCCTATGGTGAGATGCATTTGCTACCAAGTTCTGTGGGCTGTGCTGAGCATTCAGGGCAGCTTTGCAAACTGACACTGGAGGTTTGACAATACACAAGTATGTACTATGTATTGAGCACTGATTATGTACTTTGCTGCAATAGTTATCATACTTGTTGCACAAAATTTGTCTAAAAAGCAGTTCAGGACTTGTTTTAACAAGTCTTATCTGCTGAGATGCTGCATTCAGGTCTGAGCCTATAAACATGTCATTGTTTGCTTAAAAATTAAAGTAAGTTTTTGTTTTGTTTTGACAGAACAGGGTCATAACTGTAAAAAGGAAAAAAAAAAAAGGCAAAACCAAAAGTGACTACTTTGGTCTTTTTACAAATTCTAATAACCTCATTTTACAAATTCCTTTTATCCTCAGTCTTAAATTCCAGATTTACTCAAATTTCTCTTAGCAGAGACCTCACAAACCTCAGCTAAGGAAATGTAGCCAGCATTTAGTACTTTTAAAGCAGACGCAGTTTTCTGCTTACAATGCAATGTCCTGATGAACATACAGCTTCTGAAAGAGAAAATATTACAGAAGAAAAGACAAAGCGTAAGTGTCAGCTTAAAACAAGACAATGCTTTGAGGTAAAACCATAAGAACTGTTGGTGTGAGCTGATACAGCTGCAGACCCTGAAGTCCTGTGTTATGCTGTATTTGAAGACTTAAAGAAGCATCAGAAACTCATTTAAAATCTGGTGAAAAGTGTCAGGAGATAAATTCTCACTGTCTATTGAAAAATATGGAAACCTCAGTACAGATCCTTTTAACAAAGTCCATATTATTAAGCTTTCAGCTGCAGGGACAAATGCCTGTCAAAGTAACCACTTCCTAGGAAAGTATGTCTTTAGTCAACTCCTTTTTATGGTTTATTAGATAGCTTGTTCTCCCACAACTCTTTGTGCTCCAAAAAGAACAAAGAACGTGGAGAATACAAAAAAAAATTAACTGCATTGCGAATATAAAAAAAAAATTTGCAGAGTTTTTTTGAAGAGTTAGTCCAAGTATACTGTAACAAAATTAACCATTTTTTATTTGCAGACATTAATTTCTGCCTATGGTAGTTTGGAACAGTTTCTTGAAGGATAACCAGATGAATGAATGGACAGATTTTAAATGTTTTATTGCTTACACGTTTTCAAATAGGGTAAATATCTGGTAAAAGAACAGAAATCCACTTTTCATCAGGACTAGTTTTACTGATTTTATTTAGGGGCTTATTTCTGGTGTTGGGTTTTTGTTGGTTTTTTTTTTCAAAAATAACTTTGCTCATTATCTTTGACATTCTCTAAAAAATTAAGGCCTAATAAATCTGCAGTACTATTTCTGAGCCTCATCATAAGCACAAGTTTTCGTGCTTATACACTACTGCTTTTCCTGTGCAAATATAAGGCAATTGTATCATCCCATCAAACACTCTGAAATCCTTTGAAGTTTTGATTTCCCTGTTAAAACTTTCAGGAGAGATCGCAAGACAGAATAAAACTTGATATTTATTAATACATGTAGATATAGATAGATATGAAAGATTATTTTCTGAATGTAACAAATATAAAAAGTTATCAGTGTTTACAAATTGTCAAAAATGTCCAAAGTACAAAAGGATACAGTACATTAGTTATATGGAAGTGATTGTACTCTCTGGCACTGAAAGCATTGTAATACTGTGGGCATGCACAATATACACCAGAAAAACTCATGCATTGACCAGAACAAATAGGTAAGACAATCTGCTGCCTTCTCTGATTATAAATTCATTGCTTCTGTTAGTTTTCTTTCCTCAGGAATACCATTTACCTGCAAATAGATGAGAATTTTTATAATCCATCAGTTGCACATGATGCTTCAACAATACTGAACTGTCAGTTGGGAGCACAGCACATAAATAGTATTTATGAGTCCTTTATCAACAACCACGTTGGAGAAACACCTGCAAGTACAACCTGGACCAAGAGATGACATACACATGACAGAGCCTTGCTTGCTTTCTTCTGGGAAGGGAGAACACTGGGAAAAGGTTGTTTAACTGGGAATTTATCTTTCTATTTGAGATCTAACAGGCTTCATGGACAGCCTGAAGCACAAAACAGAAAAGGCAGTACATGCAATATTTAGTCTTTTTCATTATACCCTATAAACTTTCTCATCTAAGCACCTTAAACAGTCCTCATGAATTCTGCCTATTGACAGAGAGACAATTACAAAATTTAATGTGTCTTTTAATACTGGAGACCAGTAGCAATTTTCATCAGTGTAATATAAACATTAGATGTGAGTGGTCAGCTTTCACACAATTCTTTCCCAGTCAAATAGCCAAGCTTGTGAAGCCAATAGCTTGTGAAATAGCCAAGCATTATGTCAGCTAATAAGTTTGCCTTTTTAGTTAAGATTAAAATAAAACCATTTCTTACTGGGGATTCAAATAGCTCCTGAAAAGGACAGTGGTTATTAGCCATGGTCTGCTCTTCAAATTACTAAGTATGGTCTACTGAAGATTTAAAATAGAAGTTTCTTATTCGTAGTAGTGACTGATAGTATGTTAACAATCCTGAATATATTACTGGGAATTTGAATTTTCTGTACAAAAGGAAGAAAAGTTAACAATGAATGTCTAGTTCTATAGGTTTTCTTCGACCTTAAGTGTTTTATTTCTGTAAATTTCTTACTTGAACAGATGAATAAAATCAATTGCTAAGTTTGTACTCATGCTACTAAAAAACTCAGTAGTGGCTGAATTTTGTTTTAAATGATAACTTTCTAAAAATCTAACCTTCTGACAACAGGAGTCATGGATACCCTGAAGACACCATAGAAGATAAACTGCAAGAGGCACATGCCATCATACCATGGAAGTGCTTGCAGGCTCATCTGCACATCCCGAGTTACAAAGCAAGGTGTCATTATAAACTAAGGGAAGAGGAGGAAACACTGTCTGTCCCAAACACATACCAGCACTGCCCCCCCCCGGATTTCTGAGAGCTTGTCACAGGCAGTGTCTGTGATGAATATGAAAGAACAGTTGTATTCTACAAAAATTATGTGCTACAGAAAATACAGACACGGGAGGATTTTTAAGATCTATTTTTAGGGCAGTTTTTCAGTGCAACTCACAAGTGCTAAACCCATGCTAGCTTATATTTCATACCTTTTCAAAAATTCCTCTCTGCTGTCACCGTATGGTACTACCAGGTGATTTTGCATCTTTTTTACTGCAAGACAGACTGGAATTCTTGTAACAAAACAGTCATAGCAGAAGAGTAGCACTGTGTGGCATTTTTACTCTGCCTTCTAAATGTCTGCAGTAGTCAGTGTGAAGAGGTGTGCTAAATGTCAACCCAAACCAGTGCTGGAGGCTTTGGATCAAGGCTTTGACTGCCAGGGTCATCCGCCATTTCCAGCATGTGTACAATAAAGCACACAAATAGCAAAGCTAGCAGAACTACAGTCAGGCTTTTTATAACTGTTCTTAATTTCCAGATAACAAAACAACCCGCATGGGCAAAAAAATCTATTATATACTTGCCTCAAATCTTTGAAATGTTGTCATACGAAATTCTCCTTTAATCCCCGAAAGCAGTAATGAAGAAGAAGGATTTTCAATGAAAAGAAAGAGTTGCTTATGTAACTCCTAAGTTAAAAGATATCTTCCACTTGGAGCTGTAGTTCCCATATTATGTTCAATACATATGTATCTCTGTAGTGTTTTGCTTAAATACCTCTTTGAATATTTAAAAATCATGCTTTGGCCTCTACCTGTTCCCTGTATGATTCTTACCCCCTTTCACATGGCTATGGCTGTAGCTTTTTCTCAAATCTGAGATGCTGAGCAGAGAGAACAGTCAAGCCTTAGTCTGATGGGTCATTCCTGACGTCAATCAGTGCATAAGCATTTGTGAAAAGATACAAAAGTGATGACTAAGACGGGAAACCTGAAGCATGGATATGTGCCTCACCACAGATTCCCCAGTTTCAACCCTTTATGTCTAGTAACAGCAATAAAGAGCTCCTTCTTCAGAGCTTAACTAGTACTGGTGGGAGTTAGAAATTTGGATTTCCTACCAAGTGTCAGAAAATCCCAACCTTGTAACCACATTTGGGAATCTGGCTGTAGCTTCACATTGTAACAGAAAATTATTTATATGAGGTTTCTAACGTAGCTGTACCCAATTCCAGGGTCTCATGCAGATTCCTAATGTAGCATTTCCCCCACCTGTTCAATCAATCCCATCCCAAAATTTTCAATGACATATCAAAAATCTGGAATGACAATGCTCTAATACTTTACTATATTTGAGAATTATTTCCACTGTCCATAGACTGTATTCATTTTGACTAGTGATTCCTCCACACTAGTTACTTAATAGTTACAGTATTCTCTGAGTACTGACCTGCACTCTGCTGCTGTGGAATCTGAGTCTGATGCGGCAGGTTCCTATAAGAAACCATTTAAATATCTTTAATGCTTCCATACAAAGTCTGAAGTGTTTTATGATGAAAGCTCAGTATTTACACTTCATTTTTTTTTGCTTATGAACCAATAATCTATTTTCAGTATGCAAATACAGTTGTCCAAAGGTTAGCCAAGTCCACAAAACAAAGAAAACTAGTGCTAAAGTAGTTTCTATTACTTGACTTATCAACTAGGTTCAAAGGCTCAGACTTGGTGAAATGCCAGAGGTAACAAGAGTCACCACGGGTTTCTGATGTTAAGCAAAGTTTGGTTTCCATAAGTGATGAATGCAGCAAAGGTGACAGCATTTACCACATAGTTATTGACACTGGAATGAATGAACGGTCACAGCCAGTTTTACAGGGCAGATCAGTTCACTTATCATGGCAAAGTTACATTTTTGTGCCCTGTTTCAGTGTCTGTTTTCACAGCTACCAGATATTAAGGTGTTTTTACAGAAAGAAATTAAGGGTTGGAATATAGGTGAAGCAGATAAATACTTTATGTACAACTCAAGAAAGCCTTTGGTACAGGATTTGGCACCCCAGTCATAAAAAAACTGCTGTTCTGAATAAAGAAGCCATAAAAGACAGGGCAGAGCACTTTGATGCAGTTGTACAAGGAATAATTTATACAGCTGTACTTCCTGGAGAATTTAGCTTTGGGACAGGGAGAAGAAAACACAGAACTACATTATGAAGGGAATTCAGGGCAAGCATGTGGGCCTAGTTAGTGCTGCCACTGGACCAGTACCACTGGTGCCAAGGCCTGCCAGCAGAGGAGCTACCAGCTAGAAATGGTGTTGTAGAGATGGCACTGAAAAATGCCAGCTCCTTCTGAGACCACTGCCTCAGATCTGCTCAGCCCCAGGCATCTCAAGAAAATCTTACCAGAAATGCCTTTTTGCTACAGCACTATGGACTTGTCTGAATTAGAATATGTGCAAAGAAAAAAAAACATATGTCTCAGTAGCTTCATTAAGTTACTGATAAATGAACCCTGAAGAACAGGAATGAGTATTTTTCTGGTTTCTGTCTTGGAGAGATGGCAACAATGGAAATGGGTGAGAGCTCTGAGTGTTTTCCTTGACAGTATTTATTATCTGTGTAATGGAATATGTTCTTCTGTTCAACATCAACATTTCAAACACAAACCATGTGTGACAGGTACATGACTAACCATTTACAAAGTCTGGATTTTCTGGTATGAAACTACCATCAACCTGGCGGTAGTTTTATACCAGAACTCCAAAGACATTGGTTGAGAGACAGGGTGTCTAAAATAGAACAGTTTTAATTGATTCCTCTGTCAAAAGTAGTTTTTCTCCAAAATATTCACAAATCTAACTCTTTCATGCAAAGCCTCTTGCCAAGCTTGCAGACTGAAAGCCAGCCATCTCATTTTATAACAAAAGGCCTTTCTTTCTGCTGGAAATGCAAACATCAGACAGTCATTACTGAAACCTCCATAACAAACACATTTCAGAAGACATGCACTGGAATCTACAATTAAATCATGCAACACACTGAGCATTAAGAAATAAAATAAAATCTAAACACTTACTGCTGTGTTTGCATCAGTGGCATGTTGGTATTGTCGTAGCTGTCTGTGTGAAGGGGTGGGACAATCTCCCCAGTCACGGGGTGAAACACGGGAAGCGTGGAAAGAGGCCAAGCAATCTCTCTGTTTTTAGACATGTCACGAAGCTCTTTGGTTGATTTCTGTATAGCACTGTGGTGGACCAACTGGATGCTATGTCAAAAGGAAATAAAATAGTGAATACATATTTTAAGGGCTCTACCAAAATGGATAGATTTTTACAATTATTATTGTTTTTAAAAATATAAGAACTTTGACGCATGCTACAGACTCTATAGTGCAGCAATCACAGTACCTTTACATAGTTAAATTAATAAATATTGGCTTTATTTAATTTTTAAGGCAGTAATTATTCCATTAGATTTTTTTTGTCTGAATAGATATTTCTCTAGGATCCAAGACTGTACAATTTATGGCTAATGTTCCATTTATTTGCTGCAGTTAA
This sequence comes from Pseudotriccus pelzelni, assembly GCA_035584735.1. NCBI lineage: Eukaryota > Metazoa > Chordata > Aves > Passeriformes > Tyrannidae > Pseudotriccus > Pseudotriccus pelzelni. Next base: position 22,844,884 of record JAWMRA010000078.1, read on the forward strand.
AATGAAAGCTTTGGTTAACTCCTGATTCTTGTGGTAGATTCATAAAAGCTCATAAATTACATTTTAAAACACTCCATAGTATAGACCCTGGATACCTTCCAGGATATTTCTTCTCCTGGTCATTGCCTTTAACAGACAGGCTTGGAAGTCCAATAACCAGGAGTGTAAATTGCATATTAACATATTTATTCTAACAGCACTATTTTATTTTGAATTAACAGTTGTTAATTTCAAACCCTTTTTATTCTGGTCCTCTATCCTTGCCAGGACTCTGATTTAAAAGCAGCTTTCACATTTATGAATTAAACCATGGTTTAGAGAGAATGAAAGAAGATTATGACACACATGTATGAAGCATGACGAGCTACTGAGAATGAAAATTAAATGGTAAAAGAAAAATAACAGGAAAGAAGACACTTACTCTGGTGTTTGCATGTTTCTCTTTTCCCTAAAAACAAAACAAAATTTATGAATTAAATAATAGCATTGATAGTTGGAACATTAAATCTATCTGATGATGAAAATAGTACGTGATGTAGAAATGCTGACAAGGTTATTGCTAAACGCAACTTGGCAGCATTTGCAACGGGGTTCATGATGAGGCCTTGATGAACGCACATAGAGAGATGTGATAATGGTGACAGACATACACACACGGACACACACACAGAGGGAAATGAAAATGCAGGTTAAAGAACAAGCTTCTGGCTAAAATAAATTCTGTGACAAAATGAAATTGTAGTTTGTGTAAGAAATGGCAGAAATCACGTTACTTGCTGCTTTCCTTTTATGTGTTTTTCTTTTATAGTATGTCTAAATTCAGTTAATCTCAGCCAGGTTTATGTTATGAAGGTTAGCATTTTAGAAATTACTTAATATCCTCCTGAACCAATGATCCTTTATTAGTATTTTATTTGCGTTTTAGAGAGCTGTGCACATGTGGAGATTTTGGGGAGTTTTGTGCATATGTTGAGTATTTTAACCCTTTCAGCTAGAACAACTAAAGGCCCTACGTCCACTTGCTTGGAAATTAGTGCATGTGCTTAGGTGAGAAACAGTTCAGTATTTCAAGCAGATATCTTTTGGCCTGTCTTAAAGGTTTATAATGAACTGAATGGAATTATCTAACAAATAGTTCTCTATGCATCATCATCTTAGAAAAGTCTACAGTTACTGATTAGCGTGTTAAAGTACTCACACTCCTTCCCGTCGGCAGCACATGATATAGGCAAGGATTAGAAAAAGCACCAGTGCTATTGCCGAGGGCACTGCCAGTGTAATTAGGAAATCCGAGTAATAGTCTCTGCTTTTCAGTGTGTCAGAAGGTGGCTTGTATTCTCCACCATCAGGTAATATTCCCTCTCCACGAATCACTTCCTGAAAGGTGGAAACTTGTTTTGTATTGTCAACCTGATACCCAGGGGAAAAAAGAAGAAGAAGAAAAAAAAAAAGATGATCAAATAACAAAGTAACAGAATGTAAAAACAGGCAGTATCTAACCAACCATAACACATAAAAGGGTCCATATTACGTGTTTGACAAATTCCATACAATTTTATCCAATCACTTTCTTTACACTATAGAACCGTACATTTATGAAAGTTTCTGATCAATGTGATAGAAATATTACAATATGATCCTATTTCGTGCCTACCAGAGATCCCATGGTTTTTACAGACTTAACTTGAGACATACGTCACACAAATAGTATTTGAGTAAAAATTCAGTAAACATCCCTAGTGCAAACTAATTATTTAGTACTGATTTCTTTTTGATGAATTAATCCGTTTCTTACTAATCTTCCTAAATAACAATACTGCCCTCTTTTGTATCAGCATGGCAGAGATGAAGAGTCACATACCTATGACTTTCTTCCTCCTCCTTCTCCTTGAGTGCTTCCCATCCAGTGCTCAAAAAGGCAAGAGGCATCAGCTGAGCTGCCGAGGGCTGAGCAGCTCTTTGCCTCCCCCACACACAAAATGCAGGAGGCACCACAACATGAAACGTCCATTTAGTTGATCAGTCGGAGTTTCAAGGGTTTTTTTTAGTTCAGCTAACCTTCAGAAGGCTGCACTCCTGGTCACAAGTAATTTTGTATTTATATTTTTTAATGTCTATACCTACTGTTCCTAGAAATACAACCTTGTTTTGCTACTGAATTTCCTATTGCATTTGACTGCCTTTCCCAGATGACTTTTTAACTTTCTGCCTCTGTTTTCTTGTTATCTTTAGGAAGATATTACTGTTAAATTTTATCAGTGTTAGTTTAAGACTCTCTCCAGATCATTAATAAAAATCAAATATATTTGTATACATGCTTGAACTTTTGTTTGACTGTTCACTGAGAAATCTTGCAACTTACGGTTATTTCTTTATAATTTACATTTTAAGCCACAAATTGCTGTATTACAACTTATGCAATGGAAGAACAGATTTTCATGGAATACCAGAAATTTTGTTGAGCCTCAAATGCAAACATATATGTATATTATAAGTGCAAGCCAGTTTGTGAGACAAAAATTAACTTATGTATTCTCAGCTCATTAATTCCACAGTATCTTTTAGGTACACTGAGTTCCACCTGGCTGCTTCGCTGAATCTTAAACCCTAACAAATGCACAAACAAATATTTATGTACTTCTTTATGTGACCGACATAAGACCAAGCCCATGCACACAGTGAGAATAAGCTACCAAAAAGCAGCATTAAGAGGAAGCATTTATTGCATTGCCCCTCTTTGCAGAATTTGGGACCCCCAGACTTGAATTCACTCTTTGATTTGGTGCTAACTGCCTATGTCACCTCATAAAAATGGGAAGAAGAGGTTACGATGGCTGTATTTTTAATCACTTGTCTACGTTGTGATTATGGAAAATAGAGCTCAACTCCCTCCCAGCCCATGGATCAGGGCAGAATTCCTGCCCCTTGGCTTGCCTTGTGAAAAGCAGAGTGTGATAAGACAGAGAGAAGCTCGCCTCCCTTTTCCCTTTGATGCACCAGGTTACAGCAGCAATGCTGCCGGCAACAGTGAACACCCCCAGGACTGTGTAAATTCAGTTACTGTGGCAAGCTGCCAAAACAAATGTTGAATTCAAGAAGGCTGAGTTATAGGCTGCTGCAGAAAATTACACTTCTCTGAGAGCTCTTCCTGTTACACATCCCAGGGTGATCTCTGCTTTTATCAAACCAGCATGTCAAAGCTGCTTCATGATTCCTTCATGAGCCACTGCTATTATCAGACCGTTTTTTGTGAAGTACTCCTAACCAGCCACTCTTCCTGCTGCATGAGCACTGCTGTGTGCACTATACCTCTGCTGCTCCTTTTAACATTCACCCTGTTTTCTAAGGCTGTTTCTGCAACTTCTCAAGATCTTTCTGAATTCTATCTGGTCCTTCAGTGCAGCTGCAGATCCTCTCAGTTTCAGGGGGGGCTGCAAATTTAATTTAATAAGCACATTCCATCATCCATATTAATGAAGAATGGCAAGGAATTATTAATAATTATTCTAGGATTATGACTACCAGCCAGTTCTTCACTAGGTCCTAGCTTCACCTAGGCCATGTTCCTGAGCTTGTTTGTGAGACGGTATCAAAAAACCTTAGCAAAAAGGAATGACATCTGCTGCTGCACCTCTGTTCTACTTCTTCCTTGAAGGACAGAATTGAAGACTTGACATAGTTTGTTCTTCACAAAGAGTAGCTATCTTCTACTGTTTTTCAGGTGCTGGTAAGTATTGCTGTGTACACTTGTGCCTTTTACAATTTCTCAACAGAAAGCCAATAAAAAGTAAATAACCTGGATATTCTTTCGAAAACAAGCATTTTTGAGTTTTCTAGCAGCTTTCCTAATTTATAGTATCTAGGAAGAAACAACTGGAAGTTATTCCATCAATTTTGTATATGAATATCTTTTCTCATACTCAGTATGTTTTTTCCATTATAAAAAGCATTTAATATCTCCCTTTCAGCTTCTTTCTAGGTAATGCGTAAAGCAGCTCAACAATCATCTAAGTTTACTATATGTACCTTCACCATCATTATTCAAACTGTGCAATGTTCTCTTCCAATACTGTATTATTTCTTGATTTTCCTTACTGGAACTTAAAAAAAAAAATCTTAAAAATCCTCTTTCAGAATTACACCCCTTCCATGGCAAATAGTCTACTGTTTGGTTATCATTTTTCTTGTATTTGACAGAAATGTTCCCATTTATTTTTATTTAATTAGCCAACATTATTTTCTTTTTCTATTTCATTTTTAACATGAAATATGTTGTAGACAATTTTCAGAAACATTTTTTTTTAACAGCATAATAATAGTATTTAATTGGTCAGTGCTGTAGAATCAATATCTGAGAAAACGAATATATAGACACAGACACACACTTTTTTTTAGGAAAGCAAGTGTAACTAGCAGTATTAGCACATTAATGAACTACACCTACCTAAATAATTCTCTCATTACTTTTAGTTCTATAAGCCCTGGAGTTCTCTGGCCATTTATAGCATTCCCTGCTAGTGAAAACAAACATGGTGGTGTCACTGGGGCTCACCTCTAATAGAATTTAGCCTACATAGCAAAATCCTTTCACAACCCTAAGCGTGTCTGCTAGATGGAAAAAAAAGTCAGTCACAATAAAGTGCAACTGGCAAAGTGATCCGGCCAGGCTGGCAAAACTCGCACCTGTACTTCTACAAACATCGTTTTTATGCAATAATAAAATAACTCACCAGAGAGATTTTACACCAGTCAATATGGAATTGAGTACGAAATTTTTTATCGCAGGTTATTACAGGCTCCATTTCTTGACTGCACCTCAGCTGATTTTGTGGGTTTTCCACTTCTCGTAAACAGGAAGAGAATGGAACATCTGCCCCAACCATCACATACACACTGCAGAAAAAGAGGAGTGACAGACCAGCAGGATGTCTCACAAATCCCCAAAGCACAATGATACACTCTTCCAAATATTATTGCCGTTTACAATAACATTCAGCCGTTCTTTAAAGACTGAAATTACTTTTAAAAATTAGTTTTCTTCATAGTATATTTTATTTAAGCATACAAATAACTGACTGAAATCAAAAGAATCTTTCTAGCTGTACATTACAACATATTCTGTTTTCCCACATTATGTAAATATTTGTTTACCATCAGAAGTGTCAATTTCCATGAAGTCACAGAGCTTCAAGTGTAGTTTCCTCATGTAAGTAAATCAGTACTACTTTTGAAAATTGCATTAAAATAGTGTCATTTTTATCTTAAGGAAATATTTAGTCGTGCTCATCATAGTATTTCTAGAGTTTCTTCCCATGTTTTCAAACTAAATTCACAACGACTAGTTATTTCTAAACCTAATCCTGATATGAATCTGACAATCCCCCAGCTTTTCCTAAAAGATTCCATACTGCAGCTATGCTTTGCCAACAAAATTTGCTTCAGAATACTGAAAGCTGAATGTAAACTTAATAATTCATTTAGCGTTACCATACATAAAATAAGAGCTACTACACTAATTGTATTATTCATTGTCATATTTAGATAGATAGAATGCCGGTGGAAAACACAGTCTGCTGCACCAGCTAATAATGTACCAATGGACCCTGAAACAGAAATTAGGTCCTGGGTGCCACTTGGTATATCAGGAATTATCTAACTAAATATTTGAAGCGTAGCCACTTGTATTAAGCGGTTCTGCTATTACTCTGGCTAGTACAGAAATAACTTGCCTTCTTCAAATGTGCTCAAAAACTCCAGATACACAAAAGGGCTCTGAAACAACAATATTTTCTGCACCCATCTCAAATTTTGAATCTTCAGCCCTTTCCTAGATATTATTTGACATCAAAATAACTAAAATTATCTAAAAATAAATAGGCATCTTTATTTTCACCAGGGAAAAAAGGCCTATCACAACCAGACTTTGGAAAGACTGAATCCTTACTAGTTTCCAAGTGAAGAACAGAATTTATGGTTACGAATCACATCTGGAAACAGTGCATTCCTGAAGTTTACACTAAGTAACCTGAGCTCCCCAGATACCTCAGGTTATGACTTGCAGAAGAAAAGTCCACAGGGCTCCTGAATCACATAACTAACTGACATTAAGTAAGAGTACAGCTAGAAATTACACTGTTGCATACTAAATGCTCTTAGAAATTTAAGTGTCCCTGTAACCCATGCTTTATCACATCTTGCTTCAAAATTTTGAGTTTCATGAATTGAAAACCATTAAAAACTGGAAAAGCGTGCCAAATGACTGCTCAGAAATAAAACTGGAATTACAAAATAAGCATATTTACTACCAACTGGTTCATAACTAATGGAATTTGTTAGTATTCCTTGGATTGTAACATCAAACAGGAGCTGTTGCCTGTTGTAATGGTATCTACCACAGTAAACCTGTATTATAACTAGGGCTCAGAACATCTGTAAACTTATTATATCTAATTCCAAAATACAAAACAGCAATTGCAAAGTTTCTAAAAAACTTGAAAAAATATTAAGCTTTTCAGTAAGAAAGCAAAGTGTAAAGCAAAAACATCAGACTGACACACGTGCTTACCCCTCTTTCATGTCATTAATGGGAAGTGGAACTCTCCCTCCCCTGTCAAGGGCTGAAGTGATGTTTATAGCATTCAAGCGCTCTGGCTGCCATACATTTTTCACTGCTCCGAGGAAGTCACCAAGAACTTCACTTGCTAACATTTCTTCGACATTCATATTCCTTATGAAGAATTCCGCTTGATATGGCAAAGGAAAATCTAGTCGTGATGAAAGAGCGTTGCATTAAACAAAGGCTCCAATATCTTAAGTAATGATTAATGTAATGCTACTTTAAGATTATACAGCTTTCCAAAAGTCTTGTATTTGAATTAGCTCATTTTGAACCTAATGTGATTATGTTTAATTCAACAGTGACTACCATTAGCTGTTACTCGAGCTGAAAATCTTCAGTTATTTATAAAGCAACTGGGACTGGAGAAGAGGACTGGAGGAAAAGAGTCTCAGCTGGTAAAACTTCGTTAAACAGATAAAATTACATTCGTGCTAATTTGGGAGTCAAAACTGATCTGCAGCAACAACGGATTGTTGCTGCAACCCACAACACTCCCAATGTAAACAGGTAAATAAGACGAAAAGAACTAATTTTAAGGACTAAATGTCTATATATGTCATAACCTGTTGTTTTCTGAATCTGCCTACATAAGTGTTCTTTGCATAAAGCACATATAGAACTAAAAAAACAAAACAACATGCAGAAAGAGAGGGAAATCCTTCATCTAAAGTCTGTTTGAAAAGACAGGGAGAAATGTAAAATTAAAACCAGTTTAATTAAAAACAAAAAAGCAAACTTTTTATGAGTGAGGAAAAACAGTCCTTTATGACAGAAATAATCTGGATTAAAATAACAAAACAAATTAAAGCAGGAAAAATTCTCTTACTTCTCCCTTGTGTCCCTGCATTTGGCTTGAACATCAGACAACTATTTTACAGGATTTTTTATCTTGGAAAACCAAAGCCTATGAGACGGTTTTGCTTATCCAGTTCAAAACACAAGCTATTTTCTGCACATACCTTCTGCTGACATTATATTAATGATCAAATTATGTCTTGCTGTCTCAAAGGTACGCCTGTTGTACGCAGTGATCTGGAGTGAAAAAGATATGATTGCAGAGCAATGCAGAAATAAGAATTAGGTAAATGAAACATCCATGAAAATTAAACCGGTAATTTAGAAATACTTATCACCTTTTAAATGCTTTGCCTCCTTATTTTGAAACGTATGAACGTTCATTCGCTAAAATAAAATTTGAAAGGTAAAGTCAATTTATTTAATGCAGTACTACCTTCAAGTCAGAATACTGGAATTTTCTTGACCAATCTGCAGCCAAATACAATTATCCAAGGAATGTATGTGAAAAGAATACATTTCGGCCCTGATAGAAGTGTTCTACCATACACGTGTATTCTTTCTTTTCTGTTTTCTTTAAGAACAACCATAAGCAACCATTTTCCCATCCAGCCTCCAACCCCCCTCCATCAATGCTGTAAGATCTACATTCATTAATAGCCCTGAGGGAACTAAACTAGATGGGAGATTTTTTTTTTTTAAAGGAAAAAATATTGGGATCCCAGCCATTCTCATCTCTGGGACTGGGGTGTAGTTTTAGCTCTAGACCCAGTAAAGTCACATTCCATGAATGGATTCACAAATGTTACTCCAACACAAGTAGTTTTAAAAAAAATCCTGAAATCTGAAACTATGGGGGAAGTGAAAACTAGGGGGTAGACGAAACATTCTTGTGTCTAATTTTTGGAAACATATACCTTCGTGATTAAAATATGCAAGTATACCAATCTTAAAGTTTAAATATCTAGGATGCCTGAAATGCGTGCAGGTGGTTACTTCTCAGTGGTGACTGTAACTCCAGAGTTGTGCTATATTAAGTGCTCATTCAAACGAAACACTGAATGAGGCTGGATATCAGTATAAATATGT
>JAWMRA010000078.1:22853486-22906403 GCA_035584735.1 Pseudotriccus pelzelni
TGAGTATAAATATGTATTATTTTTTCTACTTTTTTCCCCCTGAAAGTTGATATATCTTTTATGAAACAAACCTAATTTTCTGTCTAATTTTAGACTTTATTTCACTCATTTCAGAGACAAAGGAGTGGCAGAGGAGTGACAACAGTGAGAGAACCACGTTGCTTCTCAGCAAATAGCTACAAACTATTGCGACATTGACTATTAAACAAACAAAAGTAACAGATGTTGCACTTCTTTTAAGGGATTTGAATGAAAAAGAAAAATGCTGTGCAGTATCTTCTGCAGGTTCATTTAAGTGGAGATGGAAAAGCTTACCTGACTCAATTAGATCTTGTGTAATGTAACAATTTCATTACAAAATTAACAGAAAATATATTTCTGAGATTTCTCCAATCCTCAATTTTGTTAATTTTTCAAAGGGTTGTTTCAACAGCAATTACTTAGAACCCCTGGTTGTACAAGCTCTATACAGGAGTACAACAGCACCCACTCTGAGACTGCACTCCAGCAGTGGGAGCTGCCAGTGTGGCAATGCCCCAGCACCAAGGAATAGCAACAGCAGCAGAAATTGCCTTGTCCTGAATATTCATTCAAACACAAACCATCTTTCCACAGCTTTCATAGAAGCTTGAGCTCAAGAATGTCACCTGCTGTACTGCAGTGCTGTGCGTAATGTTAGGCTCTTCTAATCATGAGGTCTTCTCCAATTAATTGACCTACCCATGACATCCCCTCAGGACACAATGGAAGTTATACTCAGGCCAGGAATATGCAACCACTCAGATGGCACTAGGAAGTGGATCAAATGCCATCTGCCCTCCTCACGTACCATAGAATTAATTCGAAAGCCACATCTGAGACTGGGACTGCAAAGAATTGAACTGTATGCTAGGCAAGATTGAGTTCAGATATAAGCTTGGGGTCATGCTTAGAATGGAGGTCTTGATATAGATCCTAGAATCTAAAAGCACATGCCATTTAAAAACTGGCAATTTTAAATAATGGCTTCCTCTATAGAAAGCTAAACAGAGTCTGTAAGAGCTTCTGCACATGATTAATTCTCAGATGTCATTAGTCCTGCTGAAATCAAAATTAAATTATGTATATAAAATTAAGCATGGGTGAAATTATCTACATTACAACTTAACATTCAGAGGTGTCATTCTTGAGGAAGAAAAACTATATCAAATGCAATTTAGAAAAAAAAACATCATTAAGGGTCTAAGACAAATGTACTGCTGCTGCAGCAAAATGGCTTGAGCAAGATAACGTGCAGATTTCTTAACACTGTGAACCACACAGTGATTCAGTCTGCTGTCTGTGAAATACATGGCAGAAAATATAGTCCTTTTTCCCTTTGAATTGCTGCTCAATGAATAATTAGTGCTTTTAAACATTTGGATAGCTAATTGTCAAAAATAAAGTTTTGTTAACACTTTTAAGAATAGAATTAAATACATGTAAGTGCTAACTAAAATACATCAATAAACATGAATAATGAACAAGGGAATACTTGACGAAAAGTAATTTAAAAAACCCCAACAAACCAAAACTAACATAAAGCCCCACAGTGTTTATTGTCTCAAACCTATTTTCCAGTGGGGAGAAGTCTGTACCATATTTAGGTTGAACCTTACAAAGTTCAGAATTCAGTTATTCTTCAATTACCTTAAAAGTAAATTATAAAAAGCAATTACCTTAAAAAAAAAGCAATTACCTTAAAAGTAAACTATAAAGTATCACACAATCTGTCTTTCTCTCAAAAGAGGATAAAATGGTACCTAGGAGAAAATGTTAATGTCACCAGTCCGTCCCTGCCTTACAATCTTTTATATAACTATTGTAATTAACTTCTCAAAAATAAGGGGCAATATTTGTTGACAGTTCTGAATCTTACACTGTAAAATTTTTTGAACATTTAAAAGAAATACCTCAATGATGGTTGGTTTGCCCACATTTTCTACAGTTGGTGAGCCATACAGCACTCCATCACTGTATGGTGTCCTTTGTATATAGCGTAGCCATCCAGGTCTGTCAGGGTAACCCATTAAATTGGTATTAAATGTTATAGGATCATTACTTATTTCACCTAGATAAGAAAAATTGTATTAGAATATTTACAGGAAAATGCTGTATGCTTTGATTTTGATGTTTCCACTAAGAAGTCTTATTCTGACTTCCAGTTGTGTTTTCTGAACCTTTCCAAAAAGAAAAAAAAAATTGCTAAGCTTTACTATATCAGAAGTATGTGAACTCCAACTTAGCACTTTTAAGTATTAAGAAATTCATACATGAAAAGTGTAACCAACTGCACAGATAATATACTGGCACCTCCTGGAGTCCTGGCCAACTGAGTGCTCATGTTCAGTAATTAGTGGGTTTGATTTTAGAGTTCAGTTCCACGCAGAATTGAAGCATCACATCTCCTCACAGACAAAAGCACAAATGTTTCAGTCCTTTAATTCTCTCCACCCCAACTTTCTTTTATGTTTTTAATGATGGCTCCAGGTACTCAACGTACCTGGGAGGGCTTACCAATGCCTGCAAGCTTCTGTTAGCATCAGGACGTACACATGGGTCTTCAGCACCAACAGCCTGGAAGTCATTTTCCTTCAGTAAACAAATGGATTCAAAAAAGGGCCAGACATTCCTGTGAAATAGATCCACTGATGGCTACTTAATACAATGGTTCAGCTGCAATCTGTAAAAGTCCCTCAAGTCAAACCACTATCTCAATTCGTGTGGTTCTCATTGATACTCTTAAAAATGCCTGTGTTTGACTTGTTTATTTTAGCTTTTGTAAATGAAATCAAGCACGGCTGAACACTACCAGACCCTCACTGCTGAGGCAGCACCCAGCTGAGGCACAGAACTCAAATCCATCCTGAGCCTGCACAGACACCTCTGCCCCTACAGGCACTGTAGGACAAATGTTGAAAGAAGATAACAGGCAGGCTGGCACAGAAGGCAGAAACTGGGCCCACTGAGGAATGAACAGCTGTCATCTCCTCCAGAGAGGAACACAGAGACTAAAACCTGTTGCCAATCTAGTCTTCCGGTACACATTTACACATCTGGTTATAAGTAAAATGAACCAAAACGAGACCAAACCAGAACCTGGGTGTGTATCACGACTTCCCTCACAATTCTCTCAGGACATCTCAGTAACTTAATCTATTGCATTCACAACAAAATTCCCAGCATCACAAATGATTCAGGGAAAATTCTGAAAGCCACCTGAGGGAGATTCTGGTTAGCCCTTCCTTCATCAAGGAATTATGCTAATGATCCAGCTCAGCAGACAAAAATAAAAGGACCATGGCAACATCTGGCCTTACAGCGAATTTCTGATATGACCACAATCATCTACAGGGACAGCAATTTCAACAGGAACTGAAATCAGATTCCTATTGCCTTTGAATCACAGGAATGTTGAGAGAGGCTGTGGCTGTACGGACAATCCATCATTAGTAAAATTTCCAGGTTCCTTCCATCTGTGTGCCAAATCTCAGAGGAAACTGGGACAGAGGTAAACTTCACTCTGCCAGTCACTATGACATAAATGAAGACCCAGGTATTCATGTCAGGAAAAACATCAATTTTTCAAAGAGAAGAAATGTTTAAAACATTTGTGTTTCCTCATGACAAAATTTAATCAATGCTAACAGAAGCTTTTTTTTTTTTTTTTGAGTCTTGATAATAGCACTCTCAAATCAATTCCAGAACTTATTAATGAAACAGGTTTTGATTATGTGTGCACTGTACATGTATTACAAGTTTTTCATATTTTTATAGGAAAATATGGTAGCCGCATTTACATAAATTGGATATATTTATGTATTTATTATTCCTGTTTATTTTTGATAAACATGTAGGGCGCAATGGTTTCTCTTCCCGCCCTCCAGATTGCTTACACATATTCTAACCTGCCAATCTTTTAACTTTGGTGTACATCAAAATACCATACTTAAGAAATCACAGGTCCTTCTCTAAAAACAAACTGCTTACTAACATTAAAGTGTTCCTAAATGTAGGCAAAAGGCTGAATCCATAGGAATATTTGTTTTAAATTAAACATTATTATGTAGTCTCACATTTGATTTAATCTTCTATTTTGTCTCATGTTTTCCATATGCTTTCAAATTGCTCCTTCATATAGACTAAAATACTATTTCTGAGACAGTGATCACATAAACGGCATTTTTAACAGACATAACTATTAAGCTTCCACAATTTCATATTTAATGCAAAAGTGGATAAAAGGAACACTTCCTAATATCATATATATATATATAATGCATTATTACGCCTTCCAAATTAACTACTTTTTTCACAGCACACAATTATATGCATCTTTTCACAAATTACCACAAACCAGAATATTTTAAAAGTGTAGGACCACATAGTTTATTTAATTTTAACATATTTCAATAGAAACAAAAACCTGTCCTTTTTATCTTATATGTTGAACTCTAAGGTATCCTAAGTAGACTTCAATTTCTTAGAACAGTGATTTTTCTGCATTTGTATATAATATGGAAGATCTTAGCATCCCATACCAGGCTTTGGGTAAGGAGGAAATTCCCCCTTAAAGTACTCTCTCTCCAAAACATGAACAAAGAGAACTCCAGCAGAAGGGTATACATTCCGATCAGAGTGCACCCTAGACAGAATCGTGTACACTGAAAAGCAGAAGGAGAGATAAGAGACAGAAAAAAGGCAAAAATGAGACATGCTCTAGTTAACTTCATGCATTTCAACAGCAATGCGGGCATCAGGGGACAGGAAAGCAACAAATATTAGATACCTGTTTATTAGTTTTTTAAAAGGTTACAGAGATTTAAGAACAGAACACAGGGCAAACCTTTTCTTTGCCCAACAGGATCCCCTTCCAAGACTGCAATAAACAAAACTGCCTATGTTAAGATTTCAGAAGTTATACAAGCTCTTTAGTTTTATTGCTATAAAAAATGAGGAAGGCTACTGTAATTTTATAGTTGGTTTATTTGTAGTATTACATTAATAAAAAGACATTAAATGATGACACAATCATGTTTCCTTGGTTTTTACATTAAAAAGTTACATGAGGTATACAGAGAAACCTTACCAATTGATGGTACTGATTCCCCACTGACTGGAAACAGCAGATTTTTCAGTTCTTATGTAGAAAAGGACAAAGCAATTCACTTCAGCTGACTTCTCTGAGTTCTTAAAGCTGGAATTTCTCAGACCAGCAGGTTCAGATAACATACAACTAAAACTTCTGTTAGAGAGCTCATTAGTGAAAATATTGTGCTTGTACTGAAGGATAGAAGAGAAGGACATGGATAATTATAGGCCAGTCAGATGAAAGTAGTTCCAAACAAAAAAAAATGAAGCCCGGTTTTACAAGAGTAAGAATTAAAACCCTGAAGGAAAATTAATTAAGAATAACCAGAATATGTAAAAGCAATATGTTATTTTTTATTTAGTACAAAATTAGTTGATAAAGGCATATCTTTTTTAGGTATAACATATTTAACACTGTACTACATACACATTTTAATGAATTAGAAGAAAAAAGAAATCATTATGACAAATTGGATAAAAAACCACTTTAATGACAAATTTCAAAATTTAAGTATAAAAGGAGAATACTGATCTAATAGGTGTTTCTCATGGTGTCTTAATAAGATATTAGTATTTTTATTACTACTGAATTTTATGTCAGTGCCCTGAAAAAACTAATCATTGCTAATAAATTTTTTCAGGGAGAATCACAAAAGTGGTAAATAAAGACGGTAAATCACAGATAGACCCACACAGAGACCTGCCTTGCTTGCTGAACTGAAAGAAACTTTATGAGAAATGACATGTGTGAACAAAGATTATAAGCCATACAGCACAGAGATGCTGTCATTGGGAAGAGTGACTCCAAAAGAGACTTTAGAGTCATTGTAACAAACTCCTAGGAACAAACTCCGAGGTCCCGGAAGATAAAGGGGCTAATTGCAACACTTGGATCAATAAGCAGGACACATCTGAAATGTGGATCAAGCTCATGTAATTTTTTAATGCTGGTATGATTTCCCCAACCTTCTAACTGCAGATCTGCTTAAAAAGACACTGCTAATTAGACATTAATCACAGGCATTCTAGCCCTCGCACCACGTACTCTGTGTGGAATCTGTCTCACCTAATTTTAGATGCCTACAGAAAAAACATCCACCACTGAGTTACTCAGGCTCCTTTTATAGTCAGTGCAGAAGACACAGACGCTTCTAGGGGTTGATTAATTTGATTTCTCTTGTAAAATGAGATGAATCATGTCCTATATTCCAGGCTATGGTGATTAGATCTCCACGGACTGCAGAGGCAGCTGAGAGAAGATGCAGACATCTATAATGTAGACCTCCACATTTAGTTACATACTTCCCACTCTTCAAGCTTAATATTGCAGAATTAATAGTCTGAAGTTCTGGATATACCAGTCATCAAACTCCACAGCATTTGCTTTTTCCCGTTTTTGAAAACCTCATTTAACACAGACCTGAACAGTGCACCTTTCTAATAATTTTATCTTAGTGATGAAATTAAAACAATCCTGAAATTTAAATTTATTACAATTCTGTGTGGTTAATAAAACAGTTACTGTAATTTTCATTAAATAAACTTAAGTACAGTAACATTGCTCTTTAATTTATTTACTTAAAATTAGTAAATGATGATCCAAAAAACCTCTGCACTCAATTCTGTGAATGATGTGCAAAAAGCAGAAGGAAACTAATTAATTTCCTTTAAAATATTTTCAAGAAAAGGTGAAAAAGTACAATAACATTAACAGAGCAGAAGAGCTGACAAATATATGGTGGCTGGCTGAAAAGCATCAAATACCTAGAAAAATCCATTTTTCCATTTCTGATGCTTTGCCTCTACAATGAAAATCCATTTCAAACAGGAAGAACTGTGAAAAAGTAATGTACCATAAGTAAAAGTTTCTCCATGGGCAATAGTTTCAGAAATAAAGAAGGATAATAGCAGCTACTGGAAAAACCCATGTAACATTTATTTTGTCTGTTATAGGAAACCTATTACCACCACGAAATGCCTGCCCATCCCTAGCAATGAGATGTCCCCAACTGCTGAAGTAAATATGCCAATAAGGATTTGATGCACATATAAAACAGTGATCTTGGTGGAATTCGAGAAACGTCTCTCAGAAGGGAAAAACCCACAGAGCTATTTTATCTTGAAACGACAAACACATTGCAATGACACAAGTATAGAGATTAAGAATTCAAAAGTTCTCACTCCCCTTGTAAGAGAAGCCCTCTTCTTTTTCCCCCTACAAAGTTTCTTCAAAATCAGAAGGAAAATGGTGAGTCTTCAGCCCACTACATCTATCACTCCAGCTTTTCAATAATGAAACAAGTGAAATGCTATTTTCTTTACAAGCTTTTTAAACCCACGACTATTTTCAGAAGACTGCCTGAGAATGGAGATGAATGTATAATCATCTTAGGTGATCTCAGGATGAAACTGAATATGCTTAACAACTTCTAGATGCTAATGTAGTACAGCAGACTGCCAGCTGTGAACTGTCTGGGCAAATTCCCTGTGGTAGACAAAAATCTCAATGAGATTGTGAAATGCTTCTGAAAAACTAATCATGGGAAATTGCAAATCTCCACTATATAGGATCACATCAGATCCCTGCTAGAAAAAAAGGATCAGCTACCTTGACAGCACTGTTTTCTTCTTTCTTGTTTCCAGATCCCTTGGAGACCTTTCTGTAGATCTCAGTGTCTTTTTGTAGGTCTTGAACATGGGCACAGTCAGGAATTCGGCCAGGATCATATCAGCCTGCATCCCAGAGCCTGTTACCAGATACAGAAGACCCCCACCTCCAGAAATTTCAGAAGGTTCACCATGTTGGTTGAAGCCTGTATATTGATGATCTTCAGAAAAGAATCCACATGGAATTTTTTTTTCTGGGGATTTCAATGGGTGCTCTCCCCATTGATAGTTAGCAGATGAAGCACAATCCCAGAAATAACTTGATCTGGAGGGCAATTCACACTGCCTGCCTGGATGGGCAATAAGTGCAAAGCTTTTTCTCAGTTAGTGTGCACCAGCTAAAATATTCCATATGTACTTGCATAAATGACAGTAAAATAATCTTTTACATTTATATGTGAGAAGATTTTTTAAATTGTTACAGACAAGTTATTGTATTAAGCAAACTGCAGAGGTACCTCCAAGCAACCAGCCATAAGAAAATGTGCAGTATTAGGTATAACATTGCAATTATTTCAAGCAAAGCTACAGGAACAGGAAAAGTCAGAGAAGACTCACAAGGACACGCAGGTCTGTGAACGTTTGAAGACTGAGGAGATGTTAAGTCTTCCAAATTACTTACCTTAAAACAGCACCCTATTCCTAAGACACAGACATAACTGAATAAACAAGAATAATATTAAAAGCAGGTTTGACTGAACCGACATGGGCTTTAAATTTTCAACCTAAACTCACCATTTTTCTGAACAGCCTTTATTCTGCTGATAATATAACTGTGGGCTCGCTTAGTCGTCCAGTTAACAGTTCCATTATTGCCATCAGCAGAGCTTAGCAAAAAAGCTTTTCAGAATAAAACAAATGCAAAAAAAAATAATATTAGATCAACAGAATTCCATAAACAATCTGACCAGATGGGATCAGATGCCTTCTAAACCACCTTTTGGTTTTAGTCAGAGTTTAGTAACCACAGGTTAAAAAATGGTGGTGTTTGATCTGAATATATAAACATATAATAATCTTTCTGACAGTCACCTTTTTGACACCCATTTTTCCAAACAAGCTAAGTTTACACTAAATGCTTAAACCTCTGCAGACACTTCTGCTGACATAATTGTATTAATAATAAAGATGACAAAGAACATTCTCTGATAAATACATTTGCACTGGCAAAATCTCACACACAGGCAAAAATATATATAAAATAACTTTCACTGGGCACAGTATATTTTGGCCAAAGAAGGGAAAGTAATACAATCAAGAGTACAGCTCTGCTTGTATAACAATGCTTATACAAAAGACACATAGGGCTGATTGCCTTGCAGGCATAACCAATAATCAATTTTGAAAAAAGAACCCGTTACAAATGATTGTCTATATCCCATACAGCAAGAACACAGCCTGAAATCAGTTGGATCTGTGCTGCTGAAGGAGGAAGAAGTTTTGAATGTGGTGAGGAGCAAATGATCACAGGAGAAAACAAGCAGCTGTGGAGCTGACAAAAGGACTCCATTTCAGCAGTAGCAGAACTGTCTGAGAAAGCTCCCTCCTCACTTCCCACTTTTTTGTTTCTGTTCTTCTGTGATGAATAATAGATATATCAGCTGTACAGTTACATGGCAACTGAAAATGCAGAGGGAAGGAACCGCAGTCAGATGCTATGCTAGGAAAGGGAAAGTAGCCATAATAAGCAGTCTTTATTTTGAAATATTTTGGGAGTGAGAACTCATGTCAAACCCCATTTCAAAGATGTTACTGGATTAGCATCCTAACTTCTTTGTAAAAACAGCAATATCAGAAACATCAAGTAGCAGTACTTGTATACAGATACACTGGTTTGCAGGAAGAAATGAACACTTCTTGGCAAATACTCCAAGTATGTGAATATCATTTACACTAGAAGTTTAAACATCTGTGGAAACTTCTGACCTGCTACACCAATCCAGCTATGACATTAGTGATACTGCATTCTCCAAACAGAATTTAGGAGGCCAAACAGATCCAGCTTAAGCAGTAATCAAGATACACAATACTTATTCTATGCATGTAAGAGAGATACTTATAAATGATATGTTACACAAAACACCAAAAACTGAATTGGGGATGAAGTGTAATAAAAAACCCCTGCATTTTAAATGAATTTTTAATTTTATTTACTAAATATAATAATTTAAGTAATGCAATAATTAACATACCAACACAGTAATATTTCTAAATTATACATTCCTATTAAGTTTCTTTCGATTTTCAACATACACAGAGGATCTGATTTTAAAAAAAGCTATTATTTACGTCCACTGATTTATATATGTCTGGAAAGACAGACAACTTTTTCCCTGCTGAACTGATCTGTATATATTGCAAATCTTAATATAATACCATCCTAGGGATTATGAAACTCAGTACTGCATAAGACCTTTAGTGTAAATGTTAGTAATTCTTGACACACTCAAGAAATTCCAAATAAGGTAAAATAAAGTTGTTCCAATATTTCAGCAGGATGAGCTGGGTGATCAGAGGCCTGGCAGCTACAAATCAGCACCAATACCAGACAAAACAATTAATACAAGATTAGATGACTGAATTATTACATGGAAAACAGTATTACAGTTATCACAGTCCTTGTCAAAATTATTAAACTTATCATCGTCCTTATTTAATGCTTATTAAGGATTTTATGCATCTTTTTAGACACTTCTGATGAGCCCACAAGTTTTTCCTGATAAAGATAGTAATACTGACATGTTACACTTAGCTATGCAGCTAATCACCTAAAATTTTGATTGACAATGTAGATACAAAATAATTTTAGCATATTTAAATAGAATTAAAAAAAAAAGAAGAAAGACAAGGTCCATGTTTATTTTTAAATATAAATGATCAGTAAGTGTCTTTGATTTGGGTTCAGAAGTTGTGCTAGTTTAGCTGTGGGGACTGAAAAAGTTACCTGCTTACCTCTCCATGACATGCTGCATTTCACAGGGGAACTGGAAAAGCAGCCAGCGTGCCTGTTTGCAGATCAGTGTGCCAGTTTACAGTGTGGTGTTTGCACACATATCACCACCTATTTGATTTCAAATGACAGGTGTGAGAAGCAAGAGAACACAGCTACTAAAAAGTTAATTTGTTATATGAGATTTCTAGTGGGCCTCACAAGGGTCTGGCATTAGCCTTATGCAACTGGAGTGGAGGGGGAGGAGGAGGGAAGAGAGAGAATGACTAAAATGTATAAAATACACTAACAGAATTTGCAGGTAAAAACAAAGGCGAGGAGGATGACATGTAATAGAGATGACATGCTCCTAACAGAGAACAGTCTGCATTCTCTGGTGAAAAGGTGAGCAGTGATGTGCACTTCAATAGAATAAAACGTAACTGCACACCAAGAACAAAGGCAGCAGCACACCATGCACACCACAGAGCATGCAATTCAGGGATGCTCAACTTTGATAACAACCTAGAGATGTAAGTCAGGAAATAACTGGTTGAACAGACGCTTTCAGCAGAAGACTGGTTAGCTGACACGTAAACAGCAACATCAAGGAGGAACGGGAAGATTTTATTTTTGTACTTGACACAGATATGATCACTGTTCAAATACTCTGTCTACAAGAGCCTTCAAGGAGCACGCTGACAACATCATGAAGGCTCTGGGAAGATCTGAATGTGATTAAAGGATGACAAAAGAGGCCTTATACTACAGAATGCAGGGATTCAAACCATGCATTTTATCAAAGAGATAGTTTAGAATTAATTTAATCAGCCTTGTACTCACTCTGAAAAAAACGTTAATAGTGTCAGGCTTTTCAGTTTGTTACCCATGTTGCCACAGTTGCTGGAGAACCCACCACGGCCTCCAACAGCAGGAACAACTCTGTGCCTCGTACTCAGATAAGCCCAGGTGAAGTACATCACAGTGTTTTCATTTTTCTTTACTTCAATTATATTTTTAATTAATATTTTAATATTATTTTCCTTAAATAAATATTTTTGTTTTATTTACTATTTTTCTTTAATTATAATTGCATTGATTTATAACTATAAATTATAGTATTATATAAAGTATCATATTTTATCGTATTTTTCCCTTTAATTTTATTTGCATATGGTTTATGTAAAGGTTTTAAGTATTAATATTTACCAACAGAGTATTTAATAGAGAAGATACTCACAACAATTTCTGCCCAGCTAACAAGCAGAAAAGGACCTAAGTATCATGGACCAACTTCACCTTCCCCATTCCTTTACTGCACTCTCACATCCACACAGCATCCTACACCCTTACCTATCCTCTTATTGCTTCTTTGAAGTAGGATCTCAAGCCCATCTCTCCCACTAGTAAAGCAGCACGCAGCCTCACGTAAACATGTGCTTGTTACTCTCATGCCACAGACCAGGACGGCAGGCCATGCTTACGCTGCCCCTTACTCTTTCACGGCACAACCCTGCTCCAAAAAACTACCCTTGTACTCCTCTACTGCACATCCCATCCAGCGTGGTCTTCCTTCCGGCATCTGGAGCCAAGGTCCATACACAGCACAGATTTCTGATGGACTGCCAAGAACCATGGAGCAGAACAATCAGAAAGTGACACCTCCAAGTGGAAACAAAACATCCGTAAAGAGAGAACTCTGTGTGTCGAGGTGCTCAGCCCACAGTCCAAATCAGAGCCTGTAACCAGGCAGTTAATGAGGATCCACTGGTGTCTGCACTGAGATACTTGCCCAGTAGGTCACACTGTCCATCACAGGAGGCAGAAGTTGCAACATCACCTACTCTCCCTCCTCTTCCAACCTCCATGCACCTTCCTCTTACCTAATACACAGTACATGGGAGAAACTTACTATGAATCAAAGTGGATTCTCTGAGTAGAAATTCACATTGAGACTGGATATTTTCTAACAGATAAAATCCTCTTCAGTGACAGTTACTACATAAGAAATAACAATTAATCTGTGTTAGTTCTCCACTGCGGACTGTTCAGGTTCCTCTGCACTCCATTTATTTAACTGTGTAAAAATCCAAATCAACCCCAGAAATGTTTCTCAGCTCTATACTATCTTTGTTCAGTAGGTGATAGTTTTCTACCTGTTCCTGTGCTACTCATTGACTACTGACATCTGATTATTTCTCCAAAATCATTCAAGAAAAGTAACTGAATAAAGCATTTTGTCAGTCTCACTGTGAGACTTTAGCACTTGCATTCTTGGGAATGCTGCAAATTAAGTACTGGGAGAACAAAAACCTCATTATTTACTAGTAGAAGCATTTACCCACCACCATTCTCCCTCCTACTGCAGGACTGACAAGAGAACCAAATTAAGTTAGCATTTCCATGAAGGTGAGGAAAATACTGTCAGTTCCTGTGGTTCCTGCCCGAGGCCCATGGTGTCACCATAAGATATGACCAAGCAACTCTGTAAGCCTACTATTCCAGGATGCCTCCTACATTCTACAGTCTTTTGAAATGAATTATCAGAGTATCCCTGCAATTACATTTCAAATTTCTAAGGTGGCAATTGATCTGAAAGACTAAGGAATGCAGGAAAGTCACTGATCTCAAGATGCTGAGATTTCTGTCTGCTCAGTAGGTTGTTCTTTCTAACTTCTCATCTTCATGGCTTGGATTGTCACTAAAAAATAACCTACATTTAAAAGGCATTTTGGCTGTTTGTGTTGCAATTGTAACAACATTTAGGCCAGACCATATTTACATAAACCTTATTTTTTGGCATTACGGGATGAGCATCATAACTATGCTATTAGCAAAACAATGTATCATTTCAACCTATGTAACATGTTCATGTTAATTCCAACAAAAAGATACTTATCAGTGAATACTGAAATCCATGCCTTCAGCTCTCAATCTGTTGTACTTTGTTTCACACTGAAAACACTTCAGCAAGATACCCATGCAAAAACTCTGCTCAGGTTAGAGCACTTCTTAGTCCTACTACTTCTTGCTCCTACTTGCTTGAAAAGAAGTTCAGCTGATTAGGAGGGAGATTAATATTTGCATTCTCTGGTTTCTTGTCTCCTCTCCTCTGTTTCCTTCAAATTCCTACAGAAGTAGTCAAAACTAGCAACTCCTTCCTTTCATCTAGAGGTCTGCCAAAGGAAGGCACTTACACTGATAGTTTCTGCTGTAAATTTATCAGCATCTATTCAAGAAGAGCCCAACAGTTGTACCTATATAGATATTCTTGTCTAGGTTTTAATTTATTTTTTCTTAGTTTGATTGGAAACAATCTTTCTTCCAAAGTAAGGGTTTTACTTTGGTGACTGCAACTCCTGAGGTACTTTAATGAACTTCTACCCAAACCTAAAAACATTATGGAGCAAAACTAAGCCTCTCTACACACTAAACAGTTACATAGATGTCAATTTCTGCTATAAAGCTCACTTTTTATTGTCTGGCTTTGGGACCCCTAAGACGTGTCTATGTAAGCTACATTGCCTATAAATAATGTGCTTCTGTAATGAAAAGCATACTAATGGAATGGCTACCTCGTGTAATTACTTATTCAAGCAAGTACTCATTGACAATAGATTTTATTTATTGATCTGGGTCAGATTAGTACAAAGACTTGACAGGCAACATCTTTTCAGGCAGACATCCAGAGGCTCTCTGAAGGAAACCTCTTTCTTTGCCCTTATGTTTATACCCAGAAAAGGAAAAAGGGCAGGTTTGCCATGGCTTTAGTCTGTGAATGTTCTGCCTGCTTGTGCAGGGTGTGGCTGAGCAGCAGAGTGTTGCCAACAGCCCTTGTCCTGTCAACAGTAGGACAAGTGCAGAGATACATAGACTTCAGCGAACAAATTTTGTGAGTCCATTAGTTTTCAGCTAATGACCCAATTCACAGACTCGGTGCACAAGTTACTCAGTGCCAAGGAAAGCAGTGAAAATCCCTAGCTGTGGAAGGGCAGAAGAATGTTTTCTGGCAGCAACGCAGCTCTGACAGATTACCGTGACCACATAACCACAGCTTCCAAGGTGGGAACTAATGAGCTCCTTCTCCATTTTGACCCCTTTATAGGGAAGAAGGAATATGACTCCATCACACTAAAACTCCCTATTCCTGAGATGAAACAGGGGTTCCAGGGACAACATGGGCACTGACAATTAACTCTTTTTAAGTGCAGAAATACAGGGCAAAACCACTGCCCATAGTCATTTCAAACATTTTGATGACCACTCTCTCTGCGGAAAAAGAATATGAGGCAAATTCATTGCTCTGCCAAACTAATATGACAGACATCTCTACTAGGGTAATCTAGTAAACTTCTACGAAGTCTGTTACTATGAAGCCAAAGAACAACTAACTAGTTTGTATTAGAAATGCTTAATCCTAAATGTCACTTCTCACAACAAAGTCCCATTTTTTCCTAGCAGTGAAGGCAAATGATCATCAGCTAGCATTTGAGAGTCAATCTGAGTACTAAACTAGCTCCCTCGGAGCAACTGCTGAACTTCTGAAATCACTCTTACACCCTTAAATCTATTAAATATCTTGAAATCTCTGCATTTTGAAATAAAAGGGGGACAACACAGATTTCTGACAGTGGCTACCCTCCTCCAAAAAGCCTTTATATTTCACACATTTTTAAGAAATACAAAAAGCTTAAGTCAAGTTTCTTCTGTAGATCAAGTGCTACAACAAAAATGGGCAAAATTAATCTGTATTAGTTGAGGAGCACTAAAAAAAAATCTCTTTACAAATCTTGTGCTACTTCTCATGTTCCATTTTGTCTGCAAGATGTCTTTTGCCTCACTAAGTAAAGCTGCTGTACTGTAGAGTCTACTGAAGACCAGGATTCAAAAGAACAGATTTTCATGCTGGGCTATGGCTCACCTCAGAGCCAACAGACAAGGCTGGAAGTTCTTTGCTTAAGGAGAATGGAGGGAAGCTCAGGGGAGCTCCTGGGACATTTTGCATTGTCCAGATCAGGAACATACTACACAGCTCCACCTTAATGAGGAATAAATTTCATATAAATATATCTTAAAAAGATGCAGCAGAACTAAAGTTCATGCCTCCTTCTTTACATCGATTTCAAACCATGTATTCTTCTGTCTTAGCTACTGAAATCCAACTGAACCAAGCTTAGAAAGGTCTGAATTTGAAGTGGAAAAGTTTTCACTAAAAAAACCTTAAGACCTCTTCCCTTTCTATGTAGCCTGAAAAGGACATGTGGATAAGCTCACAGCTCAGCTTCCAGAAGTTCATTTCAGTTGAACTTTCTAAAACCCATTATTTCAACTGATACAGAAAGCCTATCTGAACTTGTTCTAGTTCTTTCTTGGTTGCTATCCCACAACCAGTCATGGAGGCGGAGGCAGAAGAAGCAGGAAGAATTTCCACTTAAGGAGAAAGCAGTATCTTGTATTTAACAAATGCAAAGTTTTATCCTCACGTTGAACAACTTCACACTTCGGTTCTTATCACATCTTAAAGGTAACCAGTGCCTCATGTCAATTCTGCAGTCAATATCCTATGACAAGCACGGCCATATACTCAAAGAAGCACTAGAAGTGTACCCAGATACTATTTGAGAGGATATGGAGCAGATTGCTTGCAGATGATACACCACCAACCTCTCAAACCTCAAAATAAGCAAAAGAAATAGATTTCTTGATGGTGACTTGCTCTTGGTGTAACAAGTCTCACAAACGCACTCCTGACGCTGAGCTGCTTGTTAAGCGTTATCTGTATTTCACCGTGTAGAACCCTGTGGGTGTGAAACCTGCCTACTGCATGAAAGCCATTACTGACATGCATTACGGATCAGGATCCAGGCTTTTTCCTGCAGTCTTAATTCTGACACAGCTGGATTAAATGGTCAAGATGGGAAATAAGGGGGAAGAGGAGGAATATGAGAGCCGCCCCCGCACCCACAACAGCCCATCTCTCGCGTCAGGCACCGGGTCGAGGAGCGCAGCAGCGCAGCGGGCCAGGCCCAGTGCCCGGGAGCGGAGCCGTCCGCGCCATCCAGCGGCTCTGAGCCAGGCCTGGCTCCCAAGCCCTCCCGGCAATCCCGCTCCGCCCTCGCCCGCCGCCCCGGGCTCCCTCAGCCCGGGCCCCGCCGGCCTCGGGCGCTGGCGCCGCGCCGGGAGGGGCTGCGGCGGGGGAGAGGCGGGGGCGCCCAGGCCGCCATCCCTGCGCCGCCCGCGGAGCGTCCTCGGGGGCCGGGAGCCGAGGGATGGGGCGTGCCGAGCCAGCTGGGACCCCGCACCGCCGGGAGGCACGGGGCGCTGGAATGGGGCACGCAGCGAGCCGCAGCCGGGGGGCAAGGCGGCGGGCAGCGGCGCCGGCGGCAGGGGACGCGAAGCCCGGGGCGAGGGGGCACCGCGGAGCAGGCCGGCGGCTGCCGGCGAGGCCCGACCCCGCTCGCCCCGGGGAGACGCGCCGGGACCGACCTGTCAGCAGGAGGGTGGTGAGGGCGCTGTGCGGCCACGGCCCCGCCGCGCAGCACCGCATCGCTCCCCGCTCCTCCGCCTGCTGCTGCCGACACCACCGCCGCCGCATCCTCCGTGCCGAGAAGTGCCACCACTGCCGTCACTGCCACTCCTGCAGCAGCCGCTGCCTCGCCCCGCGGCGGCCGCAGCATCCTCCCCCTCCCGCCCCGCTCCTCCCCGCCCCGCCCCGCCCCGCCGGCCGTCTCCGAGCGGCGCGGCCGGGACGTGCCGGGCATGCCGGGAGGAGCCGCCCGCCGCCATGGAGGGGTGGGCGCTGGAGGGGGGGGTGTGCGGTGCGGGCTCCCTGGGCACGGGACGCGGTGCTGCCTTGGGCTCCTCGTGGAGTCGGGTGCTGCCCTCTCCTGTCCCGCGGGGCAGATGTGGCGGGACGGAGCCGTGGTGCGCCGGTCGGCTGAGGCACCTCGCTGCTCCCCTCGGCCCGTGCTCTCCCTTGGAGCCGGGACACCGGCAGTAGGGCAGGGCGGGACGGGACACCGCGCTGGCTTGGCTGGTGCGCGTGTGGTGTGCTCTTGGAGGAGGCCGTGGCGAAAGCCCTTGCAGTATCAGATTTCTGAACATCTTGCCCCAGCTTACTGGAGAGGGTCCAGCGGAGGGTCACAAACATGAGTACAGGTCTGGAGGATCTCTCTTATGAGGAGAAACTGGGACTTGGTCCTGTTCAGTCTAGAGGAGACCGAGAGGGGATCTCATTAATGCATATAAATATCTCAAAGGCAGATGTCAAGAGGACAGTGCCCACCGCTTTTCAGTGGTGCCCAGCGACAGGACAAGAAGCAATGGCCCTAAACTAAACCACAAGAAGTTTCACCTCAAGGTGAGGAAGAACATTATGTTGGGAATGGTAGAGAACTGGAACAGGCTGCCCAGGCAGATTGGGAAGTCACCCTCTCTGGAGACATTAAAAACCCACCTGGGCGCGTTCCAGTGTAACCTGCTCTAGGCGACCTTGTCCTGGCAAGGCAATTGGATGAGATGAACTCCGGAGGTCCCTTCCAACCCTAACAATTCTGTGATTCTGTGAGACCAGCAGTAGGACCGGACAGGACACCTTGCAGGCTTCCTTGGTGCACACAGATGTGGGTGTGCACTTGGAGGACATTGTGGCAAAAGACCTTGCAACAGCATTCTTCAGAATATCTTACCGCGTGTTAAGCCTAAATCCCTATTCTACATGTAAATGCAAGGTGGTTTGGTTTTTTTCAGCATTCAGCAGCTGGTGGAGTTCTGAGTTAGGTGTCTGGAGGGAATGGTCAGGTTGTCAACTCCAGGCTCCTCCATGCATGGAGACTTGTACCCAATTTCCTGTGTCAGGTCCAACCATTCCATGCTGCCTCACTTCAGACTGTCTGCATTATGCTTTCTGGACTAATTACTGATTTCTGACTGCTATTTAATGTCTGTGGCAGGGCCCAAAATCTATGGCAGCGTTTGCTGTGCTGTGGAAGCAAATCCCGCTGTGGAGTAAGAAAAAATATTGTCAAAATGCAGTTCTTGGCAATGGTGATATATTTTGTGGGTAGGTGCACGTATGTGTCATATATAACCACTTAAGAAAAAGCACTATGTAAATACAGCATTTTTGTTCAGGGAGCTAGTTTCAGCTTTCTGTATGCCACATATAAGAACAGTCCCTGCACTAGAACTAAATATTCCACAACTAAAGCCTCAGCTCAACAAGCTATTTTTTTACATTTATTTTTCCATTCTCATGGGCTGTCATGTTGGATATTTGTAAATTGCAGTAAGTCTTCCATTATCCATGGTAATAACATTCCTTCCTTTGTCCTGCAGACAGAATTTTGATTTCTCATGAAATTTCGTAAGCATTTCTACTCTAGTGAGCCAAATGTATTTGCAAAAAAGTAATAATTGTATGCTTTGGAGGTTTGGAAGGAAGAAATATAATCTGGCTTACTCAAACTGTGTTGACGTTATTGACCTCTTTATAAGCAGGGGAAAAAAAGACAATTGTAGAAGACTTTACCCTATCTGGCTTTAGTCCTGTTACAGCTCTAAATTTCCAATAATCCTTCTCATGAAGGGGAACTTTACATATCAAGAGTCTCTTCAGTATAAATATTCTGCCTGACATTAAGGTGCAAAATACTTTGGTGTTTTAGTCAGCCAGCTCATTATCCCAGATAAAGGATTTTTTTAAATTCTCTTTCCACTGAGACTTTCAGAATATATTTAATTTTTAATTTGACTACATAGATATTTAAAAGCAGAAATCACACTCCTTCACTTATCTGTGCCTAGAAGTACTCTTCTATTTCATGGCACTTTATAATTTTGAGTAGGCCTATTTGCACTGTGAAGTTAATGTCATTTTTTTTGAGTCATTCCTTTATGGAAGCATATAAAGGCATGCAGGTGCAGCTGTGCCCTAACAATCTTGGGTACCTAGCTCATCCTGTGATGGTAATGTTTAGACTAATAAGTGAGGTTACTGGTGCCTTTCCAAAAATAATTTTTAAGCTAGCAAAGTGGCTGATTTTTGTAAGCATCTGTACTGTCATCAGCTTACTCATTACCATTTTCTTTCCAAGTATTACATATGAAAATGTTATTCCTATAGACACTATAAAACTGTCAACATCATTCAGCAGTGTAGTAGCATTCAGTGCTCTGCCACCTTTGCACAGCAAGAAGGCTCTGTTTGTCTAAAACATGTTTGTGAGATGTACTGCCTGAGAAGGAAAGGTTATGTGTCACGGGTATGTAAACAAGTGCCACAAAAGCCTGCCTTGTCCCACTGCTTCCTTCATAACAGCCCGTGTGCATGGGTGGGTATCTATGTCTTTTTTGTTCCTTGTATCTTGAGGCTGGGATTCCAAAGGATCCGGCACTAACCCAGCCCCACAAAACAGACTCCAACTCACCTGAGAAGCTTCGGGTAATGCAGTGACACTTAAGAATTCTACCCTTACATTCACAAAATGAAGTGATAATGGACAAAACAACTTCTTTAAACCATCCACCAGTGACTTGATATTGGTTAGAAATACTCCCTCTGTAAGTATTTCTTTCTCTTTGTAGTATAATTTAACAGTTGTATTGAAATAAATTGAAGCAGTGATAAGACCTTTTATAGAAATGGTTCTGTATGCCATATTCATATTTAGGGAATTTGCTTTGGCAAGGAGAAGAGCTGGCTTCTAGCACTTACTATAGTAGTTTTTAGTTTTTAATTCCTGAGTATAAACCCCTTATTGTTTAAGCATGCAATAGAGACAGTTACTTGTTCCTCACGCATTCTGCGGAAGGTTCAAAGGTTTTTTTTTGTTCTTCAGACATGTCAGGCAGTCAACTTCATGCAGAAAGAATGCAACCTAAACCATTTGCCTCTGTCTTTTAGAGCACAGGTGCTTCCAGGTTGATCTTCATAGGTCCTGAACGCTTGCGAGTGTTCAGTGTTTCTGATGATCAGCCCACATAGACAAAAGAAGGAAAAATAGTCTTTTTTTTTTTTTTTTTTTTTTACTCTAGTGAGAAAAGTATTTGTGTATTGTTGTATTGTGGTATGGCTTCCAGGGTTAGCAATGAGTGTACCAAGTTATGATGTAAGACATAAAAAGAACAACTACAATTCTTGTTTCAGTTTGCAAGTCCTGAGGAGTTTTTAATAACACCTTTTGTTACATTCAAGTGATTCTTATTTCTTTTGTATTTCTGTCTTTCTGATGTTTACTGGAAGCCTTTGGCATGTTAATGTGGTAATTTGTGACAGCAATACACTACTTGTTTTTATGCAGTGTTTAGCTAAATGTTTTATATGCGATGGTGTTACAGGATACTATATACAACAAAAAAAAAATAGGCATCTAAGATTTTTGGTATTATGTGAAATGCACCTAACATGCTTATTGAAACAATGCATGTTATTCAAAAGTAACTTCCAGAGTAGAACAGAAATAGAATGTCATGAGCTGTGGTTTTAGCTGATTTAGCCCATGTATTTTATTTTTGACTGGAATTTAAAAGTATTAAGAGGAGTTCAAAAGATCAAATTATATAATGTAGTGGTTTTCTCTAGAATTTGGCATATATTTTTGGAAAGTTCCTTGTGTTCAGAGAAAGAAGGTTATATATATCCAAATATGGAACTGATAAACAGGAACAAATGAAAAGGAAATACTTGGAAGAAATAAGAAGCACACTTTAAGTTAAAAAAGCCCACAGGCGACTTAGTTTGCTGATCCGGCACTTGTATAGCCAGCAGCCCTGTGTGACAGTGACTTTGGCCTTATTTTAGAGGTTACAGTTTCACATGTCTATGTAATACTTGTGGCTTTTAAGACATGCACTACTGCACCTGAAATACTGGTTCTTGTCAATATTATCGAGAGCTTTCACTCCTTTATATATGTTTTTTCTTTCAAGAGAAAATTTCATTTCAAACATGCTTGCTGCTGGGTGCTCACTGATGGCTCGTACCTTACCTTAAAAGAAGAAAGTATTGACTGATTTTTCCATCAAAATTTTTCCTGTGGTCAAAGCTTTTAGGGAATGTGTTTGTTCAGAGAATTAATATTTCTATCTGGGTTTCAAACTGCTGTTCTAGAAAGATACAAAAATAAGTAAGTAAAAATAAGTGGTAAGTTTGATTTTTCTTTCCTTGCTTTGTGTTGGGAAAGGCTGCATCTTGTAGACTAGCACAGAGAATAAATACTTTACATATACTGATTTTTCATGGATGAAGGGAAATAGTACCAGAAACATTATCTGAATCTTGTAAAATGTCTGTTTGTAGTATTCATATTAGTAATCTTCTTAGTCTAGTATAAATATTACTAAATTAATATTTTCCTCATCTTTTCTGTGACCTCTGCTATTCCTAGATCTCTAGGTTTTAAATTGGCTTAATTTCTTGTAAATTCTGTGTTGAGACAGTCTGATGAACAAATTAGTTAAAAATTCTGAACTAATTCTTGTCTCTTCACTGTTCATCAGTTCTTAAGTTATCTACAAAAATTCCTTCTTTCAGCCTGTTTTGTAATCCACAGCAAGGCAAGCCTCTCCCACCTGGGAAGGTAAGAGTGGGTGTCAGTTCAAAAGCGTATGTGAAACACAATTACCACAGTTAATGGATGAAAAATGAGAGCTTCTAAATTCTGCTAACATGTGGCTGCCCAAAGCTAAGCACCTTTGTGGATAATGTAAGATCCTCTGCACTTCAGAGGTCTTCCTTGTGTGAAAAGGAGAATATTTATAATTTGAATTAGCATTTTTTTTGTTTTCCTTTTTAGCAAAGCATAGGCCCTGGAGTGCAGCTGCACGGTAATACGCTCCCTGTATGCACAGATGCACAGAACTAGCTCAAAAAGGAATTATTAGAGAAAAAAATGGGCTAGATGAGGACATTGGCAAATGCCGAGTGAATAAATCCTAATCTCTGGTAATAATGTCCATCTCTTCTCCCTTGACCAAATAATTTATTACCAAATTTACTGGAAAGGGTTTTTTCCTAGAACCAGGATTTGTAGCAAATGTAGCTTAGCATCTGTGAAATGTGATCTAGACTGAAAGTTGCACGTTCTCTTTGAGGTTTCATGTGCACTGTCATAGGTAAGATTGTGTATGTCTGTGAACTTAAATCATTTATTATGTTTGATGCAATAAATCACTTTGGAGAAATAGTTCCCATACCAAGGTGGAGTCTGTGAATGAAGGGAATGGAACATGCCTAGCAGGAGCTCTTGCAGGTTCCAAACTTTGTATGTCAGCGTTGTGTTGGCCAGGTTATGCAACACACAAATCTAGCTTCATTAGGAATTCTCAGCCCAAAGAAGCGGAAACATGGGCCAACACTGAAAAACATGTAGTTCCTCATATGGGAGTAGTCAACACCTAGAGCTTAAGGCAATAACTTTGAAAAAAACAAGTTAATCATACATCCTAGATGATGAGTAAAGCAGGGTGTTGGATTTATACCTGGAGTCAGCTCTTGCCAAGAGTGTGGGAGTTGCAGAAACACCTCAAAGGAGCAGAGTAAAAGCTCGTGACAGGTATTTTATGTGCAGTCTTAAGAAAATGGTTTGATGAAAAATGGAATATTTCCAGCCTGAAGGCATGATGTTTGAAAATGATGTTAGGAGGAAGGGCCAAGATTCTCACAGAACAAAGAATAAGTTTTCTTTCTGTTCCAGAAGAAGCTTTGCTTGGAGAAAGAGTGAAATACTTGTATGTTTTGTTTTAAATGAGTATCATGTGCTCTCTTATGGGTTTGTGTGAGGTATTACCTAATATGGAGAGATCCAGGCTGAAAGTGCCTCTTTAAGGGTGGCAGTTAAGAAAGACTAAAAAAATAAAGAGCATGCCACAGAGTACAATAATCAGATTTACAACAAGGAGAACGTGGAGGCTGGTAGGGCAGAACGCAGCTGTAGTTTCAAGATTGTTGAATGTGGTTCTGTCTAAACTGAGATCCAAAGGCATGCCTTATCAAAACACATCTGAACTAATTCTGAGTAGTGGGGAGTTCATGTCCAGGATTTTAGGCTAGTTTTCTGTCTAAGCTGTCTAAGCTGTTTTCAGCTTATGAAATATTGTGGGGAAATGTAACAGAGAAAATTACTGAATTGCAGGGTTTCATCTAAAGAGGTGGAGGATCAGCAAGCTAAAGGCAGGTGATTAGAGAAACTAGAAATTAATCTGGTAAGGAACAGCCTAGACAGAGTCTTATCCTTTATTACTCTCATGGACTTCAATAGGAATTGAGAATTTTGCACCCTGGAAAATTAGATTATTTCAAATGTGGGAGCCCCATGAGTTAATGCATTAGTCTTTTTTCATGAACATTCATGTTTCAAGATTTTCACTTACCAGTCTTTAAAAGTTTTTTTTTTGGTCTCTGGATAAGGTTTCTATATCCAATGATAGTAAATCGTGTGAATGCTAAAGTATCCAAGGCAAATGAAGCATGTAGTTATTGCAGTAGACTGAAAATAGTGCTTTTATCTAGCGAATGATGGTGGGCATTACCACCACTAACTGGGAATGCTGTTTAATCTGGGCCTGTAATCTTATGGAGGAGGAGAAGGAAGGGGTGATATGGAAGTCAGAAGTCCTATGATCCTCACACTTTGAAGGGGCTTGTGCAGGACTGAAAATTTGGCAAAGCTTTCCTTAACAGTCAGATTTCTGGGTCTAGACCTTTCCATACATGCTGCTGGCCTGTTCTGCTTCAGATTAGTAGGATTCAAAATTCACCTTTTCGGCTTCTTCTGCAATAGGAGATGGAAGCTGATTTCTGACTCTTCTAGGTTTGCTTCTCAGTCACGTGGAAATAAGCTACAGCTTCCTGGCATCCCAGTCTTTTTGCCTGCATGTTAAGGTTTTGAATTATGTGAACCTGTACTATTATATATTATTATACACCGTCTTTCTGGATTTTTTAAAGCAAAAAGCTGAGTATCAGGTTAATAAATCTGACCACAAAACATCATTAGTACCTGACAGTCCTGGGTTTCCAAGTGTTGTAAAAATTAAGCTCTATAGTGGATTGCTCAGGTTTTCATAAGAATTTTTAAAAACATTTACGTATTATTTTCCAATAGACCCTAGCTGTCCTTTGATTTGAAGTAATTTGCAAGAGATTGAACTTAACTGCAGCATTATTACAGATTTTTAAGACATATTTTGGTTGTGATCTGTCATTTCCATAGTTTTTGCATTGTTGGCAAATCTGGATTTTAATTGAAATTGGGTTTCATTGGTCTGAAGTGTTCTGCACAATGAAAACCTTCATCTGTGCCATTTTCTCCTGCAAAACAAATTCTATCCCAAGTACAGGCCACAGATATAAAGCTTCTTGATTTAATGTTATAGATTTTATCTGCTGGCATTCTGAAAATTTTGCATGTTTTAACTGCAGAATAAGACCTACATTTCCCATAGCAACTCTGAATTATTTTGAAGATTTGTTTTAAATCTTTGTCTATGTGCGTATCTTTCTGTCCTATCTGATTAGAGCTTTTACCTTTAAATCTCTCAGTTGCTTTTATTCAAATATTTAAAATGCAACCTTGATTTATGTGTAAAATTTTAGTAGAGAAGGGTTAAAAATAATTTTCCGATTTTTAATTGTGGGTTCCTTGTCAATCTCTTTATCCTTTAACTTGGCAAAATAGTGTATGTCCTGCATTTCCTTACATGTTAAATATACCCTGCTCTCTCCGACATGTTAATGCAGAAGTGGTCCTGCTCTTTTGTGTACAGATCTGCAAAAATTGCAGAACAATATTTAGACCTTTCTGCCTGTCTCTGTGCAGTCTCTCATGCTCTTTCTTGCCACATGATGTAGTTTGGCTGCCGGGAGGAGTGAGTTGGATGCCCAGAATGATGGCGGGCGTGATTAGCGCGCAAGTTTTGAGGGTTAGCCTGACTCATTTGTATTTTTCAACCTTTCTATACCTTGTATCCTTTCTGTATGTTCTTGTGAATACATGTTGTCAGTCTGGTTATTTAGGTCTAAAGAAGTGAACTAAGTGAGTAAAAATCTCAGGCGCCTTGTGTTTGCCAAAAGTGTTTGTTTACAGTAATGAAGGTGACAGTTCTGTTTATCTTTAGGCTAAAAAGTTTTAACCAGCAGACAGATAATAACTTTGCCAATAAAATAACGAGCTGTATGCAATCAGTGGAATATTCTGGAACCCAAGGAAAGCGGTGATTGGAAAACAGTTTCTTTCAGTTGTGTTTTACAAGTTAGTAAGTGGAATCCTAAAAATAGGTGTAAAGAGAGTAGATACTCTGAAGCAGATCAGTCATTTCTGCAAAGGCCCAGATTTTGCTACCATGTGTGTTAAAAACTACGGAGAAGATTCCCCATGGAGTATGTGAAGACAGAGCAGAGAGGTATTCAGTAATATGAAGTTGCACTACACTGTGAGGTTCCAGACAGAGAGAACTGAAGTATTTCGAACTGCAGACCAGATACAAAAAAGTGACTTTGTACACTGAAGATATATTTTTGCCATAGACCAGGGAAACACTCCTGCCCTCCTTGTTTTCTAACGTTGCTGGATCTTTGCCAGCCTTTCCAAACATGGGAGATTTGGGCAGTGTCATATACAGAAGATTTTTTGTTGTTTTGTTTTTTGCTTTTGGTTTTTTGTTTTGGTTTGGTTGTTTTTTTCAGTAAGGCACAAGGAGCTTAATTTGGAACTACAAGCTAACTTAAAATACAACAAGATAAATTTGTATTTTATTGTGAATATACAGTTTTATAAAGGTTAAACCACTCGAAATTGCCTAGCTGGAGAAAAATTTGAGTATTTTCCATGTAACATTCCATTTGAAGCAGGTGCCATCCCCTGAGTTGCAAAATTGTTGCCACCAGGCAAGCAAACCATACAAGTCCTTCATTTTGATTAGAGGTTTGTTGATTGGCTTTTATTTGAGGGAGGGAGAGTAGTTTGTATTTTTAGAAGGAAGGGAAAGACAGGGAGTTATTTTGCTTTTACAAGGAATAAATGTCGTATATGTACGAACTAAAGACATGTGTGTTCTCATCAAAGTGTCAGAACAAAGACAAAATCTCCGCATGAGAGAACTTACTGTGTAGGAGGACCTTTATGTAGCAGATCAGCTGCATTAAGCTAGAAATTACAGTATTTGATTCCCTGTGAAGTTCTAATAGGAACCTGTTGCACAGACCATCCAGAAAGCTGTGTGCAGAAGTTCTTGTTTGGTTCAGGAATACCCATGGGCAAAAAAAAAATTCCCAGAGATATATATGTAAAGTAATTATATGTATGGAGTGATATGTTTTGGAAGGAGACAGTGAAAGTTTGCTGCAGGGGATAGGAAGTGACTTCATGTTACCAATACCAGAATGGAGTCAGACTGAAAGTGCCAATACAATTGAGTATAAGATTGAAAGAAAAATCTGAAAGATCAGAAAGAACAAAATAAGCAAAATTGGAAATATTTGTTTGCTAGGATGGAGGAAAACAGAGGTGATTCATGGTTTGTAAGAGGGAATGCTTCTGTGAAAGTGTTTGTTCCAATTGTGGGAGTACCAAGTAGGAATTAGAAAAGACAACAGAGGAGGTAGCAGTAGTTTAGGAACTTCAGAAGAAAGACAGTCAGAACTCAGACAAAGGTTTCAGCCACAGGGAGTGAGAGAAAGGACTTGCTTGTTTTTCTAGGACATATTGTAAAGGGGGAATCAACAGGAGTTGGCAAAATACTCAGAGAGGTGGGAGAGAAGAATGACTAAAAAATGATGTGTTGTTCTGACAAACAGGAGGATGTTGGACCCACAAAAGCACAGAAAAGTGCTTTTGAATGGAAGCAACTGCTGTGAGATTATAAACACAGTCAGGTATTAAGTGTAATTGAACAGAACTGAATATTCCCATTGAAATTGCCAGACTGAAGATCCTGATATTTAACTAGGTGTGACAGCAAATTATGACTTCTAATTGGCATTTCTGTGCCTTTCTCTGCTGCTTATGCTTTGGGACTAGGTACAAAGAACCTTTGATAATCATGGAACAAAAGGTGGCTTGTATAGGCCAAGCATAGTTTTTTTGGCATGCAGGAAGTATAGCAAAGATGCCTAAGTGTGACAGGACAGGCCACAGCTTGCAATAAGAACTCACATGATCAAATGACAAAGCCACTATTTGACTGACTTCAAGTGCTGGTATTGTGACTGGTATGGCTGAGCCTTGTTGTAAAGGCTTAAGTATTGGGATGGGAACATTCATGGGACGCAGTAGATTCTCTGATATCTCATCAATTCACAGATTCCTGTAATTATCAAAGAAATAAAACCAATGAAGTTATGTTTAGCTTTACTTCAACTGCCTACTTTGAGTTCAACTAGCCTTATTCATGGGAATATTTAGTATGGTGCAGAGCAGAAGTCCTGTGACGAGAGGCTGATGGAGCTGGGGTTGTTTCGCCTGGAGAAAAGGAGGCTCAGGGGAGACCTCATCACTCTCTACAACAACCTGAAAGGAGGTTGTAGCCAGGTGGGGGTCGAGCTCCTCTCCCAAGTAACAAGGGGTAGGACAAGAGAAAATGGCCTCATGTTGTATCAGGTGAGGTGTAGATTGGATATTAGGAAAAATTTCTTCACCCAAAACAGTTGCCATTGAGACAGGCTGCCCAGGGAAGTGGTTGATTCACCGCCCCGGGAGTATTTAAAAGATGTGTAGATGAGGTGTTTGAGGACATGTTATACTGGTGGACTTGGCAGTACTGAGTTAATGGTTAGATTTGTTGAACTTGAACTTTACAACCTAAACAATTCTATGATTCTATGAGTTTTGCCAGAGATGAAAGACCTTGTATCACCACAACTCCTTTTTAATGTCTGTACCTTGAACTCTTTCTTAAACAGTTTAGCAAAGCTTTGGTTTTATGAGCTCATATCAAGAAGAACAACATAAATTATATTTCAAAATTAGATTCTTTAGAATAATCCTGAGAAGTGTGCTGCCAGCAAAGTTGTCCTTTGATTTTAAGGTGCCATTAAATCTTGAATTGATATTTATGTTCAAAAGGCTGTTTGA
The DNA here is from genome assembly GCA_035584735.1 of Pseudotriccus pelzelni. Taxonomy (NCBI): domain Eukaryota; kingdom Metazoa; phylum Chordata; class Aves; order Passeriformes; family Tyrannidae; genus Pseudotriccus; species Pseudotriccus pelzelni. The sequence goes on from JAWMRA010000078.1 coordinate 22,882,263, forward strand.
TGTTCTTTTTTCCTTTCTACATTTTTATGAGGAATTATACTCTTTTGTATCTACTTAAATGTAAAGATCACTAAGACTATTTAGTAAGATCACGCTTAGATATGAGTTAAAGCTGCTGAAACCAAACCTAAATCCTGCCTGCCCCTTTTTCCCTCCTCCATCCTTCCAAAGATGAAGAGAGATAATATTTGTCAATGCTATTGACAATGCTATTGACATTACATTATCATAAACTTACAAAGCACAGAAAGGTCTAAAATTAATTCTCTTTCAAGTAGCCCTGGAGATGGACAGCTATATATCTACAAAGGGGTTTCTGCACTTTTCCTACTGAAATTCAAACACAACTTAAAATATTTCCAGCCCTTGACCAAGATTTTGTGCATCATTAAGTGATCAAGCGAGTTCTTGGTAATCATCACAGATGCTTCTTTTTTTCCGGAAGAATAGTAAACACTTGTTCTCTCTTTGCATGACTGAATTTCACAACAAAGAAACAAAAAGTTCTGTCTCTCAATCTCTTTTACTCAAGATTAGCTGCAAATTGTGTAGGACACTGTACAGCTTTGGTCAACTTGTTGGAGAATAAAACTCGTTTTTCTCGCTGGCATTGTGTAACTTAAATCATATTGAAAAGGCAGGATGTTAATTGTATGGCTGTGTAAGTTGTTAATCACAGACCATTGGAGTTCAGCATTTTCTATATCACAACAGTAATCCATTGTACTTCTAGCAGGTCTTTTCCTCACCTAAATGTAAATGTCAGAATAGTGAATGCCGTTTACAGGAGTGCTTAATTACCAGAACTGTTAGAGTTGCTCTAGCTGTACTTTCAGGGTCCTCAACATAATTTTAGGTTATTGGTGCCACTTCAGTATTGTCTAAGTTACAAAACATTGAAGGATCTTTTAGGAATGTCTAAACCAGCTCTTAAGCAAGTTTAACTGAGACTGTAACAGCCCAGTTGAGTGGCTTTTTGTGTTTCATGGCAGCTTTACAGTCTGTGATGAGAAAAATGGTTGCTTTCTCAGAAAGCAGGGTAAGTGCACAACAAGAAATCGATGCACACTGGAATCTCAGGTTCTGTGAAGAAAGACTGCAACTAGTAAAGCATAATCTTGGAACTAAATCATATAAATGATGACTTAGATCATGTATTACTCTGACATTCTGTGGGGAAAAAGAAAAGATGGGCTTTTGTCCAGGCCATCTAAATAAAAATTTTCAAAGGTAGATGTTTACTGATGAGTAGTAGATTTATGGCATAATCTCAGCTGGCTAAATTTTTTGTCTCTATGCTGTTTCTAATAAATGAAGAGAGAGAGGTAGAGCATATGAGGCTGAGATAAGACTCTTGAGGTGAGATGAATGCCTTGCTGATGATGCTTATCTGTCTTTCCAGGATGGCTCTGGCAGTTAAATGGCTAAATGTAAGCAAAATGAATGTCTTCAATGATGAAAAACTGCTTGAACAAGTATCTAAAATGAAAGTGATAGATAATGTACTCTCTTAACTTCCATCAGCAGATCAGTTTTACCACTGTTTGCTTTTGCGATGGTATCTGGGAACTCTAGGTATGAACAAGAGGATTGAGGCTGTATGATCACAGAATAAAAAGCCAGTCCTAACTCCCAGAGTTTACACGCTAAGTATAAAACAAGATGAGAGAAGGAATAAAAGGGGCAGTGAGAGTGCTTGGATCAGCTGAAGTCAGAAACCATCAGCAACCCAATAATCGAGTTCAAATTTTGCAGACTTCATGGCAAAAGAGCTTTACAGAGTGACTTGGAGGTTGATATGATTGCAACCTGTGGGGATGTTTCAGAGGAGTGCCTATGAGGGGAAACAGTCATAGAGACGTATGTTTGGAAAGCAAATACATGGTTGCTATGAACTGATGGAAAATTAGACCCTAGTTTAGAGCACAGTTCATGTTTTACAAGTAGAATTACTTATATTTCAATTTGTGCCCATTGCTTTTATCCTGTAACTGGGAACTACTGAAAAGAGCCTGGCTCCATGTTTTTTTACATACCCCCATCCAATATTTATACACACTGACAAGATCTCCCTGAGCTTTCTATTCTCCAATCTGTTCTCCAAGAACAGCCTCAGCTCTCCCAGCCTCTCCTCATATGACAGTAGCTGCAGTCACTCAGTCACCTTCATGGCCCTTAACTGTAATTGTTCCAGTTTAATTTTTATGTTGCACTGGGAGCCCAGAACTTGACTCAGTACTCCAGGTGTGTCTTACCAGTGCTGAGTAGAGGGAGGGGAAGGATCACCTCTCTCAACTTACTGGCAACATTTTTCTTTATATAGCCCAGAAGGATGGGGGCCATCTTTGCCAACATCTTACAAAGTTTGGCTTGACAGAAGTCAGAGAACCGAATTAAAGTATGAATGTAGTGAACTTTGGGTGACAGGAGCCATGAATTGAATTAGTGAACTTTGGGTGGTGTGGTCCCCATGTAATTTGTGATCCAGTTTTCTCGGTCACCAGCTGTACCAGGCATATCCACCATGAGGTGTTAATAAGAGAAGTTGCTTTATACTGATATTATTTCCATTGCTGGAGTGGTGCATATGACTTCTGTATAGTATCTTTAAATGAAATTTTTTTTAGTCTCAGGAATAACTCCTGTTGAAATCGAGGAGAAGAACTGAATCTCATGATTCTGGAAAACAGTTTAGTTTATCTGCTGACAGTTTCTGGATCCTGAGCTGGAAAGGAGGCATCTTGGCCAGGAGAGGAATACGGGCTGCCTGTTGTCCCATCTGCTGCACACTGGATGAAGGAGAGCAAAAATGGCACCTTCTGTGAGAGCAAAACAAATTGCATGATTAGGTGAGGCTGGAGTGCAGGGTGGGCCACACAAGGGAAGGAGATGGGAAAGCTCCTGGGTAAGCATTGGGCCAGCTTGCCCAATAAGGAGGAGGAGACTTTAAAGGAGCATGGGGATAAGGCAGGGGAACGGAGTGGAAGTTAAAATGGAAAGCCTTTCCATATTTCCCTTCAAAAACTAGATGCTGTTGAATTTCCATATAAGACAGAAGTTGATTTGGGGTCCTTCACACTGACCTAGAGAACCATTATTGAACTTACCTAGGTGATGTAAGTACTGATGACAAGAAAGTGTGGAAATGTCTTCTGGAGTTGGATGCTACTACTGATTAAAACACTTTGAAGTAAAGACTTTCTAGCAATATCGACAATTTGTCTGATCCCAAATTTCTTTCAGTAAGCTACTGCTGTTTCCTGACCTCATGAAATGGCATTGCGTGGGTGCTACACACTTCACATGCAATTCCAAAAGATGGCAACCTTAGGCTTCCAAACTGGGGGCCTTTGCTGAACAGCTCCACAGCTCCTAACAGCTTGTTCACAGTGGTGAATGTTCAGAAATTCTCCCAGACTGAACTTATTTTTATCCACCTGTTCTATTTTTCTTGTATTTCTACATCTAAGAGAGCATGTATGTGATTCAGTTAAAAAATGGGCAACTTCTCAAATGAATTTCTGTGCCTAAAGGAAGGGGAGGTTCAGAAATCTTAGATCTGTGACTTCCGTTGTCTCAGGAGTGAGGCTGTGTTATAAATCTAATGGTGCTGTGGTACAGTGATAAAGCGGAGACAGTTTGCCAAAAACATGGGTAAGGAACTATTTATTTTGATGAACTGTAGTATATTTGCTCTTGTCTTACTGAATTATTAAGGCTTTACACACACAGTCCACTAGTCTTGTCCACATCAGTGTACTTTAAATGACAATTGCTACCATTTTGCATAACTCTGGATAGATATACTCTTGAAACAAAATAAGATATGTAGTCTTCATACTACATTCTTTGTCATGCCTTAAGAGCCATCTTTTCCCTTGGTTAGGATTTGATCTTTGTGTCCAGTTCCTGCTTTTTTTGTGGTTTTGTTTTCATTATGAATCTTACTCGTGAGTAGTTAAGAACAGAAACTTCACAGACAAATTAATCAAAAATACAGTAATTTTAGGAACTTTTATCAAGTCATGTAGATTCAACCTGAATTTTCATTCACAAAGATAGAAAATTGTGATGCCTAAGTCTAAATTCTGTGGTTTTATAACAAATGCTGCTTTTGTATTATAGAATCATTACTGGATGGAAAACCAAGCATCTTGCTTATGTTCCAAAAGTCATGTTTAGAAACCGTCAGCTCGGAAATTCTATCTTGGCTTGGCCTAAAGCCAGATTTTGAAATCTCAGCTTTCGTGAAGCAGAAATGTCTTTCTCCAGGCAGCCCTAGTGGCAGGGCTGAAGTCTGAGTCCCACTCTGTTTTATGCCAAAGCTTTTCACTGCTGCAATTATTCATCAGCTTCTTCCCCTTCCTAGTCCAGGGATAAAAATGTATTTCTTATTTTGGTTGTGTCAGTTCCTTATGATTTCCCCTTCCTTACTTGAGCTGCACTGCAGGGGTAAGTATTGGCCTAGGCTATTACTGTCTTTCCTTCATGTAGGCTGCAAAACCGGGAGAGAATTTTGAGAGCACTTTTACTGCTTTTGGCTTTTGTGCATTAAGCTTGTGATTTTAGTATAGCCTGTAGGGATATTTTCCTCCCACAGTGTTGGTTGGTCAGTCTATTTTAACCAACTTAATATTCTAATAGTTTTGTATCACATTCATATTACTCTTCTCAGGTTTATTGCTTGCATAGGAAAGATTTCAGACAGGGATCTTATCTCTATGAGGTTTATCCTGTGCTACAACTCCCATTACTGAATGCCTGAGCATCTCAATGTGGGGATCTCAAATGTTCATCTCAAATGTTCAGTACATTTATCCTTGCCACCCCTGTGGAATACAAAGCCTAATTTTTATCTATTTTTAACAAATGGAAACAGTGGTCCATAGAGGATAGATTTCATGTAGCTTTCAGTGAAGAAAGAGAAAACAGGGTCCTGTACATAACTTTCAGGTGTTTGGCACCCGAATTGCATCTGTTAAACAGCTGGGGTGATGGGTGTTGCATATTGGGAAGGGTGATCTAAAAGAATCAGCATTCTCAGCAGGAAGCTGCTCCGAGCCAATTAGTGAGAACAGGGATGTTTCAGGAATCCTGCCTCCTTCTGCAGCTTTGGCATTTAGCTCTCTGTGGGCCATAGGCACCTCCTTCCCTTGGCACACTGCATATTGCCAGTGCATGCAAGCTCTGAGCTCTGGACTATGTTTTTATCCTTCTATGTTATTTGTTAAAAAAACCCACAACACACAAGCCATCACCAAACCCATGGTGGTTTCTCTCTTCCTCGCACCCCTTATACTTGAATCAGTAGCATAAGCTTTAACTGAGAAGTTTATAAGGGCTTGCTGCTCACTTGGGCACGTTGAAGTTGCATCTCCCAGGTCCCGGGGGAATGCCCAAGTGAGCAGGCTGCCCGGGAGGCTGGGGCTGGGGAGGGAGCGGTGCTGCCACGGCTGTGTGAGTAGGCTGTGAGGAATGTGGGAATCCTGGGGCCTGGAGGAGGATGACTCCTGGCCTGGCTCTCCCGATGGGGAGGAGTAACTTCTGGCCTCTGTTCCCGGGTTCCAGACTTGTTTGTGTATTTTAAACACAACTCCAAATCAAGTCCAAGGGGTGCAATCTGTATTTTTGTTATTCTGCTTACAGTCTAACTACTCTGTTAGGGCTACATGTTTACGTTCATGTCTTCTGTTCTCCTCCCCCTGCTACATCTACCCTCCAACCTGGTATTTAAGCATGTTTTTGAGGCAGGAGGCAGGAGAAGAACCTCTTGCTGAAGAGATCTTTAACTCAGGTGTCTCCTGGTTTTTTCCAGTGAGTGCTCTAACCATCAGGATACTATTGCATGAAAATAAACACAACAATTTCTTCCTCTCTGGCTGTGTTTTAAAAGAAAATGTTCACCTCTTTGTTTAGTGAAGTACTCTGGGCTCCTGCTGTAGGCTGAGTGTGTTCTGAGCACGGGTATTGGCTCCTTGGGGCCAGAGTGGCACCTGGGAATTTTGGATCTTCAGTTAGAATAGGCAAGTGACACAATTGCCAAGCTGTTTCATTTTCTGCTTGTATAGAAATAAAATTTTTAGAAAACTTCCAGGTTTAAGTGGGAAGTGCCCTTTGGAGTAGGAACTTTTAGATGCTTGGCTTATGGTTTTGGAATTGCTATAAAATTATATAGGTGTTCTCTGTTGAATGTAGTCTTAACTGAGTAGGGCCTCATATTAGTGCCGTTGCTCCTTTTCATGTCTCTTTCCCTATTCTATTTCCAAATCTGTTTAAAAAAATAAAAATACTTACTAATCATCGTTTCTATAATAATTATGTCTCTGTAATATTGCTCATCGTTACAACCACTTCTTTCAATCATTCATCCTGTTTTAAAACTGGATAACAACTTCTTTCTACAGAAGAGAATTAGATTCAATTATAAGCATAGGGGCTTTTTTAGGAAATAATGTCGTTATTGAACCTACTGCTTTTCATTCATCAAGAATCAGAATTTAATAGAGCACTCATATGTTTTATAAAATTTTGTACATAAGTCAACCCTTTCTTGTACCTCATTTTTTTACTGTAACCTCTTGCTTCTGTATTTTTTTTGCTGAAGATGCTGGGCCACTTTATTACTTGCTCCATCAAATTAATTTATAGTAGAGGTTCAGTGAAACAATCTTACTGTTTCAAGTGAGATGGTATATGCACCTCTCATGATAGAATTTTATCCATAAATTTAGATACAACTTCTCTCAGAAAACGCTGTGAAATAATTTTAGCTTAATACTGTACTTTTTATTTTATGCTGATTACATTGCTCTCTGTTCAGATAAAATATACATCTCTATTCCAGTACCTTTTTGCCCTAAAAATCTCATGAACTAAAAATCAACACAGCAAATTACTCATTTCTACTTCATTATTTGGCAAAGGTGAAACTAGTGGATGATTTGCCATCCAAGGTCTGGACAAAATTTGAAAGTAGTTAAGATTTTTTTCCCTGCAGAAACCTAATTCTCTCCATAATTATTGTCATTTCTGCTGCACACAAAGCCCCTCTCGAACTTCACTGGGGATAGTTTCCATGGGAACCAGAGAATGAGAACTGATGAGTCTTGAAACAGTCAAATAATAGTCTTCCTTTTACCAGGGGGCAAAGATTTACTTCTCCAATGTTTAATGGAAGGCACTAGAGCTTATTATGTTTTGAAGGAGAGGGAAAAAAAAGACATCTGGAAGGAGGCCAGGTCTGCTTTGTATACCTGTAGGGTTCATACTTGCTGTATTAAGAGGCAAAACCACTACATTCTCCTGTGCTTGTAGACTTCCTAAATGATAGGAAGGGAAACTTTCTGTTAAATCCAAACACTCGCAGTCCAGGGAAGTTGAGGTGGTAGTAGCGGTCATGAGAAGGTGAGTTGATTACATGTGTGCCGGAGGTACAGAATCACATCACGAATGCAAAATAGAGGCTATTGAATGATCCTGCAGAAACCAGGCCTGGGGAAGGCTTTCCAGGCGCTAGGATTGACCTGACTCCAGAACTGAACTGTCCTGTTTTTGTACAGTGTGGGTGCCCTCTTATCATGGCTGAGTATTAGCAAACATGGAGGTTGTTTATTGTGATTTCTTGTGAAGGAGAAGACTCCCTCAAGAGTGATGTGAAATAATGAATAAAGTCACTCTGAAGTCCAATGAGGTGGTCTGCTAAGCTGGCCATTATTTGGTTGCCACAGTCGTAGTCATTGGGATTATTATCCTGAAACACTGAGAACACCACGTTTCATGGAACATGGAATATGAAAAACATAGAGGAGTGTCTTCCCTCTTTTAGGTCTTTGACATTGTTATGAAAGATGACTTCTAAAGGAAGAAGAAAGCAAGTTCCACAGATGCTGCAGCAAACTTGCAGTCCTCTATAAATACTGATGCATAGAAAAGACCAAAAATCTGTTCCTAACAGAGAAATAAATGTGACGAATATGTAGAGTTGTAATATAGCACAATTTAAAGTTGAATTATAGAAGGGTAAATGACAAAGTATGTTTTTAAAAAATATTTTTTTCTTAAACTCATTTTTGTATTCTTTGCCATCATATGCTTTTCCAGTCGTTTTGGGTTTGAGTATTTAATCTACACCTTTGTGTAATTATTTTGATCTCCACAAACAGAAAGAGAGGAAAAGGAAAAGTGCACATTCAGTATTATTACAGTGTTTGGAAAAACGTGGGGGTTTTTTTGCAATTAGTTGAAATAATAGAATCTGAAGGAAAATATTGTTATTTCTGCATTGTATAATATATTAAATATAGATGTGATTAATGATCTAATCCAGTGATTAAATTAAGAAATCTCATTTTTGTCTCTTACCAGTAATTATTATGTTATAAACACTGAAGGCAATTACTGTATTTAAAAATGAGGACTCAAATTTTAAAATATTTTTTCTTAGCTTGTGGATGGAGATAAATAAAGCGAGATGCTTGCATTAAAAAAAAAAAGTGTGAAATGGATTTTTCTCCATTAAATAAGTATTTTGGTGGGCTTATGAGATATGAACCCAGTTGTATTACTGAGGAGGATGGGGTGGCAGATGAAGCACAGCTCTGCTCTATCTTTGGGTCACCTTATTTAGGCACCCTTAGCCATGCACTAAGTGATGCTGAAAGCAAGAGCTGTGCAGTTTAAATGTGTAAAGTAGTGCCCATTTTGTTCCTGAATTCTAATACCAGATTTCCTGCTGTATGTGTAAATTACTGCCCTTTACCAGTTTGATGATCAAAGATAAACACAAATAAAGATTATTTCATGGTTTTAATGCCTAGAAGACTTTATTCACTTCTTACTGCTTGTCTGAGATAAGTATTTACCTAGTTCTTTAATTGCTATTAGCTTTATACAGTATGCCTGCCTCGACTTCCAGAAGTGAAGGACAGCACAAAAATTCTTCATTCCTGTGACCAGCTGACCTAACTGAAGTCATGCTGGGAAAGAAACTGCTCCTTCCCTTTTCTACAGTCTGTAAAACAGACTTATTGTGGATGTGGTATGTAACAAGCCACCAAATGCTAATGGTGGTAGGCTGCTTAACACCATGTTGCCCACTGTTGTCTGAGCTAGATCTCTAATTGCTGACCACAGACACTTGGCAAGATGACTATTAGAGGAGAAACTAAAGACTTTTATGACTGATGAATCATAAATCTCAAACACTTATTCTTTTAGAGAAAAAGACATCAGGGCTACTGCTTATCTTGAAGGCCTGGGTGGTGCAGTGGGGAAGAACATGATGATAATCATGTGGGCACAGTAGAAATGGTGGTGGTTCCTAAACATCTGATAGTTCCCTGAATAAAGGACAGGGCTGATACAACTGCCATTTCATCACAGCATGCCCAAATCAAACAGCATCGTTTCCTGGGAGATTGAACAATGCTGCGTGCCTATTAATCATGAGAGAAGCTCTCTGCTGTTCTCATAAGTCCTCCAAAACCTGCCTGACTCAAGTGGGCGAGGATCAGCCCACCCATGACAAACTGCTGCAGCTTTGTCCTCCATACTGTATATTATCAAAAATGTTATGTCTGCTCTGAACAAAATGTCCAAGTGTGATAAATGTGGGCAATGCTCCAAGAAAGTGGGCTTGTCTTCGTGAGAAAATTGTACTTAAAATCAAATTTTGTTGGGTTAATTAATTTTGATTAGGCTAATCTACAGACCTTCCTGAGACAATCTTTTTTTTTGTAAATATTGCTGTCACGCTCATTGAAATAAATGTTTTGTGCAGATTAGTGTGCTGCTAAATTGGTCTGAAATCACATCAAATTTGCAGTGACTTTCTTGAGTAGCTATGGTTATATGCTTGGTCTTCTTTACATGGAACTCTTAGTTCCCTCTCTTTATTATACAAACGTAGGTGCTTTAAGAAGGTTTTCAGTGAAGCATCTTCTTCCCCCACAAAGACAGCCTGTTTTTCTAAAGGTTAGAGAAGGACTTGTATAGTCCTAACTTTGGAATATACAGCCATACTCAAACTTCTTGTGGTAGGCCTCACTGCCGGATTTAATCTAAGTTTGATATAAGTCAGAGTTAATGATACAGCTCTTTTTATTGTTGAAAATCTTGGTAGAACAATGCTAACAGAAAATTCACTCTTTTGTGAAGTGTAATATTCCAGCAGAAGGCAGAACCATCAGATATACATATTTTTCTTACATATCAAAGGAAAGAATGAGTGTCTGCTCGGTAAGTAAGCTTTTCTTTGAAGAAATACAAGCATCAAATAATTTAGAATCACTAAAAATCCATTTACTGTGTGCTTATTCTCTGATATTATGCTTGACTGTCAGTCATTGATGTTTTATTGTGGTTTACTATTTGAACTTCATTATGAGATGAAAAACTTGAAGGCACTTTTAAAATGTAAGCTAGGTTAGAAAAAGCACTGTTCAGGATTTCACATGAGTGGTTTAAAAGAAGCTTCTTACTGTGACATTCAGGTCTAACATCAATATGTGGGGGCAAAATATAATAGTAACAAGAATAACAGTAGTCATTAAAAAAAAAACAAAGTCTGATTCCCAGGGAAGGGCAGAAGCACGAAAGCAGAATTATTTTAATGACCCAGCAAGAAAGTTCTGCCAGCAAAGTCTTTATTACTTGTTTATGTAGTCTTGTGTAAACCAAAAATATTTTAATTATTTATTTGAAAAATGCAATGTATGTTTTATGTTGTCTCTTCCAATTATGCCTGCCAAATATATTTTACCTTACGGAAACCTTTGAGGCAATTATTCGAGAATTTGGCAAGAAGTAACTTAATGACCACTAAGTAGCTCTTCAGACAAGCAGTCCCTATTTCTGCAAGTTGTTTCATCTGTGAAATGTAAACCTAAAAGTGTAAGTGAGGTTGGGTAAGAGAGAAAGAGTAGGCTAAGCATCAAAATAGTTCAACTTTTACAATAGTGGGAAGCAGCTTAGGAATTACAACCCATTTATCATTATTTCCTACTACATTCCTTTTTGGCTTAGGCAGATATTACAATGTGTGTGACATATCCTAGGATTACTTTTACTATATAAGCATCATACTGTTTGTATCTGAAAAAGTATCAGATCCTCCCTTTACCATACCACTTTTTGAGTTAAACTTAGTGAAGTCTTTTTTTTTTTAAGGAAAGAAAGGCCTGCTAGACCAGAAGATCCTAGAGCAATTGGCAAGGAATTTTTTCAGGACCAAGCAAAAGCAGTACCCAAAGAAAATAACTACAGTTTGGTATGTTGGAAGCATAACCTTCCCCAGAAGTGATCTGTTCCTGACTTCACTGAAATTAAAAGCTGTCTTTGTTCAGTTTTTGTAGCAGAGGATTTAGGCTCACAGGAACTCAGCAGATGCCCCAGTGATACGCTAGTTAAGCTTGAGTGACTCAAGCAATGGTGACTTAGACTAACAGAGGATCTACTCTGATAAGCGGGGTTATGTTTTTGTCCTTGGTAACATGATGGTGACTTACACAGCAATCTGACAGGGATTTATACTGTTCTCCCTTCAAGAGGCAAAATGTTCCCACAATGTGTTCAGGTTTGTGGCAAGGTTTTTGTAACAGGAAGCTACAGTGGTAGCTTCTGTCTGAAGCTGATAGAAGCTTCTCTTGTGTCTGATATAGCCAATGCCAGCTCCAAGATGGATCTTCCATTGACCAAGGCTAAGCCCATCAGTGGCAGTGGAGAGCCTTTGGGATAACATAGTTAAGGAGGGGAACAAAGCTATAGGTGGAAGCAATTACAGCCAGATAAGAGAGGATTGGGAATATGTGAGAGAAACAACTCTGCAGACATCAAGGCCAGAGAATAAGGATGGGGAGGAGGTGCTGCAGGCATTGGAGCAGAGATTTCCCTGCAGCCTGTGGTGCAGACCATGGTGAGACAAGCTGTCCACCTGCAGCCCATGGAGGTCCACAGTGGAGCAGAGATCCATCTGCAGCCCACGGAGGACCCCATGCTGGAGCAGCCCCAAAGGAGGCTGTGACCCCATGGGAAGCCCATGCTGGAGCAGGCTCCTGGCAGGACCTGTGGCCCCAAGGAGAGAGGAGCCCATGTTGGAGCAGATGTGCTATCAGGAGTTGTGACCTCATGGGGGAGCCTCCCCGAGCAGTCTGTTCCTGAGGGAATGCAACCTGTGGAAAGGGCACACGTTGGAGCAGGGAAAGAGTGTGAGGAGTCCTTCCCCTGAGGAGGAAGGAGTGAGTGGCAGAGGCGTGTGATGAACTGACTGCAACCCCCACTCGCTGTCCCCCTGAGCTGGAGGGGGAGGAGGCAGAGAATTTGGGAGTAAAGTTGAGCTCAGGAAAAAGGGCTGATTAGATTGGTAATAAATTAAATCAATTTCCCCAAGCCGTCTGTTTTGCCCGTGATGATAACTGCTGAGTGATCTCTCCCTGCCCTTATACCAACCCGCGAGCCTTTTGTTATATTTGCTCTGCTCTGTCCAGCCGAGGAGGGGAGTGATAGAGCAGCTTTGGTGGGCAGCTGCTCTCCAGCCACAGTCAATCACAAGCACTCCCACAAAAGCTCTAGAAAGACTGAGTTCATGACTGTGTTTTGGGAGACCTGTACCACTATGTGCCAAGCCTTCTTGACCTCTCGAAACAATGGCCCTGGGGAAAAATACTTTGCTTGCTTCCTCTCCTCTTCTGTTTATTCCTCAGTGGTCCTATGTACCTAACCCTGGCCTATGTGCATGGGTAAAGAAAAAAGAACAATACTGGAAGCTCTGCTCCCCCTTGTTTGAGCAAGCAAATCTATAGACTCTGTAGTCAAGGGGCATGGAGATGACCTTCTCCTTGTTTTCTCTTTCTAAACATGGCATCCTAATGTGGGAGGTGCAGAAGCTTTCCACACGCTGCTCTCTGCTCTGTAACCATACAGAGCAAGACCAGAGCATGTGTGGCAGAATAAGATTATGCCACAGGAGGGGCTTAGTAGCTAGCTTTCCTCTATTATGAACTGTGATTAGCTCAACTAGGAAGAAGCAGGGAAAAAGGAGAGTTTCTATATCCTACTGTGAAGAAGGTTATGTCTTCTGTTTTGATACTGATCGTGGGTTTTCCACTGACTGTAGCTACCTACATGGCCACAACCCTCCAGCAAAACTCCTTCTGGTCTATATCCTTTTAATTCAGAAAGTTTGAAAAGAGGTAAAAAATTATGTGGGATTCTGATCTGGACTCATAGAGTTTGGTTTGTACAGGCTTGGTTAAACAATGAAATAAGCACATAAAAATTAGCACCATCAGTATAATTTTCTACTGCCTGACATTGGTTGAATATACACAATCAGCTTTCAAAGTGTACATGCAAATAACTGTGACATAGCCCAATATCTAAGACTTCTGCTTTTTTTTAGAAAATACTGTCTCCCACTTCCTTGTTACTTTACACATATAATTTTGCACATATTTGAAATAACAGAATCAATTATACCTACCTAAGGTATGTAAAATAAATCAATAAACACAAAATCAATTCCCTTTTCCAAACGCAACACAGAACAAGTGGTACTTCATGAGACATGAACAACTTTCTAATTAATACAAATCTCTAGTTTTAGAACATTTTAAGGCAGTATAGCCTGCAACAATTACTCTTACTTTAAAAACAGTCTGTTTTGTGATGATTTACGTTCAGCTCTTAGAAGGGAAAAAGTGACTAAACATTGTCATAATGATGTCCAAGATTAGCACACTAATTAAAAAAATATGGTTCTTCTCTGGAGCGTCTATTTTTTTTTCACCAATTTTGAGCCTTCCATGAAGAACACAAGCTGTTCTGTATGTGTCCTCTTTAAAATTTCTTGTATTACAGATGAATCAGTTAGTGAAGAATTCATGACTCATTCCTACAAAAAAATTTCTTGAACTTCCCCACCTATGTGGCCTGAGGATCATACCCCTACTGACTTATCTTCCAGCGAGCTTTCTCATTTCTTCAGCAAGAAGTTCTTGATTTTCTTTTTGGAATTGTATCCATGAGGACATGGTTGTTGAGTTATCACTGCAATGGAAGGCGTGATCAAACTCCAGATTTCTAGCATTACAGTCTGACTACAAGCACGGCTGGTATGTATCATGGGTAATCATATGTTCTGTGGGACCAATATTACAGGTAGTTTTAGGCTGAAAAGTAGTGTGTGTCTTAGAAAGCGTATTAATTGCAGATGGTTGAATATTTGATTTCAAGTTTATGCTTTTCCAGCTTACTACAAGTGAAACAGAGAAGGCAAAACATTAAACAAGGCTACATGGTCAGTGATTTCCATTCAATGCTGAATCATGTGGTTTACATCTACGAAGATGTAAATTTGGCTTACATCTACCTTCCTCTGAGGAGGAAGAACAAACAATAGAAGTGGGCAGAAGGTTGATTTTCTCAAAGAGCGGTGTAGCAGAGGTCATTCCTTGAAATTAGATGGTTTGACAGAGCAAAGGTTTTAGTGAAAGAAGGCAGAAAAAATTTAAGGCCTCAATTTTGAGATCCTGAATCCCTGAAATTCCTGCTAGCATTTGTTGCCAGACTGAAGACCACAGGGGCAGAAAGGGTACTTGCTATGTATAAACAGGGAAATAACTATTAATAATAGCTATTTTTCTAAAAGTTATCTGTATGAACTGACACATAAAAATTAAGGGCAGGTGGGGAGTGGATTACTTGCACTCTGAGATCCTAAAGTGACTTGTCCAGCTTGTCTTTTGGTCATAATAGTTTTTTTCTCATTTCTTTAGTAATCTGAGATATACATCGTCCTTTGAAGGATCCTTTACTTACCCTGTTGTATTACTAGTGCATCCCAGTTTTATTCAGCATACTGAAAGAAATATCCAGGTAGTAACATATACATTTATATTTCCCTAAAATATCTTCTCCTTTTTCTGCTTTGCCCCCCACTATTCAACATTCTTTCCCAATTTTGGTTCTACCACCAACAGATAGTTCTGCTGAGTATTTAGTGAGTTGACTATTATAGCAGCACTGGATGCAAGCTTCAGCAAATCTATTTAAAAGGTAAATAGGAAGTGTTTGGGGCATTTAAGAATAATAGGAAATGTTCTGAGCAAAATTCAGAAAGCCTGCCTAAAAATAAGTAGTTCAGTCTTATGCATGTATTGTCTGTATTTATATCTTTATAGTACAGGTTCAGAGTCCTAAACTTAACTTTCAAGCAATCCAGTGCTTTCCGATACTTGGGAGATTTGCAGATATTTCCTTTTCTGGTGATCAGGATGGTTCAATATACTCAGAAAGATATTCCCCATTCTCTTTACTGGTTCACAGTGTTCCTGTGTGGCCTGTAATTTTTAAGCATAATGAATTCAAGAAAACTGTAGCATCATTTGATGATTTAAGAATCTTTTTCCTTATAAAAAAACCCCAGGATTTGGTGTCTTGGTACAATGTAAATTTGCAGTAGTTAAAATAGCAGAATTTCATTCAGTGTTTGCAGTGGAAAAGATTTTTTTTTCATCTTGTAAGTTGCCTCAGTTGTCCTTTTAAACTTAAAACAGGTAATACACCACGTGTATCCTGCGTTATGATACTCCTGTGATCTTTATATTGAGAAGTCATGAGAGGATCTTTGTTAAAAAATGATCAATTCCACGATAATGCCACCATCTGCTGTCCAAGGAGAATGGAGAGAAATGAAAATGAGAAAAAGCAAAATCTCAAACTGACTTGGTGCAGACTCCCTCCAGCAATCCACAAATCTTATTCAGGCATCTGGCAGGGACTTGGCAGCTTTGCAGTTGTGGGAAGTGAAAAATGATCATAGTTAAACTTATGCCTAGCATTCTCTTATTTTTCACAAAGAAAGTAAAATAGTAATGTGGTACCCGTTTGCAGGCATGCATCTATGTATAGCTTCAGATGCCCCCCCCAAAGCACTTAATCTGCTGAGAAAATCATGCATGGGTGAACTGTAGTGTTAGTGAATTTGGGTTTGATTAAACTCCCACTCTCTCAGCTGTTTCTGAAGACTTGGTGCACTGTGTTCTTTTTACATCTCTGAATGGCACTGAGCATTACCAGTAGTAGCACCATGAGTTACTACTACCTCATACTATATTAAATATCCATTTACTTTTTTTCCTTGCAGTGACATAACGGAATAATCTTTTTGATGAGATTAGTCTCTTCTCTGTCTGTATATGCTCTTGTAGAGTAGTTGTGCAATGCTGATAGAGTAAGCTCTCAAGTACAGGAAAGAAGGAAAATGTTCTCTTGTCCTCCCCCTCTCCCCCCCATCCCAGTTACTTGCATGTTGTTTCTGGGGTTTTGCCTTCCTTCAGTCCTCTGTGCAGTATGGGAGGAGCACTGCCACTCAAGCTAATAATTCCCTTGTTGCTCTGCCTGAACTGCTTCCTTCCTTTTTCTTTTTAAAAACTTCTTTTTCTGTTCCAATTACAAGACAAGCTGAAGTTACTGAAATACAAACCCAAACTGCTTACCTACAGCTGGGATTTTTTGGGACTGGTTAGATAGTGTCTCTACCATACAACCTACATGAACCAAAACCAGTGATCTCATGCCTTATAGGCATCATAGACAAGGCATTAGTGAAACTCTTGAAGCTGCTTATATAGAGGCATGGGCACATGCAGCCACCTTTTCTTTTGTTTCTATAATTTTAATCCCTATCTGAAAATTCCACTACATCTAAAATAGATAAATAAGGGTCAAGTTCTTTTGCTCCTCATGTACTCCTTACAACTTCTCTCTCAGATCTGACAGGTTGTTGGCAGTTTTGTACCCATCTGTATTTTTCTCCTGCCTCCACCTCCTCACCATCTCTTCCTAAATGTGTTCTTTCTTTTACATTGCACAGTGTGAAACCCATGCAGGCTGCTGGGTGGTAGGTCTAAACTAGCTTAGACCTCTGTAATCTCACTTTCCTTCACTCATCCTTCAGTTCAGTCCTCTCTCCCCACCCTTCTTTACAACAGTTTTTCCTAGATGACAAGATAGTGTTTGGAAGAGAGGCTAGGCATTTGTAAGAGGGCATTGCCATACAATGGAAGGAAAGAATAGTAATATGAGGAAAAACTAGTAATATAACCTCATTATGAAGAATTTTACCGTAACGTGAATTTATATAAAGCCCTTGGTAAAACAGTTAAAATTCTTCATCCCATTTGTTCTTAGTTCTGCATCCCCTCCTGTTCACTTGTTGTATACTCTGGTATGTTCACTTCTATTGGGCTATCAGGCAGCCTGCTTGCAGTACCTGCTTTTGCTGTCCAGAAACTAGCACAAAAAATATTTAGGTCCAAATCCTACTATCAGCTTACTTACTAAGTGATCTTGTTATTGTGCTAAAGTGTGCATGGCTCCATACCTGAGTAAATGAAAATGGTAACCCTTAACAGGGGGCACTTGAATAATCTGTGGCCTCAGTTCCAAGTGCCATTCAGCAGATGCATCCCGGAGCTCTTCATTCTCTTCGTCATTTCACAATACAGATACAAATGACCAAATCGGATATAACTTGTTTGGTGAAAATGGGTGAGTTGTGTGTAAAGATACCTTGCCTTGGTAGCAGGAGTGCTGTTTGCCTCTGGTTTAGATAGAACCATCTCCTCCTGGACAACTAAGGGTCCATTACCTAAACCCACTATGCAGGTCTATTCAAACACTTGCTGATACAAGTTACAGCTTCTCAAGTTCTTCTAGCGATGCGTCTCTCCCCTTCTGAGAGAGTGTGTATCTACTTTGTTCTTACCAGAAATATGTGCTACATCAGAGTATTCATAACAGAAAGCACTTTCCAGAATGCAACCCTTTTCTCAAAGCACAGAAATGGAGCTTCCAAATAATGGAAGCTTTAATTTTCTAGCTGTCTTGGGTGGATTTAGCTCCTGACTTAACAGTGAAATGACAAGAGGATTCCCTTGTATAACGATGCAAGATGTACTTACAGAGCTAACAGAACGTAACTCTGCAGACAAATAGAGAAACTCAGTATGTTTTCCCACTTTTTCTCCCGCATTTTTTTTCCACAAATGGTGCCTCCAGGAGATTTGGACATCTGTGTGTGAGGTGGGAGGCAGTGCCCCTTTTCCGCGACAGGGTGCGCCAAAGAACTGCTCTTCACCCGCCTCGACAGCCTCGCACTTGAATTTTGGCTTTATATGTTACACACCTGGAAGTTTAGTATTAGACCCGTTATTCAGTATGTGGGATTGTGATCTTTCTTTTCTGTTACCCTGGTGGCTTGATGGTCTTGCCTGTGCGAAGCTGGCTACATTATAGCAGCTATTGCTGGGTAATTTTGTCTTGGGCAATGACCCAGAACCTTCAAAAGCTTGTCTCTTCTGCCTCATGCAATAGCTCGTTCTGTTTCATGCAAATATTTATGTAATCCTATTTGCCTATAATGGTATACTGATTAATGTGAATGTTCCTTCCCTTTTCTAAACATGGCATAGTTAGATTTGTAGTCTTTGATTCATTAATTCTTATGTCTCTGTTTCAACATGACGGCAGTGTTCTCATTTTTCTTTTCAGTGGTGTGATGAAGTGGTCACCCTTCTTGATTTCCCTTTCTCTTTACACAAGGGCTTTATTGTTCACACAGAACCCTTATTTATAGACGCCTCTAACTGGTAACCTGTATTTCTACAGTGACTGCAGCACAATGATATTGTTTCTATGCTTTGACAAAGAGCACAGCTTTTCCAAAATAATAGAATATTTTTAGCTGGCTTACATTCATTATCTGATGCCACACAGAGCACAGTTATTAAGTATTTAATGCTTTTATGCACTAAATTAAACTAACCAGCAAATCTAGCTTTAAGAGAGAATTTTCACTGAGGGTGTTACCAGGAGGGCTTGGGACACAAAGATGTGAGCTCAAATAGAGGCATAAGCATCAGCTTTAGCGTGGAGCAATCCACACAAATTTTTTCCCACTTGCCAACAGATTGCACACTGCAAGGCAGCAGTGGTGTGCTGTGTTTTGTGAACTCCGGCCTCTCTTTCTTTATTTCTCCAAGAAGTCATCTGTTGCTGTTTCCAGAATGGCTGTATAGGCTCCAAAGTGGTGCTGAATTTGAACAATCAGTTGTAAGAGGTGAAAACTGAACTTGCTTCTCCTCTTCTTCTCCTCTTCATGGCACAAAATGTTATCTGGTTTGCCAAGGTGGGGACTGCTTCAGTAAATCAGATTTCCTTGTGTATTATTTACTGAGAGTGTCATGTACACTCGTAAGCTCTGATCATCAAGTATATTTCTCGCTCCTAGTGTACTTCTCCCTCTTCTCCCTGTTTGGCTAAGTGTTTTTTAAGAATAACAATGGATATTTACTGCACAAGAAATAATTTGAGATAATACTTTTGCACAGACTGCCAAACCCCATCATTTTCTGTAGTCTAAATTCAAACTGTTACGAAAACCTTCATTTTCAATAGAAAATTAATTTTGTTACAATAAGAAAATATTTCCACATTAATATAATATAATAATTATTATAATTAATTAATATAATTATAAAATTATTGTGAGGCTCTCAACTGACTCTTATGTCTGCTTTTCTGGTTTGAAATAGTTGAACTAGTAACATTTCCAAGTCTGAATCTTTCTCATTGATGTTGGAGAGTTTTCTCTACCATGTATCTACATATGATAGTTATCTGATGAATGAAGGTATGTGACAGGTACCATTGACCTTGGAGGATCTTACTCTTTTTGTCAACTAATCTGTTTTATGGAATGTTTCCTAACAATTTCTCCACCTGAATAGTTTAACATGCAATATAAGTTTTGCCAGGATTGCTTCTTAGCAAATACTAACAGACTGAACATTTAGCCTTTTCCTTTTTTGTGACATCAAAAATTTTCTGCATCTAGCTGTGAGATAAAAAATTTTCACTCTATCTAGGCTGGTTTAGTTTTATGTGTTGTGCTATAAATGCAGAGTTCAGTGTTGAGACTTCACGAGGGAAAGCTGGGGGAAATACAGCTCTTTTGGCTATTCTTAGGATTTCCAGCTTTTAATGCAGGCGGAACCACTATTTCAAAGTAAGTAGTTGTATACAGTGTATAATTCATGTTTTTCCCCCTTGAAAATTTTATTTTATTCTGCTCATAGCTTGCATTTCTTGAATAATTTAAAAGCAGAATGTTTAAGAATGGATGTAAGAGTCTCCTCACACTAACTGAGAAAAGGCTACTACCAGTCTGAGTTTAGGCCTTCATATGCTAATATTTGCCTTTCTCATAAACTGCTAGAATATGCAGTTTTGTTATAATTAGCAGAGATTTTCTTCAGATGTTTCAGGACAAAGTTCTTTTTTTGACATTATTCTTGAGCTTTCAAGTAGTCTGACATGCTCTGTGTAAAAACAGCACAATCTTCTGAAGTTGCCAAATTAGTGATTTTAATGAACTCCCATTTTTAACTATTAATGGTTTCTTATATAAAAGAATTATACTTACCACAATCACAGATTGCTCATGTTTGAAACTACAGGTTATCAACTTATTATTGTAGCCGTTTGCCATTTATTTTAGTCTTCTGCTACTCTGGTACGGGGCAACTCTGCCTTAAACGTTCCTTATCTGCCAAAATGTATGTGTCTTGTTCAGACCAGATCTTTTTATTTAAATTGGATTATGTAATAAGAATTCATGACTGAGTGTTAAGAAATAGAACTCAATTCTGTTTATGTTGTGGTTTGGCAGGATAGCAGATACAGGCTTTCTTAGCCAAAGATCAAATGAAGTAAATAGTTTCCATTTCTATGTGTACATACAGATATTATCTTGCAATATTGGAAAGACACTGACAGGATACAGATGATGGAATGACTTTCTTCTTTTGCCTGAGCAAAAAGAACTTGCATTGCTGCTCTGCTGTACAAATAAATCACTATCTCAAGTCCTGAGCGGCTTAGAAGTACAGAAGTGGCTTGAAACAACCCATCAGTGACATCCAAATGGTCCTGTTTGTAAATATAATTCACACATTTAGAATAAACAGAAAACCAGCTGTCTTCAGTGTTGCAGGACTGCACCAAAACTGGTTTTAAAAGATACCGAGTATAATTTAAAGTTATTCCATAAGGTTAAACAATTTGGATCTCTCCCTGTCATATGTGCAAATTCAGAATCCTTTGAATGGTGTTGCTACTGCAGTGTAAGTTAAATGATAGTCATACTCTATCATATGTAAATATTAAGCTGAACAGATTTTAAATTCCCATTGGCTGGGAAATGGAGTAATTCCATGACTTCAGTGAAATTACTTTGATTTTATAGTAACATAGTATAGCCCTTGGTCTCTTCTCTAATATATGCTGTGCAGAATTTTAATGCTGCTTAGGAACGAACAGAAATATCAATCATACTTTAGCAAAGCCTCAAAATACTTTCTAGTCATATGGATTATCACAAAATTATTGAAAATGTAAAAGGACACACAATTCTGATTTTTATAGTTAGCTGCATGGCCATGCTCATATATGAAGAATCTTTCTTGAAAAGTGACATAGCAATTGAAAAAAAATTAAAATTGTAGATTTTATAATAATAATGTTTCAAACAGGCACTGTGTAAGTTAGGATGTAGGTTGAAAATTTTTTGGTAAGTAATTATAATGTAAGTTTGAATATCTTAGATGCCAGTGACCAAAGCTGAACTTCTCAATAGGGTCCAAACTGTCTCTGATGGAGCAGCCAAAATTGCCAGTAGTTTCTATACATCCTGGCTGTCATGAACCTGAGGTGATATCAGAGGGATGTGAAATTACTTGAAATAATTTTGCATTAGATTGTACGTCAAAGCTGACTATTGTCTGTTTGAATATCTATGCTGTCTACTTACAACACATGTAAGGAAAACATAAATGTAATATATTGTCTCTCTCAGCATGGAAAACTTGAGATTTAATGTGTGTTGCTTCTATCAGCATCAGTGGGTCATCTTGTTTCCTTACTTTCTACATAAGTATAATATAGAGATTGTTTGCACTATTCTGCCATGAAGTAGTACAGATGTTCTCTTGGGTACATTGTTTAACATATGTATTATAGGTGAGAAGTGGCCATTTTGTTTGCACAAGTTGTGTTAGAAAATATATTAAAAAATATCTATGGCTCTAGTTATGCAGATATGGTAGTGGATACTTTCCCAATTATCTTTATACAATTAGAAGTGAATTAGTCTCTTCGAAATTGCTTCACTTCTTTCATTGATTGTTCAATGTTTGCTTGTGTCTCTCTTTTTGCTTGTATCTGTGAATTATAGAACTCTTACAGATGCCTATCTGGTACATGCTAAGCTCTTTAACCACTCTGCATGCTTAGACAAAATTCACAAAGGGAGTAGAACGTTTAAATTTCTGTTTTATGTCTCTATTCTTCTTCAATGACGCTTGAAGTTTTGTTAACATATTTTTATCTTCAAAAGTCAAGCAGCTCTCTAAAGTGTTCCTACAGCTTCCTGTCTACAAGATCATACAGATAGAAAGGCACTGCCAGAACGGCTGGGCCCCAGATAGGGTATGGTTAGAATTTAATGGGGAATGTCCTGTTCAGCTGCAATATTGTCAGTCTTCGGGCAGGGAATCACCTGTAGGACTTCTTAATGCAAGCAGCTGGGAAACAGTCATTCCTTCTTCTGGTTTGGGAAACAGTCTCGGAAGGGGAGCTTTCCGCCACCACTTTTTAAGCTCGGGAGTTGCCTATATGCTGGCTCATGACATATCTCATCAGATTTCCTTTTCTCCCTGCTGTGCTAGCGTGGTTTGGCATGGCCACTTTCAGCAGCCCGCAGGGCATCCCGAATTCCCCGGACCTCCTCCCGTGCCTCTGTCCGCAGGCAGTCGGAGCCTGTGCTGAGGCCATGCAGTGCAGCAGGACTACACGGGGTACTGCCAGCAGTGGAAAAAACACTATTGAAACGTCTTCACTTCTGTCCCTGACCTCTCGTCTATTTATTTATCAAAATGCTGGTTTTCGATCTAACAAGATTGGTTGTTTGCCTGTCAATACTGACATGCTGGTTACTTAAACTTCATTGTTGCATCCCCTTGGTGCAAATTAGATTAACTAGAGATTGACACCTGTGAACACTTGAATAGTATATAGTACCCGTGCTTCAGTGTCATTAAAACTAATGAATCTATATACCTCATGTCTTTATTTTCAGTCACTGCTGTCTTTATTCTGTGTGCATAATAATTAGTTTTTAGAATTTGCGGTGTACATCCCCAGGCCATTTTCTGGATATTTATGCAATTAGTTTAATGAACTTTGCTCAGGAGTTGCTATGTGATTAACACTCATTACTTTCTTGGATTGCCAGTTTTACAAATTACCTAGAGATTTCATGTTCCGCAATTAAGTTTTCTTATTTGCAGCATAAAGCCCAAACATTTTTGTGGTGAGCTCGCCCAGCTAACGAACAACAAAGGCATGCTGGTTGTGGTTGTGCTCCAAGGGTGATCCACTGTGATGCTCTGTCCCTGTCAAGAGCTGCCAGAACAAGCGATGCCAGCG
This sequence comes from Pseudotriccus pelzelni, assembly GCA_035584735.1. Lineage (NCBI taxonomy): Eukaryota > Metazoa > Chordata > Aves > Passeriformes > Tyrannidae > Pseudotriccus > Pseudotriccus pelzelni. Next base: position 22,905,807 of record JAWMRA010000078.1, read on the forward strand.
GAGCTGTGCGCGGTTTCCTGGGGTTCGTCACCAGCACGCTCCTCGCTGGGGCGGGCTGGGTGAATGGATCAACAGCGAAGGAGGGAACACACCGGGTTTCGATCTGCAGGGAGCTCTCCGTGCGCCCGGTGCCTTGCGCGACCGCGGGTTTCCCGCAGCGGGAAGGCGCGGGAGATTTCCCGGGACCCGGGGCACTGCCCCTCCCGCCGGGGGCGGGCGCGCTGCCTGCTCCGACACGGGCGGGTGCCGAGGCCGCCCGGTCTGCCGGGGTCAGGCTGGAAACGAGCGCTCCCGAGGCGGGAAGGAGGGGATAAGCCGGGGCGGGGGCAGCCGGCGGGGATCGGCGCCGGCGGCGTGGCCGCGGCCGGGCCCGTCCTCCGCCGCTCGGCGGTCACCGCCCGGGGCCGGACTGCAGCGGGCTCGCCGCCTCCCCCGCCCCGCCAGCGGAGCGAACCACTGCGGCGCTCCGAGGAGGTGAGGCACCTGTCACCCGCGGGCGGCGGCGGCGGGAGGCGGCCCCGCGGCGGCGGCGGCGGCGGCTCGGGGCGCGTCCCGCGGCGGGGGCGCGGCGGGCGCGGCGGGGCGGCGGGGCGGGCG
>JAWMRA010000078.1:22915861-23125201 GCA_035584735.1 Pseudotriccus pelzelni
CCATCTGCTGTTTAGAGGTTGGAGCCAAGCCTGGCAGTCTTTTTCTTTCCCGCGCTTTCTCCGTTTGGGTCCCACCCTCCTCTTGCTAACGCCCCCCCCCCCCATTAGCCCTCACTCCATTCACCCTATACCTTTGTTCAAAACTCACTGCCATGTGCTTGTACTAGGAGATAGGGTCTAACTTATACCAATTTCCATGCCAACTGCATAATTTACTAATAAAACTTTGTAAGCTTTTGTGAACCCTCTGTCTTTTATTGTTCTTTTCAACCACTGGCATCTATGAATCTTGGGTGCTCCTTCCCTGTAAGGGTGGGACACCACAGTCCGTGCTTTGTTTACAGCATTAGGAATGGATGGTAGTTTTGGCTAAAGCACAAAACTAGGTATTAAGCAGGCTAAGCCTCTATGTCCTGTAGTGTTGAATATATTACTGAATCTTATGCTGGTATTTGAATTCTGTAAAATGGGCAGCAAGTTTGTAATTTGTTTAATCCATCTTTACTTGTGAAGTAGTTTGACATACAGAGCTATTCCTTGGGTATCTTGGAATGTGTCTATTCTGCTACATAAAATGAACTTACACTTTTTTCAGGTATTGTCAACTATGGGGAATTCTGCTGATTTAAACAGTAGTAAAATATGTTGTACTTCAAGGATTGTTGTGCTAGCTTTGATTATTTGTAAAAGTTAACAGTGTAAAAAAGCAGGTTCTTTGTTCTGGAGTTAGGATATATAGAGCATTTCTGGGACCTATTCTCTTATTTCAGTTACATTTGTTATGAAAGATCTTTTTATGAAAAGCAGAACCTTTTATATATATTTGTCAGGGAACGGAATGAGAAGTAAATATTAAGGATTCAAAGACTGGGTTCTCTGAGATAAGAAACAGTGAAGGGATAAAGCATTCTGGAACAGGTTATTATTTTGGTTATTAGAAGGTTAGTGCATTGTACATGGATATCTCATATTGTTGATTTGAAGTTTTATACCTTTAGTGGGTGAGTCTTTTATACACAGTGATTTCAGGTGCAAAAGAGTTTTCTTGTGTTAAGTATACATGGAATTATTGGAATACAGTAGATGGAATAAAGTTATTTGCCTGCCACAATGTGCTGTGGAGACTTTAACTCTTGTATAGGTCATAATTTCCTTACTAATTCTAAAGATCAGTAATTCCTGGATGCAATATTCACACACAGGTCTTGAACTAAAAAGAAATAATGTTGCTTTAAACTGGGTTTCATGAGCATGGAGGGCATTCTAGGAGAACTGTTTGCAGAAACCAAGTTTGGATTGAATAATTGGCATCAGAGGTTTATGTGGTTTAGATTGAAAGGGGTTTCCAATTAAAGTTTTGAATTTCAAAAATGCAGACTGAGGAACTGTAGGGAAATGGTTTGAAATTAGTTGAACCAAAGAGCAAAGGGAGCTCTTTGATTCAGAATTAGAAAAAGTGCATAGGATTTGCATCCCAAGAAAAAGGAGAATACACAAGCAGAATGACTGCAGACCTAATCAGAAAAAAAGCCAGCCAAAGAGAACATCATAAGCCAGCCAAGGACTTGGAAGGAGTGGCAAAAGTGGTTGTTCAAAAAATGAAGAATGTCATAGGTTTCAGAAGCCTTAAATGTGAATAAGAAGTTGCAAGAAGTCAAGCTGAGTTTGACCTTGTAAAGGAAAATAATCCAAGCAGTAAAAAGCTATTTATCCATTAAAAATGAAAGAAGAAAGGAAGGTGGGCGTTACGCAGTGAGCATAAAGTTATGATTTGAGTTATCATCCCCAGTTTATATTACAATTTTGCCTTAATTTTTGGTGCAGCAGGTCATGTTGAACATGAGATGGGATTAAGAGTGAAATAAATATGTATAGGTGGAAACTATAACCGTGGAAATTCATACAGTGAAATGAAGAAGAAACTTAGAAGCTCCTAGTGCTCAGGTTTGTATGGGGCTGGGTCAAAGAAGTTGTGTTTTAGAAAAATTTTGTAACAAACATTTCAAATCAAACAACAGTAGCAAAATAGAGGTGGTATTTAACTGCAGAAGAGCAAATGCAGTAGCTATTTTTCAGAAAGTGGAGAAGAGGTGGTTATGGCAGCCTGAAAATTATTAATATTTTCTTTTTTTTTTTTCTTTTCTGTAGCACAGCAATAGCAAACACTTCTAAAAGAATCAAAGGCAGGGAGGCAAATGGAATACATGTAAATGGATTTATCAGAGGCGGTATATGTCAGAATAAATTAGGATCTGCCTTTGATAAGATAAAAGATGATGTTAAAAATTTCAGTAGTTCTGTCTCAGAAAGTTGGAGCACACTAATGACACTTGCTTTTGACAAAAAATGGGGAAGCCTTATCATTGCACAGGATTACAGTAAAATATGGGTGACTGGGAGGACTTGAGTAGTGTGAATGGATTTATGAGCTAAGAATTTTCATGGTAAACTGGTGACTCTTTTGTAGGGGACATTGTAGGCTAAGGAGAAAGCCACTCTGACTCGCTTGCACAGAATGACATTGTGGTGTGATGCTACTGTGAGGAAGGGAAATGGCATTCTAGATGCAGGAGGCAAAATATTTTGAAACTGATAGGGAACTGTAGGTGTCATTTTATAACTTGCTGAGGAGACTTCATCTGGAACGTGTCTGGTGGATTCTGCTTCAGGCAAGTGTGTTTGCAGGAAGAGCTGCAGCAACTTGGTGCTCATATTTGTCTTTTTCTTGGTTAATTCTATCATAAAACAGGGGCCTTACGAAATTTGTCTTGGCCAGTGAGTGATGACAAAGCCTGAAGAAGAACATACTAAAATCTCTGGTATATTCATAAAGAAAAGGTACCTGACGACTAAGGGGCAGCATTCCTCTTTTAAGGCGGAATTGAATATTTTCCAACTAAGAGTAAAGAATTATAATAGCAGGCACTCTTTTCCTGTGGTCCTAATAGGCTACTGTGTTGTCTAATAATGTCTGTTAGTCTTGTTAAGTGTTGCTATTTCCTTCAGCACTGTTGAACTTGCAGGCCACAAATAATCTGTTTTAAAAAGTACCCAACATTTCTGTAGTTAAACAATACAAAGCAATAGCTGTTACTCTGTGCTGTCCTTTTTAATATAGAAAGTGTTCTGATGAGGGCAGCTAATTTTACTTCAGTTACTTACTAGAGTTGATTCAAGAGACCTGCTGGATCACGGAGATACTTCATGTGATAAAGTCACTGGAAGGTGTGAATTCAGCATTTATCTCTGAGACCCACTTGTGTTGTGTTATTACACATACTGCTGCACTTCTTAGTCTGTGCACATCTGTAACTTCAGATGTTCCTCCCTGCAGTTTCCATCTGCCTTAGTGTTCAGTGCATAATCTCAAGGGCATAAGATGCTGGTTCACATTGAAAGGATATCTTTTAATATTCAGTCTATGCTGCATGTAGACCGAGGGACTTTTATTTGATAAAATACCTCAAATTTACTATTCACATTATTTTTTTAAAAGCAATAAACTATGGAGACTTTAAGTTATGCTATCAAACTGCTCTCTAATAGATCTAGATCATGGTCTTTTTGATAAAAAATATCCCATGCTATATCTAGCCTTGTAATCATTTTTACATCTTTATAAGTTGCAATCATCTTTAAGATGGAGTGTGATGTATTTAGGTACTAACATACTTAGATTCTTTAGGTGTGTAGAATCTGACATACTTAAATATTTACCTGTTAGCTCTGCCTTCTCAGAAGCCCAAAGATATTTGCTCATTAATGTTGACTTGGGTGACTGCCCAGTAGATTTCACTGTGTTTAAGCAGAATACTCAAATTATTTTAATATGGTATTTTCACAAGGGCAAGCCAAAGAGAACTCATTAATCCACAGGTTTAGAGCACTCTTGGAAAAGATAATTTAACAGTGCGGCAAAGTGCACTAACACAAATGAAAATGTTTCAGTATGATCTCTGATATGAAGAGACTGCCAGACCATGTAGCTCTTTATTCCCCTTTGCCCAGCATTTTCCTCTAAAGTAGCTGATCAATTTTATCTCCTCTCTATCAGTAGGTTGACCGAAAACTGCTTCCTTGATGTTTTTCACATTTCTTTCATGTTGATATTTAAGGTGTGGTGGGAGGGAAATACTGTTAAACAGAGGGACTCTCTTTTTCTTCATTTCCCCCCCCCCCTTTGTCTCTATATGGCCAGTAAAGCAGTGCCCAGGCTTAACAGCTGTAGATTCAAAGTAACTGCTGAGACTTACTGTGGTTTACTGCAAGTGCATGACTCAGTCATTACCACTAAATCTTGACCATTAAAAGGGGAAGTTATGCCTGACCAACCTCATAACCATCTACAATGAAAATGACTGACTTGACAGGTGAGGGGAGAGCAATGGGTATTGTCTACATTCGCTTCAGTAAGGTTTTTGATGTAGTATATTTATAGAGAAGCTTTTTAAATGTGGGCTGGATGAGCAGATAGTGAGGTAGTTGGAAACTGGCTGAAGAGAGAGATGGGAAGACATAAACTTCATGAAGTTCAACAGGGAGAAATGCAGAATCCTGCACCTCGGAGGGGGGTGGGTAAAGTCCCATGCACCATTATGTTCTGGAGGCCACCCAGTTGGTGGATCCTGTTCAGCTTTTCAGAAGAGGATGTGGTGTCTTGGAGAACTCCCAAGTAGGAGATGAGCCAGCAAAGCACCTGTGTAGCAAGGAAGGCTAATAGTGTTCTGGGCTGTGTTAGGATGAGTGCTGCCATCAGGTCGAGGGAGGCGATCCTTCCACTACACTCAGAACTGGTGAGGCCACACCTGGAGTTCTGGGCCCTGTTCTGAGCTCCCCAGCACAAGAGACTGGAGAAAGTCCAGTGAAGGCCCATGAAGATGATTACAGCTCTGGAGCATCTCTCCTGTGAGGAGAGGCTGAGAGAAGTGGGACTGTTCAGGCTGCAGAAGTGAAGACTCAAGAGTTCTTATTAATGTATATAAATACTTGAAGGGAGAGTGCAGGGTCTTTCCAGTTATGCCCAGAGGCAAGGGGTACAAACTGAAACACAAGTTCCCTCTGAACGCCAGGAAACTCTTTTTCCCTGAGAGGATGGCTAAGCATGTCCAGGTTACCCAGAGAGGCTGTGCATTCTCCATCTTTGGAGATACTCAAAAGCTGTCTGGGAACGGTCCTGGGAAAGCAGGAAAGCTATGCTAGAGCAAGGGTGACTTTCATAGCTCACTTCCAACTTCTTCAGTCCTGCAGTTCTGTGGCTTAAATCAGAGAAAAATTATTTTCCTGATAGTGAATTTTGGCAAAGGAAGCAGTTAAATTGCATCCAAGATGAATTCTTTTAATTTTATTATTTGTAAAATATATTAAGTGACCTCTTGTATTATTTATCAATAATATTATTTATCAATCTAAGAGTGCATGGTTTTGCAAATCCAGGAGTTGTGCAGCAATTCCAGTAGGTTCGATTGTAATAGGTAATGTTATTTAAAGATATATGAGTATTTTAGCAAGAACTCATGGAATATAGCTTGAAATTTTACCTTTACTTACAGGTAAAGTTTAAGGATTGACTGTAGAATTTTAATGTTTCTTGTTAATGAGAGGCCACCACTGTCAATCAAAAGAGCTGTCTAATAAAGGATTTTAAGGGACTTTTTGGATGTATTGTACACATGAGCAGATTGACCTAACTTTATAAATAACATTTAACAATGTAAAAATTTTGGGTGAAATATTTAAATAAATATTATGAGTTAAATATTTATGATTAGGAGGAAAAATTTCAAACAGCTTGTACAAAATTAAAACTGTTGAGGAGTAGTGTTCATTTGCAGCAGAGACAAAACCCACTAACATTTCACATTTAGTAGTAGCTGAACTCTGTATGGCTGTTGCTGTCCTGCAGCTGGGTAAGCCTTGCTTGAGATGAGAGTGTGATCTGAGTGCCCAGTTGAGTCTAAGTACTCAAAAGCTATGGTTAAACTGCTAAATAATCCCATACTGTGCTGTACAACTTCAATGGACTTTGTAAAATGTACTGAACTGCTAATTTTATCTAGTTTTTCTATGAAATCTTTCTGATAATAATAATTTCTGATGGTATTTTGCTGGTATTGTACAGCTCAAGATCTCCCAGAAGACAGGCCAGTATGTATGTCTGAAGATGACCAACAGCCATTTATAAAACACAAGAGGAGTTAGTGAAAAGTTTTTTGAGTAGAACTTGGAGTAATAAAAGATAGTGAAATGTTTTTTATTTCCAAAGAACTTGGGAATAAAAGATAGTGAATTGTTCTTCACTCCTTTGGCTTAAAAGTGGTTCTATTAAAGCAAATCTCTTGTGCCCATATCTGATTTATGTTATTTGTTTTATTTTTCTAGTGCAAAGGGTCACTTGCGTCTCTAAGCCCTAGAGTTAATCCATGCCATTAAGAACTGCAGGTTTCTGAGCTCGAGAAAGCTGGATTTAGCTTGAGAATGCTGTGCTGCTGGGAGCTAAATCCAGCACTGAGAACCATGGGGGTTTGGCAGGGATGGTGGCAGAGTGGTGGGGTCTCCTACCCCAGCTGGGTGATGGGGTGGGAGTGCAGGCTGGGTCAGAGCCTGGTCAGCACCCAGCACTATTGCCTGGCTGAGTCCTGGCCGAGCTTTCAAAAGCCAGTGGTACTTGTTAGCACAGCGCTTGCAGCATTTTGGTTTCCAAGAAGCCGTAGGGCAGGTTTGTGGCCTTTTTTTAAGAGCTAACCACTTCCGTCTGCATCAGTAGTCCCTCAGTTACAGCATTATCCAAAATAGCAGTTGAACCCTTTCTTCTCCAACTTGTCCCCCCTCCCGCTGATTGATTCTGGATGCTTCCAGGGCTGCTGTTTTCTGATGGCCTAGGACGTAATTTCCTCTTTTATCCTGTTTGCTTGTTTTCTAGGGCTACATACTTGACATTTTACATTACATTAAAAAATAGAAAAAAAACGAAGAAGCTTTCTTAATTGTCAGTTTATATATTTTTTCATTGTTTTACATAGAGCATATTCATCACTCAAAAGAGTGAACATCTTGCTGTGCTACTTTTTTTCCACTGAGTTTATTTTGTTACGGCATTATCTGTGGATTTTATTTACTGTGTTTTATTATTTATAATAAGTAAATAATGTGTGAAATATGTAGCTTCATATCCATAAAGACTCTGGAAATGCTGTTCATTTACTGGTTCTTTTTCTCTCCACAGATCTTTCTGATCTCATGCTTTGCTTTTGATAGCCTGCTTCTTTATTGTGTGAGAGACAACAATATCTAGATGTGCCATATGTTCTGTTGCAGTTGTCCTTAAAACTGTTGCCGACACCTGAGAGGAGAGAAAGTGGTTTCTCTGGTCTGTGTTGTGTGGAGTATCTGCTTCATCTGGCCAGTTTATAGGCAGATCTGCTACCGACGCTTTTTAAAAGATACACTTGTACAACTAGAAAACTAAGAATTAAAAGAACTAACTTATTTGCGTATGCAGATACTTGACTAATAACATATTGTAGTGGTAATTCATCAAGAGGCTTTGAAAGATACTTCTTTGTCTTAAAAATTCTGTAGTTTATTCTTACATGGTAGGCATAATGCTCCCAAGGGTGTGGGGCTTGCTTTCACTGCAAGAGTTTTTGCAGTGCAGGTCAAACCTGCCAGGAGGGTGTAGCAAGAATGTCTGTTAAGGCTAAGCATGGCATGACTTCTCTGGTGTTAGGTATTTTTTGTTCTCTTTTAAACAAGAGTGGTACTATAATCATGAAATACTAGATCAAATTCTTTGTCTTTTATTAGCACAGGAATTCCAAGATACAACATCACTTGGTGACTTGCTGCATAATAGTTGTCAATTAATGACTGGCTTGGATTACTTTGAAAATAAAGGTAAAAATGTCTCACTATCTGAAAAAAACACAAGCAACAGAAGAAAAGGAAGACTGTCCCTTATACCTCTTTCAAACCTCAGATGTTATTAAGCTCCTAAAGTGAAAAAAAATGCAACTGTATGATAAATTTGAAATACCTTACTTTGAAGGAACTGCTTCTGCTCATATCTGTATTTGTGTATTTGGTGTAGACATCAGTGTCACCATCAGAAATAAGATACTTTTGGGACTCCCAGATGTGATGCAGCCATCTTTCATGCTTCTGTCATGAACTTGATCAATAAACTGGTTGAGGAGTACTGATAGCAGATTTCCAAGAGTTGCACCGCTGACTCTGATTCAGTTCACTGAGCTTGCATGCAAGAATTCCTGAGAGCCTGTAAATGGGTACCAAACTGAACTGCACTGTTCTATAGTGTGCAAACTATACTGCATAGGAATGGCAGACAATGGTGCCAGAAACCATCATTACAACATCACTAAATCACGTCATTTTCTGCACCATTTGGTTAGCCCACTGGGAATAAAAATAAGGTATCAGCATGCACCTAGAGCAGCTGGACAGATATGATTATGGCAATAACCTGAAGAAGTGCACAGATACTAATTTTTCTGCTCTTATGATACATTTGGCAAGTGTTGAACAGAATGGGCATCAGGAGAGCTGCAAAACTGACAGACAGTGCTTCCTTTTCTCACAGATCTGTGGCAGCAAATAAACTCAACAGAATGGGAAAGTTTGGAACAAACAACTTCAGAGAGTGGTGTAATACAGCAAAATAAGGTGGCACTTAATGTCAAAAAGCTTGTCATATTGAGATGGCTTAGGGGAATTTTTCTTAAAGATGGAAGAATAATTATGATTATTACGAGGTGAGGGGGAGCCATTGCATGACTTGCCAGTGCAGTTGCCACCTGTGTTAAAAGCCTAGCAGTGAGATTGTAGGGTATTTTTTAGCTAAGATGGTAACAATTGTGCACCTTATTTCTGTGCCTTGACTTTGTTTTCCCAAAGCAACCAGCCCTGGGAATTGCAATCTGTTATGCAAGGAGCCTAAAACAGTGCACTGAACATGTAGTCTGCTGTCTAATTATACTAAGTGCTGGTGGGATGGTCTCTTCATCCCCTTAAAAGAATTGTGTCAGAAAATGTCTGCTCCAGGTAGATCTTTAATGAAACCATACAGTGATACTTCACTGGAACCAGTTTTGATATCTGTTAGTATTCAAGGAGGTGCAAAGCTATTTTACTAAGAAAGCAAATGACTTAAGAGTTCCTAACTTTTAGTACTTTAGATCTATAACTAAAAAAAAAATCCTGCTTTTTTGGGTGACAGTTTTTATAAAAGTAGCATCAGCTTTGTCAAAGAGGGTGTTATGCCTTCAGTTGAAAGTAGTTCTTGAGTTTAATTACTAGTCAGTGAATCTCCTTTGTGTGACCACATCACACTTCTTTAAGCTGATCAATTTTATACTCAGAAAAACTTTGCTAGCACTTAATGGAATTTTGTACTTACTGATCTTGAAGTGTACGTATATCGTCTCGTGAAGGCTGGCAGCTTTCCACGTGTGTTGCAAATCTGTAATAAAATTTTGTAAAAAACTTTGGCTTGTCCGTACAGTTAGTAGAAGAGCTTGGAGAAGGGATAACCATCCTTGGAACATGTGCTAAGGAAGGGAACTCAGACCTCCATAATTTTCTAGAAGAGCATTTACCTAAACACTATGCTGTAGGTTACGTTGTGTTCTTCCATGCTCTCAGTTGAACATGGGACCAAAAGAACTGTCTGTACAGGATGAACTTGCAGGTCCTGGCACAAGAAAGAACACAAGAGCAAATATGATCATATAGCTTAATATTTAGACCATTCCTATTTGACACTGAGGGCAGCTTTGGGATCTGAATTGTGCTGAAAGGCTTGTTAAAATGAAACAGGTAAGGAGCTATTAGATTTAAAATGAGATTATTGGATGTAAGGGGAAATTGAGTATTAACTCCCACATATTGGATGAGTGTTACAAGCACTTGGCCTTTTATATGAAGTGCACCACTGTCATCTCTTCCTCTCCTGGATAAGCTTTCATGAAGAGAGTTAGATCTTTCTTGGTTTTTTGATCACATGTGACAGTCGCCTGCCTTCAGGAGGCAGTTGTAGGCTTTGAGCCCTGAGTAAAGGAGGCATCTGTGTGCGCTCTTATTAGGGCTGTAAGCTGGAAGAAGTCAGGGAGACTGCAGTCTCAATAAATTGATTCTTGACTCTAGGCAGGGCCTTGGTCAATGTTTGTGCTTTTTCTGTGGAGCACCACCCTTAACGCAACTTCATTTCCCTTTGGATTTTGTGTGGGTTTTAAGTGCTTAACTGCAGGTTTTTACTTTAGTCGGTACATAAATGTGGTGTTTTCCTTTGACCAGTTGATAAGGCTGATAAGTATTTTACTGAATTGCAGTCCCCAGTTAGTGAAAACAGATAGTATTTGTTTCTTAAACCAGGCTCTTCTGGGTGCTTTTTCATCCTGTTTTCTTCAGTCACAATATCAGCTGAAACCTGACTTTTTTTTTTTTTTTTTTTTTTAGGGTTGTCTCTCCCATTATGCTACTTGAAAGTGGTGACTGGGAGGTGAAAAAGACTAACATTTAACTTCAGTGCTCTAAAGCAATTTGAATGTGGAGCATTCCCCAAGGGGGAGGATAGGGGGAGAGATAAATAAAACATCAATGAATAAAGAAGCTAGAATATTTTAAAACCAGGCTAAGCGGGATAGGCTTTCTTATTCATGTCTTGAAGACATGGGAAGGGCCTTATTGAGGTATTCGCTTTGTGGGTAGAGTGTCTCTTTGTCTGCATAATGAATATAAATAAGCACAACAGATAGTAGTAAGGAGAGAAACAGTCAGAGGAAGATGAAATAGTGCTCAGTTATGCAATGGGGATTACGGGAAGAGAGAGAAGTAGAACTAAAACCTTCAAATTTAAATGGAAAAAAATTGTAAAACAGCTTTTGAGGAATCTTGATTATGATACTGATGAATTGATGTCATAATACTCCAGAAAGAAAATATTATTCGCTGTTTACGATGTGTGCTTACTGATCTATGGGTAAATGAGGTTGAGGTACAAGTGAAATCCAGGGAAGGAGCCTGTGGCTGCAGCCACCTGTGTCGGAGTGTTTGCTTCCTACCTGCACTGCTGCTCTCTCCCTTCACCATTTTGATTTGAGAGAACTTGTGTGTGGTCCTCAACATCTCCAAAACACACCTCCCACATTGTCGTAGCTCTTTACCAGCTGTTAAAATGGGTTTCAGAAATTATGAAAAGGTGTGTAGTGTTCTGTGGACAGAATTGTACCTCCCATGTAACTGGCTGACAAGAGTGGGTTTGTTGTCAGTGATATATCTTCTGCAGAACTGAAACTGAAATTAATATAGAGGAAGTAAAGGAAAGCAGCTTCAACCCATGCTTTGAGTTCGTAGTGTTTTTATGATAGTGCTGACTTTATTCTCTGCAGCAGTCCAATGTGACTTGATACTTACTTGAAAATATTATCTGTCATGGATGTAATTATATGCTTGGCCAATAGAAGTTGGAAACAAATTACAGTTCCCAGAATCTATTCTCCTCTCATTTCTATTGTGCTATCAAGCTGTGTTCTGGAAACAAGAGATTTAAGAGTGGGGGGACTGCCATGGGGAATATGTGTATAGATATTGCTGCAGGCAGCGGTATAAATTAGATGTACCTGAATTAAAATTAAATAAGACAGGTTGGTACCATAAGCAGTCTAGTTGTAACTGTTTGGTGCCCAATAAAAGACTAATTTACTTCCCAATGTAGTCATGTATTTTGTCTTATTTTATGTGCTGCATAAAATAAGCCAAGTAAGTTTTCCTTACTGAGACAGCCTCTCCAAATGGTAATTGCTGAATGATGGTTACAGAATTTGCTAATAATTATATACTCCTCACAACAAGAGATTGTGAAATTATTTGATGCTTTCATGGAATTTTATTTATGGTAATTCAAGGATGTAGTTAGAAAGCTTCCAATTTGAAAACAAAATTCCTTTCAGGATTAGACTGTATCTGGGATCCTGTATGCAACTAAATATATGCCAGTTTTCCGTATACCAGAGGAGGCAAGCGCAGACTTCTGGTAGGCTTTTCTTCAGGATGCAACATTTGAAGAATAAGAGATTTTCCTGTTATGTTTGGAGGTGATGGCAGATTCATCTATACGTCATTCTGTTGAGGGAGCTGTATGTTGGTTTATGTCTTTTACAGATGGTGGCCTTTTTTTCTTTTTCCTGTGGTGGTTTAGAGCACATTTACACAGCAAGTGTGGTCTTCCTGTGCTAACCTACAGCTGAAGGTGCTGGGAGGCTTGATGCAGAGATGTTAAGCTAACATAATTATTCCATCCTTTTGTGAAGCTCGCTGGACTTCCAGTCTTTTAAGTACCTTACAGGATGATAAGACCTAGAGGGTTTTTTTGTGCTCCTGTGTGCTATAGACTTTGATTTGGTATTTTTGTTTTGGTTTGCTAAATTGTGGGCAGGTGTGGGACAGCAGAGTCCTGCTGGTAGTGAGACACATAAGTTAGCACCTCCCCCCAGTGCAGTGAAGTCTCCCTTAGCCAAGCTGAAATTTTGGGGTGTAGTGTTGACTTTTTTTTTTCTCTGTGTGCATATCTTAAGAAAACGTATTCTTTATTGTGTTGTGTAAGTTGTTGTAAGAGTCATTATATAATGTGGAGGATTTTGTCTTTGAATCTGCACAAGATATTTTTGCCATCATGTGAGGCCATCTTACTTATTATCAAACTTTTTTCTAGTACTGAAAACTAAGAAATTAGTACATAAGAAGCATGTAATGGCATACGACAATATTATGTGATCTAGGACTATTTGCACTGAGTGTTTCAGTTTATATTCTATTTATTTAGTTTATATTCTATTTCGGTTTATATTCTTACAGAAACCTGATGAATTTTTGCAGTACATGATGGTGTTTCCAGTTGAGAAGCAGCTTACAGGATTGAGCTCTGAGAAGTATTCCAGATATTATGAGCTGGTCTTTTCTCTCCCAGATCTTTTCCAAAGCTTTCAGAAATGCTATTTGGAGCACTGAAGAAGAAAACTAAAATAGTTTTCCATAGTATAGTATATTAAAAGTGAATCCAAGTGAATCAATTGCATATAATATGCGACAGTGATGTATTTAAAATGAACTACCCAGTCTAGGTCCTGACAAAACCACAGAAATTTGACCCTCGTGTTCTCCATGTTGTGTCCTTGGGCTCTGGCTGCATGTCAGAGTTTCTGCCCCATCTAGAAGGTAGCAGATGCTTAGCAGCAACTCAGCACATTTTTCAGAAAGCTGCTCTTCCACCCTCGCAGAAGAAAATGGCTCTCCCCTTCCTATGCAGTCTGGGAATAATTTGCCTGTTTTGCACACAAAATCATAATTTTTTTTGAACTGACTGTGTGTGTCTATTCATACCTTCATTTAAAAACCTTGCCTGTGAACGTATGTTATTCGTGCTTTGCCTTGAATTCAAATTTTAGTGTGCATTGATACTGCAAATGGATACATGTTGTGCAATTTGTGCAGGAGGAAAAAGCAAACAACATTTAGAAGGTACTATGTAAGGCCAGCTATTTTTGCTTCTCTATGCTATGTTTTAATTTGCTCTAAATTATGGGTTTCTCGGTGACTGAAACACTTGTGCCTTCTGGTTTTCACAGTCAATTTAAATATTTGCTGAATCATGACATCCAAATAAAAAATTGCAAATATCAAGGACTGTATTTAAGTACTGTATTTAGTGATAATTAGGTTTGCACATATGAAATAAATGTAAATAAGCAAAATATTTTTCTGTGTTGTTATCTAATGGTATTTCTAGAAATTGCATTGCCTAAAGTTTTAAACCTGAAAAAAAAACAAACCACCTTATCAGGCTTCAGAAGTTCAGTTTTGTTGAGCTCACCTATTTTCAGTTGCATTTGTAGTGGAACTAAACTGGGGTCCTGTGGAGGCCTAAAACTTCTGCCTTCTCAACAGTTTCGAACAATATCCAGATTTCCCGTAGCTGCTGAGATCTGTGTCCCTGGCTTACCGTACCGATAGCCATGCAGCAGAAAGTTGGGAGGCGGTCTGGGTTGCAGGAGCACTGAAGGGCTTGGGCTCGTGCTTGTTCTGTTAAGGGAGCAGTGTCATCTCCTCTGGCCCCACAGCGGGTTTGCAGACACCGTTCATGAACTTGCAGCTTAAACATTAGAGACCAAATTCTAAACAGTCTTATTCCACTTTATGTAAAATAAGTAGATCTTAGGCTTATCTGTATAGCTACGGTTCAGCAGCTTCTCTTCTATTTCCGTATTGTGCATCCTAAATGTTTTGAGTTACTTATCACCCTGATGGCTTCCCCATGGTTAGTCCAGTTGCCTTGGAAACCAGTTCACCCCCACATCTAATCTCTGAATTGATGAAATAATATGTACTGCTTGCAAATGAATTTGAAAAAAGCTTTCTCCTGTCTTAATTGAAGAATGTTAATCATTTTGTTCCAGAAGTATCAGAATTTCAGAGGGTTTTTTTCGGGTTGAAGTAAAATGTTTTACTTGTTTTTCATTTTAGTCGTTGAAAACCTGATAAAGAGAGTTAATCTTATTGTATATTTTGAAGAAGATGTAGATATCTCTTGAAACCAACTGCTTGCAAGTAAAAATTAAAAAAACCCCGAAGATGCACAAAGCTGTTTTTCTAATAGGTGAGGCTAATTTATGCAGTTGTTGAATCAGTGTAGCAGCAGCATTTCAGTGAATGATGCTTGTTCAGAAATGTCTTCTTGTGCAGTTGTTCGTAGCTGCTGCACAGTTGCAAAGAGAAGACGAAAGAAAGGAAGAAGAAGAGACTAATTTTTTCTTGTTAGTTTCTTCTTTAGCTTTTGCTGTATAATTGCTGGTATTGTGTTGATTTCCACATTATTACAATTTCAATTTTTAACTCGTATAACAAACTCTAGAAGTTGTCTCCAGTTTTGTGGTCACAGCATAGAAACTGATTTTTCTCATTATCTTTTGGTAATTTATCCTAACTATATCAAGATTTATTAAACTATTTTTAAAGGTTTTATCTGCGATGTAGACGTTGAAAAACAAAGTAATATTTTATTTTCAATGTAAACACTTATCTGTTATTTCTGGGGACCTTTCCTGAAAATTAAACTAAGAGAAAGCTCAATCTGCCACGAGATTTCATTGCAGTGTCATACTTTCTAAGCAGAACTATCTGCTTTTCTCTTGCAGTATATTTAAGATGATGCTTTTTGACAGTTTATATAACAGCAAAATCATACGTTGTATGACATGAGTGACTTTTTTAAAAAGTAATTCATAATTTTAAGTGTATAGTGAATTGTGATAAAAATATTTTATTTGCAGTGATACAATAAGTAGTTCATCTACAGTTTTCTCATTCATGTATTTTTTTTCAGTATGGTCATCTGCTTCTCCCTCTTTTTGACACATCCAGGTCATTGAAGCATTTCCTGAGGGTGATGAGGGCTTTCATATAGTGTTAGATATGTTTATTGCAGAGTTCACGTAAAAAATGTTCATCCTGAAAATTTATATAGAGTCAAAAGGGTTCTAGAGTTTTTAATAGAGTATTTTTCCCCCTAAAAATTCATCAAGTTTGAAAACTGCTTAATTGTGAGTAAAAACATTAGAGAGCAGGAGTTATAGACTTAGCTGAAAAGAACTGCGATTTTCCTTGTTTGATTAGTCTACTTATGGCTACCTGCTAAGATTCTAATAATTAGAGACCAAAGATTTGGAGATAGGATTTAATAAGGAATTTTATTAGAGTTCATAGAAAATCTCTTAAAAACTTAGGTTGTTGATAGGAAGTGTGCTTAGAATCTATTATAATGAATCAATTCCTTTTTTCCCATATTCCTCTGGGAGAAAATAAGTGTGTGGATTGCATGACTTGTACTTCTTTGTTACTTGGGAAAAAACCAGGATGGCTGAAATCAGAGGAAAGTATGATAGATTTTTAGTTGCTGTGGATTTACACCGTAGCAGATTTAACTAGGTTAATTTTTATCTACTGAAGTCCTCAATGCAAATGGAATAGTTTCCAGTGCTTTAAAAGCATTTAAAATAAACAAGAAGATCATCAGGAGTAGTTAGCATAGATTCACCAGGGAGCAGTCATGGTTGACCAGCGAGGTACCACTTCTGATGAAATGGTAGATGAGAGGAGGGCAGTGTGTCTTGTCCACCTTGACTTTATTAAGGCTTTCAACACTGTCTCCTCTAACACCTTCACAAAGAAGCTGATGAAGTGTGGGCTGGAGAAACAGACAGTGAAGTGGGCTGAAAACTGACTGAATGACTGAGCTCAGAGGCACAAAGCCAAACTGGAGAACAGTAACTAGCAGTGTACCCTAGGAGTTAATACTGGGCCAGGTCCTGTGCAACACCTTCATTAATGATGGAGCAGAGTGTACCCTCAGCAAGTTTGCTGATGTCACAGATCTGGGAGGAGTGACTGATGTGCCAGAGGGTCATGTTGCCATCCAGGGGACTTCGACAGCAGAAACTGGTGGACAGGAACTTCGTGAAGCTCAGCAAGAAATGCTGAGTCCTGCACCTGAGGATGAACAAAGCCATGTACCCCAGGTGCTGGGGACTGCCCATCTGGAGAGCAGCTTTGCAGAAGAGAACCAGAGGGGCCTGGTTAACACTAACTTGAACATGAGCCAGTGGTGTGTCATTTGTGTGTACCTAAGGAGAAAACTGTTTTACTGTGAGGGTCACTGAACACTGATACAGGTTGCCCAGAGACATTTTGAAGTCTCTGTCCTTGGGGATATTCAAAAGCTGTCTGGTCATGGACCTGGGCAACTGGCTCTGGGTGGCCCTGCTCGAGCAGGGAGGTGGGACCACAACCTCCAGAGGCTCCTACCAACACCGACCATTCTGCAAATCTGTGAAACTTGTTTGGAGCATTTCTGTAATTTTAGGCTAAATAGATAAGTGATTCTTTTTTTTTTTAATTTAATGCCAGTGCTGTAGAATTGTAAATTAGGTAAATTGGGCAAACAGGTCATATCAGTGAGTAGGTTGAAAGCAGAGCAGTCAGGTCAGTGAGCGACTACTGGATAGACATTCCTGAGAACTGAAGAATGTTTTCATCAGCGATGCTGACCAAAAAAAGCAACTCTGAAGGTAGCTGATTGTGTAAAATTTGAAGATGTAAGCAATATTAAAAATGAAATGGCTGACCTTTAACAGCTATGAGATTACAGTCAGTCCAAAGGCAATGAAGTCATGGACTTTTGGGTTTATGACTGACACCTCCTGGAAATTCAGGAGAAAGGAGGAAATGTCTGGATTCACAGTTGATCACAGAACTAGTACAATGAATATATTGAGGTTACGTGGCCACGTATTAAGCAAGTGTATATTATGAGAGACACAGTGAGGTATTTTTACTGCAGGTTGTGAAGTTCTGGGAAAACCTAACCCGAGGGGCTGTTTGCAGTTCTGATGTCTTGCATTTAAGAAACTTGACTTTGCACTGGGATATATGGAAGGACAAAGCTGACAGTAATGGAATCCAAGAAAGCTGTGAGTGAATTTAGGGTGGAAAGTAGAGGACAGTTCTCACCAGCAGACCAGTGTGCCTTGAATCTTCATATTGGGATAGAAGGCATGTAACAGTGTTAAGGAGGACTTCAGTAAATCCATGAAAGAGATTATAAAGTACCCTGCAGGAGCAGAAGAACTAGAAGGAACCTCCTGGTTTCTATTCCTGTTAGTGTCCTAAATGAAATGTCTTAGCTTCTCTCTATTTGCTGAATCAAACCAGTGGCACAAAAATTAATGCTTGCAAAAGCATGCTTTTCCACTTCATTTTGGCAGGTTTATCACACAAGAGCTATTAATTTTTCTAATGTGTTAGAAATGACAAACTCTAAAATGCCATTTATATCAAGTATAGTTCTGTTTGCACGGTGAAGCTCATTCTTGATGAAAAACCTGCAGTAGAGCTATTCTGCTTTCTGTAAGAATAATTAATTAAATTGAACCAAGAAACACAGGAACTGAGATTTCTGATGTGGTTGCACCAGTGGATGCTGCTTCAAAGTACAGGGCTGAATACTTCAGTGGATAGCTAGGCACCTTGCCTATTTTTGCTGTGTGCTTCCCCAAAGTGTTTTTAGGCAAATACACTGTGAGCCAGCTTTCCACCATGAACAGCTGATTCACAGTCTCTCCAGATCACAGAAAAGCCTGAATAATGAGAAAAAGAAACCCTTTTGGTAAAGAAGGAGGTAAATTTTTCTTCATTGATATTTCAGAATTTTCATGTATTTATGGGTGGAAGTGAATAAAGCACTTCCAAAGTTCATCTAGACCTAATACCTCCATTTCTGATTGGTTCTTAGCCACTTAGTTTTGTGTTCTGGATTGAAGTACAGGAAAAAACCTACCAGATTGTTAAGTAATCTGTCTTGAGCATTACCTCACCAAGAGCAGATGTAAAGGAAAAATTGTTAAAAGCTGATGTGAAGCAGTCACCTTAAGGTTTATGGGCACTGACAATCTAGTCAGTATAGTCAGTGTAATTAATGTAATCCTAAGGGAGATGTCTGAAATAGATAGAATTAGTTTGCAAATGAACCTTTTTCTTCTCTATGTTGACTGTGAAGTTTGCCTTAGTTACTAAAATACTGAAAATTAAAACTGAAGTGCAATGTACAGGTCACATAAAATAGACTCTGCTGTTACTTCATAGTATTCCGTAAGCCAAACTTTCAATGCATTAGGGCTGTATTTTAAGTAGCATTTGTAACTAAAACAAAGTTGCAGACTGTAGAAACAGCTTCTTTATCCTGGGTTTTCAGATTCAGTATCTGGATACCTAAGAACACAAAACTAACAAAGACTTTTCCAATCATGTCATTAATGATTCTGAGCCTTGTGTCTTAAGACTTTATAGGTCTTATGTCACACCTGTATTGAAAAGATAATTTATCTTTTCTCATTCTTGGACCCTACTTATTAAATTCCTAGGTTTTTGTTGGAAAAGTGTCTTTCAGTATATGAACATCTAATTAATTATTTCAGATATGTACAAGGAAATGGAAGTAATATTCTGCTGGACTTTTCTAAAAGCTAGAGGCTTTTCAGAGCAATCACAACAGTGGGATCATTACACAGAGTGTTTAATGGCATGTTCCTGCACAACTTCAGAACTCCAGGGTCATTGGAGCTATTTATTGGTTTTGTTTCAGTAAAGCACCAGAGTAGTTGAACAAGTAGTATATGTAGATGTACATTCTAAAATTTAAAAACAGCATTTGAGAAGACATCAGAAAAAAAGTTAGTGTTAAATTAGTGTTAATAATTTAGGAGGAGTTTTCTCTCAAGTATTTCACAAGCCTTTTCACTTCTTCAGTCTTCAGTAAGTTAAAATGGTTTTAATGTGCTTCAAGAGTGAGACAGGTTTTTCTCTTATTAGGATGCTCTCCTACATTACCACAAGCTTGAATTTATTTTACTTCTTTTATAAAGTGCTGTATAAATTAAGTTCTGAATTATCATAGAATCATAGAATACCAGGTTTGAAGGGACCTCAAAGATTATCTGGTTCAGTCTTTCTTGGCAAAGTCTAGACAGCCCATCACTCTATTTAGCTGGATCTTCAAGGTGTCAAATTGGGCAATTCACTACTTCCCTGGGGAGATTACTCCAATGATTGGTTGTTTTCACTGTGAAAAATTTTCCTCTTGTATCCAGTCAGAATCTCCCCAGGAGCAACTTGTATCCATTGCCCCTCCCCTTTTCCATGTGCCTCCATCTAAAAAAGGAGTCTCCATCTTCTTTGTAGCCACTCTTTAAATAGTGTAACATGGTGATGAGGTCCACTAACCCTTCTTTTCTGAAGGCTGGACAAACCCAGCTCGCTCAGCCTTTCCTCGTACAACAAACTTCCTGGTCCTTTGGTCATCTTTGTGACCCTTCTCTGGACCCTCTCCAGCCTGTCCATGTCCTCGTGCATATCTGAGACCAAAACTGAACACAGTGTACCAGGAGTGCTGAGTGGGGTAATGACCTTTTCAGTTACAGATGGCTCTGAGCTTAAGCACAGGTTTCTACTCAATATAGATAGCACTAGCAATGGAAGAAAAAACATGAAAGTAAAAGATACATAAAAATATAAAGTAAATTCAGCATAAATCCATTTTCTTTTGTGAGCTCCAAAACCCTACAAATTCTGCATATTAAACAGTAAGGGCCATAATACTTCCCAATGTGTGACTGTTGATGCCAGTTAATAACATCATCAATCTAGAGGCAGTGCTGGTAGGTTTGTAAAGTGTGCAGATTCTGCTTTTTCAGCTATATCTTCTGGTGGAAGACAGATTTCTTCTGACAAATTTCACTTTTGCTTATTGATAGTCTTAATCATTGCTAGTTTTAAATTGATGGAGCATTAATCTTAGAAGGGCAAATAACTTTGGAAGCCCACTTTTTTAAGTATGCTAGTCTACATTTAGATGATGACATAGAAACAACTTTACTGTGTGTCAAAGACTTTCTAGTTTTGCTCTGTGAACTGGGACTAATTAAATTTTTTAAATGAAATTACAAATTTTTTTGCCAATGCTATTTCCTTTCTTTGGAAAATGGAAGTTGCCTCTTCCCCACAAAAAAATAATCTGCCATTAGTTTTGGTGAAAACAGTGTATAGCTGAAAAGAACCGTGCAGGAGATATTGAAACATTAAACCTTGATTTAAAATATCAGAATGTTGTATTAGTTTTGGTTAAGCCCAAATTGATTAAAAACATTTTTAAGTCAGCCTGTTTAGTGTCGCAAGGGAGCTGTAGTTAGATTCTTCATGTCTTTCTCTTCCATTATGGCTTCGGCTAAACAGCTGGACTCTTTGTATTCACTGCTGCCAAGTGATTCCTAGTTTGCTTGTAGCAAATCAGGAGGTGGGAAGACCCAAGTATCACAGGAGATCTTCTGCCAAGGAATATTAAACTGCACATAATGTTTTTGAATTTTTCATTTGAATTATTATGTATAGTGGCTATTTTCTGCATAATCTTCACTAAGGAAATGTTGATTTTTTTTTTTTTTTTTGCCAGTGCTCAAAATCCAAACGCTCTCTAATAGTTAAAAATATTGTTTGTTGACTTCTATTACTGACTAGGGTTAAGCTGAGCTTGTGCTGAACATGCTACTTTGATTTCAGGAATGGATGGTTGGAAGACAAAATGTCTAGGACAGAGATCTCTTTTGGGAAACCTTCTTGGTGGTGCATCCTTGCCTGTAGTTTTGAATATAACTTGGAAACTCTCACTGTGCAGCATACATCAACATGCCATGTATCCGTGTTCAGTGTCTCCAGTGCCTTTTCATTTAAGGAGGTCTTCCTTAAATCACCTTCCTGACTCCTACTCTTCTATGCTTATTGTGCCTGTGGTTGAAAAGACTTCTGTGTCCCACCATATAGGTTTCTTTCCTGTTACAATGCCAATTTCGTAACGTTCAAGATTTTTTAAGGCTTGAATTCTTTAAAGGTTGAACTCTTTCTGTATTTTGACAGGTACTTTACATTGCGCTGACAACATTAAAGGGTCAACAGAGCTTGCAGAAATGACCTGGCTCTATAAATTGAGTGTGGCATGTTCTTGCTGATGTAACTATATTTGCAGCAATTCAGATATGAACTATTTATTGCTACAAGTATTTTCTTCCCAGATTTTAGCCATAGACCCAGCTCTTGAATTGCAGTGCTAGCCTGGAGAAAGTCCTCAGTTCGTCTGGTTGACATTCTGTGTCTGAGCTGAGCATAACCTGGGTTTCTCACCTTGTAATTTTAATTCATTCTTCATTCAGCCATTTCACAGTAACTTTTCCTAACAAATTACCTCATTAAATTTTGTAAATAAGACCTGTTCCACTTGGCTGCTTGCACCATTGGTTGTATTAAATAACTAATTAGATGCACAAACCATTTAATAAAAAAAATTACACTCTCCAAGTTCCATAGCCCAAACAATCTGACAGTTTCTTTGGCAGCAGTGAAATGAAAGTAGCTCCAGTCACCAGGAAGATGCTATATTTGCTATATAGTAGATTTTAATGGCTTTGTCAATGAAATACTTTGAAGCTGGGAATTCATCAGTATCATAATGTCTGCATATTATTTTACCTCTCTGCAGTTATTTGAAAGGCATGTTTTCCTTTACAGTGAATAAAAATTCTAGCCTCAACATTTGAATTCTTGTCATTTTGCTCATTTAAGCTTTTGTTTGCATCCTTTTCCCGATGGATTAAGCAAACAGCTGCTCTTTGATCATAGCATCTTATTTTGACTTGAAATTTCAAAATGTGCAGTTCATGAAAGGTCTAAGCAAATGGATTTCTTTTGTTTGTCTTGTTCAAAAGAAAGCAGTTTGAAGACTATTAAGAGTATTACTGTGCTGCTGTCAATGTTCTTGTGTATGGTTAGGATGTATCATTGTTTTCCACTATCAGTACATGGACACAGAGTTCTTGGGGACTGACAGGAAGTATTACTACATGAGAGAAATCATTATTTAGTTGTCCATTAATGAAGGGGCTTTGGAGTAATTTTGCTAACTGAAATGCCAGTATGGATTGGTCTGATCACTAGCTGAGAGTGACAGAATAAACTGGCGGCTTGTGGTGACATTCTTTTGATACTGACAGAAGAAACAAGAAGCAAAAGAAATATAGCAGCTATCTGCACACCATCAAGTTTTGAGGGTGATGAAAATGAAGACCTCGTAGACCAAGTGTTATAAATATATACCATTGCTTGTTTTATGCTGTGGTGTTCGTTTTATTTAATATTGTTGTGTTTAATTGTTTTTATTTCAATTGTTTTGTTTAATTATTTGTTTTAATTGTTGTAGACTCATGTCCTACATGAATACAGTTTGTGGCACATTAAATTGTACCCCAGAAAAGCAGACGAGCAGATTTAGTTGCTGATGCTTAAATAGCACAATACACAGTTCACTAGGTTTTAGAATAAATATTGTAGTTATAGCTACCTATTAACATCTGGGGGTTTAGATTTCCAAACTCCTGTGTTTGGTTTTATTTTATATTGTTGCCATAAGAGTGTAAAAGGTGCTGAATGTTGTAGCCTTCATGTCTTTCCCAAAACCCTTGGTATTCTAAGTGCTTATACGATAGGGGTAAAAATGAAATCAGTTATTCCTAGTTCACTAAACAATGACTGAATTCTGCTTGTCTTAAAATCAGCGTGAAGAGGATGCTGTCAATGATCTCTCCGTCCTTTTTTTTTTTTTTCCCCCCAAAAGGGGAAGGTCGAGGTCTGAAGCAGCAGATAGAGGTTTTTATTCCTTTTGTGTACTTACAAACAATATCACTGACAGGTTTTGGGCAGCCGTCCAACAGCTACAGAACTGGGCAGAACTGGGGAAGACCCAGGATACCCTGGAGCTTACAGGGACCAAGCTGCCCCTCTGGGGAGAAAGGAGGGAGTAGAAATTCTGTTTTATGCTCTGTGCATGTAAACCAAATGTTGCCTTTCTGCTTGTATTTGGAGTTTGCCTGAGTGGTCAGTCCTGTTCCTTGAAACCCTTTGCTAACTGTCCAGCATATTTTGCATAAGTTCTTAGTAAGTCACTGTGTAGCATTTATTAAACAGACATTTTCATTGACAAGTAGAAATTTCTTCATGTCTTTTTCCTTGCATCTGTTAAGAGACGGTCCTGGTGAGCAGAAGAAACAGGAAACATGGCTAACCATCCACAAAATGGGGTATTTACTTCTACAATGAAGATTCACATTTGCCCTCTCCATTTCCTAACCTTGATGCCAGTTCAAGTCAAATCAAGCCTGTGCTTATTGACTTGCCAGAGTTTCCTGACGGAAAACATTACTCTTGGCAAATTACAAAATGGCTAGGAGTATCAGACGAAATAACTGACGCTTCACTGCAGTGATATAAATGACCTAAATACCCAGTTCTGTTGGAGTCTTTTGGTATGTTAAAATTTTAGACCTTTTGTAGAGTACAGTTTGCACGCAATGTAGAAATGTCACCATAACAAAATACCTTAACAGTCTTTTAAGGAGCTCTGTTAAACAAAAGTATTCTCAGATTAATGTAAAGTCATTGTAATTACTGTTTTGTTGATGGTTAGTAGCATGTTGTCTGTGTGACCCCTTTGGAAGAATGTTAACTTTCATCTTTTCAACATGCTGGCACATCCCCAAGGCTATGAAGAATCGAGAGCCTAGGGATGCAGGAATTAAATGCATTTTCAAATGCTGCTTTTTTCTCCTACATCTTTTGAGTTAATTTATCTTTCTTTTTTTCAAGTTCCAATAGCTTATTTTTTTACATGGTTTCTAAAACTGAATAGCACCTCCTAATTGTAAGTGATTCAGGCTTAACATTTTCCCTTCGCAAAAGCACTGCCATGGCTTGCCGAGATGTTGAGCACCCACCTCACTTGCTAATTTTTATGGGAGCTGGAAGCATTCAGCTTCCATGGAAATAGCAGTCAAGATGTCTCAAGCGGAGGACTTAAAAGCTGTTGCTCTAAAAATGGAAGGCTGCTTTTGGAAATGCAGTCCTATATTTGAAGTGGGGGGTTTTCTGCATTAATTCGCTCCTTTTTAGTTTGATTCTGAATCAGCTTCACCGAGGTATTTGAGGTTGGGATGGAAGGTGGGTTCCAGGCATGGATGCACCAAGGGGTGCATGTAGGACAGGGGGAAAGTGGTAGGGGGCCATAACTTTGTGCTTTGATGTCCCCCACCAGAACTGAAAGCCCTGGCAGAACTCTGTGACTGTGTCTGTATCTGTTCAGGCTGATCCAGTGCAGAGGGGTTTTAGCAGTGGCCTTACACACAGCAGAGATGAATATAAAGAACCTCCATTTAAGATGCTGTATTTTGATATGGTGATGTGTAGAGGTGATACAGTTCAAATTCAAGGCAGCCTTGGATTTCCTGGAGAATTGTACCCATCAGAGACCCTGTGTTTATTAGTAGTCTTTGATCCTGGTAACTGTGCACTGGAGCAATTACGGGGATGAGCTCCATGGGCAGATTGACTTTGTCAATGCAAAACAGTGTTTGTTGAGGACCACAGCTGGGTGACATGCAAGGGAATGGCACTGCTTTAAAATCCTGACTGGTGTTGCTGTAGCATGACTGTGTGAGAGGATCTTTTAAGGGAGATATCAAAGGAGAATTTCAGTAATGGAGGCCAGGCTGCAGCTTTCTCTAAGAAAGGTAGGTAAGCAGGTGATGTCCAGGATGTTCTGCTTTTGCTTACTGCATTTTCAATAATTAATTGTACGAAGAGCTACTGGGCAAGAGCACGTGTCTGCAAATGTTGTTGCTTTGGTACTTAAATAATACATTTAGTTGTCATCTGAAATGAAGCAAATTTTAAGTTCTGAAAAGAGAAGGAACGAAAGGAGGATAGTGAATGTAACATTGAGAAATGTGAAGTTAGGGATGAAGTTGATGCCAGGGCAGTTGTTCCGACGTACTAGCCTTCTTTCCTGCTTGAGGGTGCAGTAGAGAGGAGGTAATCTGACTAGTACAGCATCATGCTCAGAGCATTTCTGAGTCGTAAACTGAAAAGCTAACCATCTGTCCATTTTGAAATGATGGCACAAGATTTTTTTTTTCCCAAAGATTTCTCAGGGTTACTCGGTTTTTCAATTTTACTTCAAGTTTCAGGTTAGTTTTTTTTCATTCAAACTTTTAATCTTGTTTCTAGAATTAATGTGTACGTTGTAATTTGTGTTTATAACTTCTCTTGATGCTTGTTTAGCCATACATCTTATGGAAGTTGCTGTATCACATTACTTGTATGGAGTCATATGTATGCCACTCTATTGGGATTTTTAATTCGTGTTCCCTCCTGCTCTGCCCAGCCAACCATAATACCATGGAGAAATATTCTGTCTTGAGGGCAGGAATAAAATTTATGGGAATAAAATTGATATGTGAGATCTGTTCTTGAAGGTCGTCTCCGCTTACATCTGCCCTCTGTTGCTGCAGTGACGGGGATGTGTTGCATGAAAAGGAGGATGAAACTCCGTGATTGCATCCTTTTCTCACACATCCTATTTAGCAGCCTGCGTGTGACCATTTTAAAGGCCTGCTGAGCTGCATTACTGAAACTACAGGTCACAACTAACAATTATGCAAGTTAATTACTCTCTCCTCGATTGTGAAAGGCTTATATAAGGGTTTCTTTTTAAAACATGTATAATTGCCTTGAAGAAAAAGCTGCTATTATTTCCAGGAGAACATATTGTATAATAGAAGTCAAGGCAAGAATCTACCCTGAAGCTTGCTCTTAGAGATGGTTTAGCCCAGATCCCTAAAAATAAAGTCCTGTAGGACAGGTTCTTGCATACTTTGAACTAGCTGCATGACTGGGAACAGCATTTTCCAACATCTACATTTTATTTCGGAGACCTATGGTATTTGAAGTTTTGGGAAAAAAAAAAAAAGCAAAGAAAAAAGATGAGTTCTTTTTTAGATATCTTCAAGCACTAATCTTCAACCAAAAATAGTATTACGTGTGTAGAGCATTTGGGAATACTCAGATCCAGAGTAACTGGGAAAAGTAAAAACATGGCTGCTGTGAAACATCTATTTTAATATGGCACAAATAATTTAACATACCATTGTTTCCGGGTTCAGTTTTGGAAATGTAAAGTGGTTTAAAAAAAGCCACTAAATTCAGTACAAAAGCAGTAATTCCTTTCCCTCTGGAGCCAATTCGGTGTGTAACACAGCTCCTTTTGACTTTTACTATCTGTGGGTTTTCCTGTAGGTGGAAAACTTGCCACAAAATAATAATCGGATAGTACTCGACATTTCTAAAAAATGTTTTTTCCCCCACCAGATTTGCAGCCTACACAGTGAAGTTATGTGCTTGTATCATGAGAAAATGTAATTTAGGAAGGCAAGAATTTACTGAGTATAAGGTCTGAAATGGCAGAGAGGAATACATTCTCAGTATTGGGCCTTTATAAAAGAAAAAAAATGTTAGTAATCTCTTAGTTATTTCTTGAATATTTACAAATTCAAATAAAACAATGTACTATGTGGATGTATTTTTCAGTAATAATCCGTAGGTGAAGCAGTATGGAAGTAAAAGCTTTGCTGATCTACATAGACAGAAGTCCTTTTTATGACCACTGGTAATAAACGGAATCTGAAATAGGCAAAGGTAGAAAATTGGCACACCATTGGCACACAGTGAAGCGTTTTCAATGCCCTCTCTTTAACTGTACTAACTGCAGTGCTCAAGATATTTTTAAAATGTAAAACAAAACAAGTGGAATCCAATTTAGAAAAATCTGTGTGCATTTAAATGTAAGGTCGTAGAACAGTATTTTGAGGGAGGGTATTTTTTTTTAAAACAAACAATGTTTTTTTTAAAAGTATCTTATTAAGGCTTCTTATTCTGGACTACCCAGCTGGTTTTAGTTTGCATATATTTGAGCTCAGATTCTTCATTCTTAACTGTATATGTAAAAAACTGTAATTTATTAAACATCAGACTGATTATTTTGTTCATGGGGAGATGGGGATAGCCGTAAGCTTGGCAAGATAAATAGATTTACCGTGGTCATTATAAACATTTCATTAGGTGTAATAGATGATGAGGCTATGATGATGTTTACTGAACCTGCATGCTTCTGTAGACCTCGTTTGACGGTACCTTTGTCTCAATAGGCCAGCGCGCTCACAAGCTGTATCCGTAGAGTAATAAACAATTCTTGAATTAGGAGTATACATAAATAAAGGAGTGGGTCTAAGATGTTGTATCACGATTTTGTTGTTTCAAGGAGTTCAAATCAACTGCTCTGAAGTGGGCTGTGTAGCTGCAGCTTGCTGCTCTTTTGGCTCTGTCTCGAAGGTAACGCGGAGCAAAAGTTCATTAAATTCATGATTGCTATAAAAAACCCAAAGCTTAACTCACGTCTTGCTGGAAAAAATGCTGTAAGAAGCAACTATATAGCCTCAGGTTGTGTGTGCCTATAATTACTATTTAGCATCCATCATATACCGTCTGAAGTGGCTGCTCTCATAGCTCCAAAGTGCAGTGACAGCAGCAATTTTTTCCAGCTATTGGACTGATACCATGGATTAGTGTTAGTAGAAAGTGGGTGCATCTTCCATTTCTGCTGCCAGTACTATATTCTGGCCAAACTGCATGAATTCAACTCCCAGATATTGCCAGAAAGAGTAGAACGGAAGTAAACTTTTATAATACTCTTGAGTTTATCTTGAGAACTTAAAGTGTTTCATTAAGACTCCTCTTGACATATATGTTGGGATGTCTTCAGATTTGTTTCCAATTCAGAGCATTCTAATCCTCTTTGACAGTAAGGTTTGTGCTTTCTTGGGGTATTTTGTTCATTCTGGACAGCTTGCTAATTCTTTGGAATATTTTTTAAAATATTATCTTAGATGACTGAATGCTTTTTGCTTTATATTTGAACTGCCACATATGCCCAACATCTTTGTCAGTTCTCTGGTTTGGGACTGCACTGGTATCAGAATCTTGATAAAAGTTGCATGAAAGAGCTGTAAGGCTGTTTTTTCTGTCTTGAACCCTCCCTAGAGTTGAGATACAGTACAGGTTTGAAGACAGGTTGGTGCAACTCTTAAAGTTAAACAGTGCAGCTGTCATTTTCTAGAAATGATAGTAAGCAAGATATTGGCACTTGCTCCTTTGTTCCCTAGAAGTGCTGAAGCAAGCGGGCCTCCGAGAGAGAACTTTCTCGAAAATATGGAAAGAGTAACTAAGAAAAGGAGAAGTATATTCAGTATGTCCAGCTCCAAAACTACAGCTTAACAGGAGGAAGCAAAGGGAGTTGCTAAAACCAGCTCAGCTTCCTAAACTGCAATACATTGTAAAGAGAATTGTCTTTTGTCGAGTACTGTGATTTATCCCCTTGTGAAGTCATACTTCTTTCTGAGTTGATGATAACTGACCACACAGTTGCATAGTTTCCAGTTTAAATGCAAAGGAAACAGTGAGAATTACACAGCCCTGGGAGAAAGGAAGAGAACAGCATCCTATTGCAAGGACAATAGCGACCTGCAAGTTTCTGCAGGTCTTCATCAGGCTTGTCTGGGAGCATCACACAAGCCTCAGCTTCATTCCTCTGCAGAAGGAATTCTTGGAGTTTGTTGTGTTTTGTTCCTTTGTTTGTTGTATGTGCCTTAAGTACTGAAGAAAGAGTATTTCTCTGACAGGGAAGATAATTTTGGAGAGAAGAATTTGCTATCAGTTCTGCATGAAGTTTTTTGAAAAAAAAAAAAAAGAAAAAAGACAAGCCAAAGTTCTATTACTTTTTTTTTTGTTCCAAAACTGCATTCTACTAGCTGTAGAGATATTATTATGTATTGTTTTAAAAGAAAAAAGGTAGTTCTAAGTCAGACTTCCAATTTAAAGAAATATTTGCAAACAGTGAAAAATTTGTCTAGCTTGATGTCACCATGGTTTTCAGAAAACGAAAAATAAAGAAAACAAGTAGATGCTAAATGGAATGCAAAACTAGTCCCAAAGAGTGCACCTATTCATCAGTTTCAAGGTTTTTACAGCTGGCTTTTAAAGTCATAATAATTGAGATATATTAAAAGAGGTCTTAGGTATTTTTTAACCATTTGGGTAACACATCTTTTTCTTTTAGAATATATTTTCTTACAGTAATTGGAAAAGCAAAAACAGATCTGGCTATTTCTGTCCAGAGTTGCTCTTTTAAATCAAGTGAAGGGTTGACGTCTTCTGCTCTTTCTCTGGGAAAATTTTATATGACTTCTTCAAAATGTGTGTCAGAAGAAGGAAAAATTCTGAATTTCTTTAGAAGTACACTCAGCCTATTTTAAAAGACAAGAGTGATTCTTGATATGAATCAGATGTATTTTCCTGGCTTTTGCTATTTGACAGATTCTTAATAGCTTCTGCTAGACACTGTAATGAAGTACTGTTATCTTGGTCTTGATATCTTAATTGTTTTAAATGGAAAAATACCATGGATGGCACAGTGGGAAGCAGAAGAAACTCTTTCACTGACGTTTTTCCAAATAAGGAATAACACGGTACCCTTTTTCCCACATAGTGTATTGAAAAGTATGTAACGTTCTTCTAAACCTTCTGCTGGCAAAGAAAACCTTCAGGGAGATCTTTGGTGCTGTGAGTCAGCGCTGGGGCTCCTTTGGCATCTCTGGGAGTGTGGAGGGCTAAAGGGAGGTTGATCACGAGCCCGGTCCTGGGCAGCCCAGTGAGTGGTGCCTCTTTAGCATCTGGGATTAGTGGCGGTGCTGTCCAGTGATTCAGGTGACTGCATTCAAGCAGGGAGGTTCTGGGATCAAACAAGTGTACAAGTAAAATATTTCCTCCAAGAAGATTGGGGATTTGTTCTGTTCCCTGATACATTTTTGAAGATGGAGAAATGAACACAAAGAGCCTGGAGCAGAGAAACTAGTATCAAAGGACAGTAATAACGCGGTCCTTGTAAAGAGAGGTAAGAGACGGTTGTTGCTGGAAAACTTCCAGAAATTTTGGAGAACAGTAATTTTCAAGAAATAATTCTTATGTGTTTAGGGGGGAAAAAAGTGCTAAATAACTCTTTGAGGCCATTTGAAAGAATACTGCATGAAACAATAGGAGTTCTCCTATTTAATATTGGAAGACATTAATTGGAACGCTAAGAGTTGCATTGAGAAATTAAGCATAGGAAGCATGTGTACATGCTCATGCACAGAGACAGTTGTATATTATACATAAATACCTGGAAGGCACTGTAGAATAAGTGTATCTACATGGATTTATTGAAGCATTAAGTGAAACTGAAATAAGAGAACAATTTTTGATGGCATCCTTTGGGCAAATGTATCTGCTGGTAGAGAACTATATGCAGCTTATGCTTTAAAACAGGTGGAAAATCTCTGGGTAGCTCTTACAGAATTCTCTATATTAAGCTCAAGCTGAATGTTTACTACTATTTATGGATTCAACCATGATGAATACCTGACCATTCTGTCCTTAATGATTTTGCGTGGAAGTGCGTGGAGAGAAAATGTCTTTTGGCAAGGCCCATAGCTATTAATACTTAAATACTGATTTTGCTTAAATTAAACCTGTTCTATGTACTTCATACAAATAATTTTATTCACCACAAGGTACATATTTTATCACTTTTTTGGGGGAGGGTGAATAGATAAGGATTTCTCTCTATTAATTTTCGCATTGTTTAGTACAGGAGAAAAGCTGATCATATGGAGGAAAATATTTTACATTTTTATTTCTTCGTGTTTTGAAATGTAAAACTTGTGGTTTGTGTTGCAAAAACCTTGTATTTGATTGTTGAGGAAGACAAAAATAGCTGTATCAAACAATGTGCTTTTTCTCTCTGATTTTGAATTCCAAGTAAATTTACCTTTAAAAGTATCAGATTATATTACTTGTGGTGAGAGGAATGGCGATATTAAAGAACCACTTCCATGTGGTGACAGCTGTCTAAAACTAGCACATACATACCAAACAGGGTTCGGAAATCACTGGGCATTGAGAACGTGGTCAAACTGTTTCTGAGCAGAAACCTTGCTGAAAGGCTTAGATACTGTTAGAACTTAACCATGACATTTATGCTGTAGCTCATGGCAGGTTTTTTCATTTTAAGCTCTTTCCAGGAGCCATTAATTTAGCTATGAAAAATTGCTTCAAGCTGCAGTTTTTTAATACAGTATGTCAAGGTGAAAAACCAACAGAAATTGGCTCATCACGTTTTGAGTTCCAGGAATGTTACAAAAGCTGCTGAGATCATGAAATCTGTAAAGGCCTGGTTGAAAATCAGTATAATCAGGCATTAAAAGGACCTTCTATAAATGAACAGATGAAAATTATTTTAAACTAAACATTAGGTAATATATTTTTAAATTTTTTCTTCTAAATCTTCAGTGCAAATGCTACACTACAAAAAATCTATTCTAATGTTGAAGTGTGACATGCTCCACTGCTTTCTCAGAATGTTCTGAGAGGGCAACAAGTAGGAAAGAGGAATTACTTTTACAATACTAGTTAAAGAGTCCAGGTAAACTCCTTAATGTTCTTTGAAAGAGTCACAGTGTCTTGTTATGGACTTGGAAGAATATGAGCTATTTTTTCTTGTGATTGCTTTATAATCAGCCTTTTAACTTGTTCTGAATAAATGTCTTGGAGAAGCATGTGTTACTGACTGAATAGTTGAATTTCCTCCACTTGCCCTGTGGACAAAATACAAGCATGTTCAAGACACAGTGCCCATATCCACATAGAGATCCCTGCTGTTGGTTTCAGCTCCTGCCTGCAGTACGGCCACCTGCAGTTCCATACAGCTCTTTCCTTCTGTCAGCCCCAGAGCTCTCCTTGCTGTTGCATCAGGATGATTTTCACATGTTGTATTTAGTGTGGCCAGTGGAGAACTGGCCACACTTATAATATCCTTCCTGTGTTAAACCACATACAGGGCTCATGCTGCAAGGAAAGCAAGCGCTTGTTCACGCTTCTGGGCAGGAGAAGAGGTGGCGAGACTGTTGTGTAAGTGCTTCTTTTGAAGGGTTATACAGTAGATAATATAGTTTGTATTTCAACCATGTTTCCCTTTTTAGGTTTTATTTGTTCAAGAAAATTTAAATAGTGCTCAAGGAGTGGGCTCGAAGTGTGGGAGGTTGCCTGCCTGCCTTCAGGTATCAGAAAGCAGGCTTGTCTGCCTGGTGGGCTGGGGCTGCCTGACAGCCTCCTCTGGGGTGTGCGTGGGTTCCCTGTGCTACTCCCTGTAGGTTTCCCATCTCAGCCGTGGGGTGGAGATGCTACAGCCATTGTTCAAATAGGAAAGCAAGCTTCCTAACCTGAAATGACGTGGAGTGAGCACTCTTCCCCGTAATGTCATGTAAAGAGAACAGGAAAATGGAGGGTAAAAGAGAAGAGGAGTGAGGACTTCAACAAGGATGACTAGGGGAGGATTGGGGAGTAGTCAGTACAGGTAATGCAGATGAAGGCATACAAGGGAAGACAGGAGCAGAAGGGAAGAAAAGCAGTTTTCACAGGGGTCTCTCTCTGGTCCTGCCACACTAACCCCAAAACAGCTTGACAATGTTATGTGCAACTTTAACTGTCAAAAACAGTTGTGACACTGGTTCACAGTTGGGCTTTTGAAAGACCTCCTGAGCTGGATACTCAGTTGTTTTTAATACCATGTATAAATAGCCAAGGAAATGGGTATCTTCCAAATTATTGATATTTTAACTAAAGGTGAGGGAAATAACCTGTGCATGAACTTAGGCATGTCACTCAATGCTAGTAGTTTGTCTTTTGGATGGTGTTGATTGTATCAAGTCACATAAGTCAATTTAACATTGTTCTTCCAAATCCTGTTGACACAAGTGTTTAGATAAATCTATCATCATCTGTATGTTGCCATTGTCACTGTTTTTCAGGCATCAAGCACTCTTGAGCATAGCCCCTGCTGCACCATGGCCTCTTAAGGTTTATTCTGTGCTATAAAAAGCATTTTCCCTAGTTCTCCAAGTGTGCTGTAGCGCACACTGCTACAGTTTCTGGAGCAGATAACACAACTGGTAAGAGTGTTGTGTAAGACTTGGGTACGTGTTCCAGAAATAGCAATTCTTTTAATGCAGATAGGTCTTCCCAGAGGGACCCCAGAGCTCTGGAGGCACACTGCTTGGGTTGCTCTTGTGCATGCTGTGCAGCTGGCATGGTTGGAAGGAACTTCTCTCTCTCCCTCCACTCTGGCAGTCTTTTCAGTCCACCTTTGTGGAGCTGCAGCTCCATGATGTTGGTAGCTACCAGGATGGACTGAGCCACTGAACTCACCTGAAAAAAAAATTACCTTGCAAAAAGAGGAGTTAGTTATTACAGACACTTTGAGATTGGTTTACCTGGCACGAAGCAGCAAATTCCTGCTCTCTCAGGCTTTCGGATGATTCTTAACATCCAGAGCACAACTGCAGAAATCAGGTGGTGTTTCTGCTCTATCTGACGGAAACGCACAGGATCAGATGCTGCCGATATTAAAATCACAGTCCCTTTTCAGGAAATCTGACTCGCTATCTTTCCAGGCCACCAAATGCTATTTAAAGAACAAACAGACAGGGAAGAAAAAAAAAAAAGCAAAATACTACAGAAATATAACAGCAATGTCCTGAGTTTGGTAAAGCTACCAAACTTCAAGCTTTTTTGCATTAAAGTGAAACAGCAGTTTTGAAAGCTGTGCTAGAACTCATTCCCTCAAGATGTGTCTGTGGATTTTTTTCTGTAGATGTTTTTGTCCTAGTAGATACTTCTGCAGCTTTACATTTTGTGTTAACTCCCCAAAAGGTAGGAGAGATATTAGTATAACTGAAGATATTAAGGTGATTGCTCTGTAGAATTTCTTCCTATGTCACCCAAGCCCCCTTTGCCTCAGAAGGGCTTGGTGGCTTTAGTTGTTTTCTTTACAGCCTTTCCATGAGACCTATGGGCTCAACAAAACTGTTATAGAAGAGGAGCGTTTAAGTGTGTCCACTGATGTGTTATCTATATGTAGAGTCCTGTTTTGTTTTGCTTTGCTGCAATAACTCCCACTTTTCACAAACATCAGAGCTGAAGCCAAATACAGGATGTACAGGAAGCACAAAAAAAAAGTTTCTTTTTGGTAGAGATTAGCCTTAGTAAATTGCCACAGTAAGTTTTCCCAGTTGCTTTTGCAATGAAGTTTAATCAGTAAAACACTTAAACTTTAGAACATGAAGTTGCAGTGTTTTGTACGATAATTAGCTTGTGAAAAATACCTTTCAAGAGCAACAGCAGAGGTCATGGCATGTTCCTTTCCTGTGTTAAGGAAGAACAATCAAATGTATGTGAAATTCATTCAGTGTTTTCAAATGAGGAAAAAAGAATCCTGTCTGGGAAAATATAGGACTCATTTGCATAGTCAAAGCCAGATATATAAAAGGTACACTGTATGGGAAGTAAACTCCTCCAAATGGTTACATCTATTTGTACTGGAAATTGATTTTCTAAATTAGCTTTCAATTGTGCCCCTGTTATTTCATTGACATAATGAGGAGCGTGAGATTTGCCTGAACTGAAGTACACATAGCTCAGAATTGTAATTAATTTAGGAATGGACTTATGCAGCTCCCAAAACTGGGATGTTAATTAAAACATTTGAAAAATAAAGACCATTTTGGCGACTGTTTTTGTGGTTTTGCTTCTGAGTGCTAATGTGATTGCTATAATCTAGTGACAGCTGTCACAAAGAATTAATTATTATTTGTCTTTATTCAGTATTTCTAGTGTGTAAGTTGCTTGTTAGTATAATTATTCCTGTTTATAGATTCCACTTGCCTTCCTGCCAGAGGTTTAGTGGCATATTTTATCTTGGCAGTAATATATCAGCCTTTCACATCTTTACCTGATGTTGTCGTATTGTCCCCTTAAGTACACATATAGTTCATTGTTAAAGATTTTGAGGTGTCTTTGCTGCTTTGCTTCCTTCTGTTGTGCATTATGCTTCCTTGTTCTTTTTTTATCTACTTTAAAAGTCCAGTTATATCCCTTATCCTTTTCTGGCATGTGTTTCTGGTTTTGTGATTTTTTTTTTTTAATGGCTGACAATAGAAGGAAAGAAAATGCGGGGCGTGTAGCCTCGCCTCAGCCAGCCGACCCTTCAGCAGTTTTGCAGCACTTACACTAATACAAACGTGGGCTGTTCCCAGACATTTTAGCATGTCTGTCAGCCTGGTTAGTGGGCTCTTTACTGTGTAACTATACTGGCTTTAAACAACAAAGATTTTGGAAGAAGGGTGGGTAGGAGAAATGGTGGCTAGAGCTATGGCACTTGTCAGCTGTTTGAGGCTTACTGTGTTCATGAGAGTCATCAGGCTTTGATGAGCTGGAGCACTCTGCTGAGATACTGAACTGCAGATGGAGAATTAGAGCCCAAATTAGCTTCTTTTCTGAGTAAAGATATTACTGATTGTGGAAAGCCCTTCATGGTGGCATCACTGGCTTGCTGGAGTTTAGAGAGGGGTCAGGGTTACTGCCTTGATACAGGCTTTTGGTACCACAGACACCTGCAAAATCTTTTTTGTTCAACCCTATGCTTTGTTGCTGCTGCTAAGATTGAACAGCACGTTTATGCAGACCTTTGATTTAAAATCAGCTGCTATCCATTTAAATATGTGTAAGTCTGGCTAGTATTCAAGGAACTGTAGTCCAGGTCCATCCCTAGGATGGCAGCCAGCAGCAAGGCATCCAGGCATGTTCCTCAGCAGCAACCCTGATGGGGAGCTGCTCTTACTGGATGGAGAAAAGCATTAAAAGAGGAAAGGCGGCAAGAAACTGGACTGGGGGAAAGGGATGAGGAGAGGACAGCAGGTGAAACAATGGGAAAACTGCAGTTGTCTTATGGTCCGTCTTGTGGTCTTGTGGCATAATTGTGGTCCTTCTTACACTGGAGTGTGAGACTGGCAGGATCCTTCCAGTCTGTGATACGATTTCTAGTTTGGTGGATACCACTCTTTGATTGTTTTGATATTAAGTGATATTCTCAATGAAATGCCGTTAATGTATATGGTAAGAAAACACTGTTTGCAAGGTTTAGTGGTTCTGTGCATGAGAGAGGGTTCCTTTTAACTTTGATGGTTTTTTTTTTTAAATAGCAAACTATCTTTCATTGCATCTCTGAGATTTAATATCTATTATTTCACTTGAAAAGGAATCAATGGACTTCCTTTACTTCTCCATGCTCAAGGAAGAAAAACATTCTCAAGGTTGGGTCTAATTAAAAACAAGCAGATTAAAACCAAAAAGAAATTAAGCAGCCTTTCCGTACTGGGAAGTCTCTCACTGACTTGGAACGGAAGCTGAATTGAATTCTTAGCAGGGGAGAAAATGTACTTTACAGGTGTTCTGTCTGCCTGTCTTCCCAAAATTCTCTTTCGTAAGGAGTTTTTTGCCTCCAGTGGCCAGCAGCCCTTCTCCTTCTATAGCCTCCCTGCCCAGGAATGCAAGCGCTGTGCTCCCTCATCAGTTTGTAGGGGTAGACTTCTTCTACATGAAAGGGCCGGTAATGCATGTGGGAAATTTTCAGTAAAGTTTTGTTGTCGTTCATGTAAATGTTACATGAAGTAAAAGCAATGCCCTTATTTTTGTTCCTCATTACCCTAATTATTCTCTAAGTTTTAACTGGCTATTGCCTAGATTTAATTGTGGTGTGATTTATCTGTTTAAAATACCCTGACTGCTGTTTACTTCAGCACTTTGAGTGTTAATTCTTATGTGCAGAGCTCATTATTGTCCCTTAAGAAGAGGAAATGAAACCATGCAGGCTCTCCTTTGCATTCCATATGGTCAAACAATTACAAAAGAGCTTATGCTGAGCCTGACACCACAGCGTAGCACCTCAGACTGCGCTCCCTTTGTTCTGCTAGGAAGCATCCTTGCATTTGGAAAAAATATCTTAGAAGTCCATATTATGAGGGTTTTTACTTTTTGTGGCAAGTAGCAAATACTTTTTTCATGTTGTGGCATAAGCTGTGTAAACAGGTTTAGAAAGATTATCACAGATATGATGAAATACAAGTCTCTAATAAAAGTTTTACAGTGTGAAACTTGGAGTTCTGCTTCCACTTTCATTTACATATTTGTTGGCACTGTGATAGCTGCCTTTATCTTGTCATAGGCAGCTCAGTCATAAATCAGCTAGATGTTTTATTTCTGTCCATACATGGTTATTACTATGTTCATTTTAGATGAATTTGTTATTTAGATGGTGTCTTCTGTTGTAAGCATTGAGCCAAATCTTTAGCGTGGTTGGGCTGATGTCAATCAGTGATATTCTGCCAGGGTGTACATAGTATCTGTTTCGTTGTCTTTAATGAGAACTATAGGAAAGATTAATTGAATAAAACCACAGATGGCATTCCAAGATGGCATTCCATTAAATTGCAAGTTGCCAGTTTACAATAATGGCAGATTTTTTTCTGGTGTTGTTACCTTTTGATCTTTCAAGGCTGTTTCATTTAAAACAAGAGTTCCAGGATTCCCTAAATGTTATTTCTTGAAGGAAAATCAGAGTAACAATACTAGAGGTACAGGAAGGAGGGAGAAAATTAGTCCTGCAGTGAGCTGTCATTTTCAGATGTTAAAGATCTCTGGAAAAATACAGCCTTTGGATAACATTTCTCAACCTTGCTCTAATATTAGTCATTTATTTGGGTTTGAATTTAGAATAAATTAATTTAACATCTTAAGAACATTTAAGAAAGTTCCAAATACTGTCATTTTCATGAATTATTTAATTATACGAATAACAACACAGATTTCAAAGCGTATGGGCACTTTAGCCTGTTTGCTATGAGGAATAGTTATATACAGCCTCTAAACTATGTTTCAGACTCTTTTTCATCACAAGTTGAACATAAGAATGTATAAAAAATTATATATTTAAATAAATGAAAATTTATTATATTTTTGTCCTCCAGTAAGTTTTAAATGTGATTTTAAAATGTCATATAAGAAATTTGATGAATAAAACATTTATAAACATGGAACATAAAAGCAGCAAAACATTTCTCTGTTATTTTTAAGAATAACTACATCACATCAATACAAGGAACCTACATTAAAACCCTTTCCAGAAAGCCCATGGTGAATTAGTGTCAACATGATACAAGTATGCCCTTGCTTTCTTTCTTGCAGGTTACCTGTGCTTAGATTATATTTGTGTAATGCACAAGATACTTACATTCATGTCTGTGGCAGAGACTTCTGTAATATTTTTATCATGGTACCTAAGAAGTTTGCTAGGCGTAGACTAGAAAACCAGAACGATCTGATTCTGAAGTGGGGGAAGTGGAGAAGGGGTAAGATTGTAATCAGATTCCTC
The DNA here is from genome assembly GCA_035584735.1 of Pseudotriccus pelzelni. NCBI lineage: Eukaryota > Metazoa > Chordata > Aves > Passeriformes > Tyrannidae > Pseudotriccus > Pseudotriccus pelzelni. The sequence goes on from JAWMRA010000078.1 coordinate 22,954,770, forward strand.
TTGTATTATCACTGAGAATTTATTTTTATGGTTAATCTATTTTAATAATTAATGGAATCATGCTAGCTGAAGAATTTATTTTCTGTTACAATTCCCAGTAAGATTTTTCATGTAAGCTTGCTTTTCTTCTCAGAGGTGAGTTCCCAAAGGCCTTTTCTGCTGTCTGCAGGCAGCACTGGACTGGCACTCAGCACAGACTTGTGTGAAGGAGAGGGAGTTCAAAGAACAGCTATTAATCTGTCTAATGAATAAAATCCTTTGTAAGCACCATAACATTTTGAAAGCGAGTGAGTTCCTGCATACTCAACAGATCTGATTACCCTGTGACAATTACAGTAGACTATTGTAGAGGGTGAAAAGGTCTTTGGAGACATCGAAGCATATAATAATGTAATGGAAGTCAGCTTTAGTTTGTTAGTAATATTCAGTTCAAGGTTAGGTTTTATGGCACCTCTTCCTTCTGCATATGTTAATCTCTTGTTTTAGCTTATAGAGCTTTTATGGAAGTTAATTGTATTTGATCTGACTTTTTGTCCCACACATCCCTTTTTATTAGAAGATGTCTTAAACAGACTTCTGGTATGTCTTTGTTTCCTTTAAATGTCTGTGGCCTATTTGATACCTGTAGGAACATTTCTCTGCAAGGCTGTATCTGCTCTGTGAAACTGAGTATGGTGTGACCACTGGCATGCAGTCATTCCTACTGTTAAATTGCTAGGATCAGTTGTATACTATTATAGATACAGCCTGAAATCTCAGCCCTTTTGTAGTACCAGCTCTAGGAATCAACAGCAGCATTTTAGGTCCCTGACCTATATTTGCAGTGGTTTTTGAGGGCTGAGAGTTAGGGAAAGCAGAAGGGGCTTGTGTGTCTGGGCTGGAAAAGGGGTATGGATAGAGAAGTATATAAAAAATTTTCTTTCAAAGTTGTCTTAAAGAAGGGATGTTGGTGTATCAGTCATAAGGGGAACACGGATGGATGTTGTCCTTTATCCCATCACTGAGTGTGTCGACATCCTTTCCTGGCAGTCTTGAGTTTATACAGGAGAGGGACCTTACAAATATCTTCCCCACTCCACCTTCTGTCTCCCATCCTTGCTTTCAGCTGGTGATGAGGTAGGAACACAGCACTGGCCATGCTGGCTGCATCTTCAGCACTGGTTTAAACTGCAAACCTGCACTAGCTGCAAGTCAGGTGGCCACAAATACATCCTGATTGTGGAGAAGGGAGAAGTTTTTAAAAGCAAAGATGGTCTGATTTTACTTCAGTCAGAGCCTTTTGTTGGGGGGTGGGTGGTTCTGATTGTCGTGGCGGGCTTGCAGGTCTGCTTCTAGTCTTCTGTTACCACTTTGCAAGGAGAGAATACCATCGTAAGTATAGAGATTATTGAATAAAATGCAAAACTTCCATTAGTGGATCTGAATCTTGATTACAGCACAGGGACTTCCATTGCATTCTGGTCTAGCAATGTGTCTGGGACAAGCAGTCACAAGCTTCAGAATAGCAGCTCTAACTAATAGTAATCCAGGTTACTTACGTTGTTTAGTATCTGCCTAGGACAGGAAATACTTCTTTCCAAAATGAAAGAGGTTTGGTTTATACTTCTGAAATTAACTTCAAGTACACAATAAACTTTGACTTGGTCCTTCTTTGTTCAAGAATGTTTTTGGAATAGGTACTTTTTATAGCTTGGCAGAAATAACTAGGAACACTGTAAATGGGAGAATTGACAGACAGTGTGAGGACCTGGAGTTTTTTTAAGAGTAATGTTTTGTGCTCTTCCCATGCATCTTGGGAGGAGTCTCTTCTGCACAAGGGGAGGTTTTGCCTCAAGAAGTAGTAGATAAAAAAGCTGTAATGATGCAAGGAGCAGAAATGCCTTGTCAAGAGGAAAGTGCATGAGTACTTAATCAGTATGTGCAACTCAAAGGACTTTTCATGCTAAAATATATACAAACTCTGGAAAATTTTGAGAAGTTCCCTTTGCACTTTTTGAGATGTTTTAAGCAAAAGGGTCTGTCTGTAAGATGAAGTATTGTCCAGGGGCAGTCTTTACATTAGCAGTATGACATTAAAGAGGTTATTCTCAATCTGTTTAAAAAAAAATGCTGTATAATGTTTTGTCCTGTCTCTTGATTCAATGTCTGGTCTTTATTTTATAGTTTTGCCTTTTCTTTATACTTACCCTCACTGTTTATCCCGCTGTCCACTGTGATTATCTTACTCAGGCTGGATAGGTATTGCTGACATTTTTATTTGCTTCTGAACCATTTTCTGAATAGACCTGCGAAACAGATTAAGGCTCATGTATTTTTTGTGTGCTTTTTGGAGAAAGTGCATCAATGCTGATGCAAAATAAATGCTTAAAATTTTATGTGAAACACTTGACTCCCCCCTGGTGTCTCTGACGTCAGGCTAGGGCGGTAGTAGCCAGCCATGATGACATTTGAAAAGGCACAGTGTTTCCCTGAGCTGCAGTAATGTAAAATGCAGATTAGGAGACTGCAGAAGGGTAAGAAAGAGTACTGCCATCAGCTACAACCTCACATATCCCTGCTCTTCCAAACAACCAGGGAAAGGGAGGACTGAGGGAACACCTGCACTGGGTAATTAAGAATAACAGTGACTTGATTTCTCGTGTTTTGTCCTCTCTATATGTAAAGACCCAGAAAAAATGTAAGAAACTCCTTGTTTCCATTTCTTGGCAAAACTTGATATATAGCTTGGGTAACTTCTTACTTGAATCTGTTGTGAGGAATAGTGGTAGTTAACTATAAACAGTATATCACTGCCCTGTGTTTAAGAGAGGAAACCTTTACTTCATTACTGTCACTGAGCTTTTGATCTTTAATATTCTTGCAATCAAGTAATCTGTTAACGTTTAAGAGAGTACCTGCTAAAGCGATTATCCACTTCTTTCTGTTTATAGCTGGATTACAGATCATTAGCAATCTTCAGATTCTTGTGTGTAAGGAAGTGGAATGAGAACTTCATACAGACAAGATATTTGATACTGTGCTTGTGGGAAGAACTAAGTTGCTAAGCCACTTAGGTACTCAGCAGATGGGGGGAGAGTAGGTTAAGCCTTTCCTGATATATCATAGCCTTTCACTATGAACAAACAGGGTTCACTTTGGACTAAAGATAGACTTCTGTTTATTATGTGTCTGATTAGATCACAGTAACCTGTGGGACATAAATACAGTGTTTTCTAGTGCTACTCAGTCTTCTGATTTGGACAATACGCTGTCTGTAATGTTGAGTGTTCTTTGCGTGAAGCCCTAATTTGTTTTTTTGAAATACAAGATTCTCCCTTGTTTTTCATTGCCAATTTTAGGTAAATTTAAATTATTACACCACTCTCTAAGATTATTGTATTTCTATTCTAGCAATATCTGTACAAATCTTAAAAACATAGTCCAAATACTGCTTTCTTTAATAGAATTTCCAGCAAAAAGAACCATATAGAAGCAAAATGCATCAAAGACTGTCTCTTAATCAGTAGTCCTACTTCTTTGAACTTGAACTTAGAAATGGGGTGCTGAATTTTTATACAGGCTATATATGTTCCAGAAATAAATAGTAAAATCTTTTCTCAGACAGAGTTTAGGTTTCCTGATGTATGGTCATGTTGAAGAGTTGTGCCTAACTCTTGTGTTTCAGGAGCTACTTGTGCCTTACAGAATGCTATTTAAAAACAGGTAACGTACAGCAGTTCTGTGATTACGAATCCATCATTGTATTGCATTAAAATTACGGTGTCACAAAAATGGACTGCCCAAGAACTCACAGGAGGGAAAGTGGGTCAAATAGGAAATTCCTATGTAACTATTTGATGAGTTCCATTCATCGCAGCATTAAATGTTGTTGACAGATGTGCATTTTTAGTGGCTTTAGGATATACTGTTTATCACTGAATGTAGTGCAAGAACTGTTCATGGTAGTTGATGCACAATAGCGGAAAGAGAAAATATAGTACATGAGTAGGTATGAAGTTTCTTTAATGAGAAGTAAGAGCAATTTACTTTAATGAGAGACTGTCAGAGAGAATTATACTGTTTTGTGCAGAGAATGCCTCTTTTCCCTTCCTTGTAGCCTTTCAAAACTTTAAACTTTCTACTTATAAAACGATTTACAGTGATGATGATGAAAGTATAAATTTGTTTTTCTAGTTGCACCAATATGATATTTACAATCTGATTGCCTCATTTCCCTCACAGTTAAGGTACCCGTATATTTTTCTGGTTGCTGGCAAATTTATAACAGAGAAGGCCAGCATCAGGGGGTTAAAAATAAGAAATTTCAGGAGAAGCCCCCACTGCAGAACAGGGGTGGAAATGCATGTGTGTTTTGAGGAAAAGGGCAGAAGATTGAGCTCTGCATCAGACTCATTGCAGTAGCAGGGAAGAAGTTGTATGAGAAGAGATATGGAGAGGTGATATGGGGGGTAGAACTGGGTGATAAAAACTTGCAAAATGTAACACTTTGCTCTTAGGAAACACTTCAGAAAAAGGCTTTAAAGTTGTCATTTGGGGATTTATCTCAGTCTTGACCACCACTGTTTGACTAAATGCTGATTATCTGATGCATTGATGCAGAATTTTCCTGTGCTCATACCCAAGAGCATGCACTGGTGTCACAGGGCAGTTGAGCTCAGAAAGGGAGCTGAGGACACCTTCTTATCCAGCCCTTACTCAGAGCAGGTGGAGGCAGACCAGTTTGCTCAGGGCTCAGCCCATTTCAATTTTGCATCTTCCCAAAGCCAGGAAGATTCTGGAGTCTTTCTGGATGCCCTGTTCCCACACTGGAGCATCATCACAGGGAGAAATCTTTCTTCTAACGAAAGCTTCCCACATGCGGGCTTGTGTCTGTGTTTTTTCATCCTTTCCCTTGGGAGCTCCAATCCCTCTCTAATCCCTGCTCTAAGGCAGCTGAAGGCAGTGGTGAGGTTCACCCTTGCCTGCTGTGACCCATTGCGTGGGTCAGACATAATCCCACAAGTAGGAGGGATGGGATTCCGGGAGACACCAGCCAAGGGCCTTTCAGCACAGCTGTTGATCTGACCTGCTGCGAGTTCACCATGCTGGTTGGGGTGATCATTCTTTTCCATCTTGGAATCTGCATGGAAATTCTGGAAAACTCTTCAAATGATCACATTCTAAGTAAAAAAAAACCAACAAACCAAATAAAGCAAAACAAAACAAGAAACCCCAACCAAAATATTAAAAATACCCCACAACAAATCCATTGAGAATATTATCTTTTATTTTAGATACATTACTGATTTATTAGTGTTTAATCCAGATTTTCTTTCACTTTTAAAGTTAGTTGTATTTGATATGTGGCTTATTTAAATACTTGTTAATAAGACATCTAATGAATTAATAGTAAATATCAATATACAAATGTTAAATGATTATACATAATACTTACATGTACAAAATCTAAGTTAAAGCACAAAAATAAACATGGCTATAAAATATTGAACTATTCTAAAGATTGATACAATAAACCTATATTATATTTACATATATTCAGTATGCACTTTTTAACCAAGCTTCATTTGTTGAGTGAGGAGATTATTTTTTCAACTTAACATGTTGAATGAAATTTTCCTTTTTCCACTTCATGAATGTGCTACTTCATGGATTATAATGTGAAAGAACTGCTGAACACAAAATCATAGTCAAAAACTGATTGGTGCCACGGAGCAGTTACACAGATTGTCATTGGCTCGTCCCTGGTGAGTAAAGGTGATACAGAATTTTTGACATACCAAATGAATCAATCAGTGCACTAGGATTAGCTAATGTCTGATGCCTTAGGAGAGGATATAGATAGTGCAACTTTAACTTAATCCTGCAGCCTTCTTAAATAAAAACGTGTCAGAGAAGACTTATCCAATGTTTTCCCTTACAGAAGCATGTTGAGGGATTGGGTACTAGAGGTCTAAATTGTTTTCCCACACCAAGGCTAAATTGCTTTCTATCCATAACAGGCAACGCTGAGGCTATTTTTCTGTAATGTACAAATGTGTAATTATGTATTGAAAAAAGTGTGGGTTGTTTTTTTTTTAAAATGTTAGTAGAGAAATAATGGAGTGATATGATACTGGAAGTAAATTTTGAAGAATGCTTGTGTAATGGATATCATTTCAGTGTTCAGTTTGCTGTGCAGGTACATGATGCTTTTAAACTAAAGGATTGCATCACTCACTAGCTTTTTGCCTGTTCTCTAAAAGTCCTTGAATACGGAATGGGAGTGCAGGATTCAGAATATGAAGGTTGTTTGCTGGTCAGCGTTTAAGTTTTTGCTCTCTGAGTGACATTTGGGAGTTAGTTTCCACTTATGGCAGTGATAATACTATTGCTTAAATAGTTGAGAAATTACTTTTTTTAAACCTGTAGCATATAAATGCATATATAGCATATACAAAATGTACAAGCACAGTCTTAAATGGTGATCTTGTAAAACAGCTTTGCATTTTGTTGTTTTTGAGAATCAGTACTGTTCTTGTTTAAGTTATTCTTTGGTTGCTTTCAAAAGTCTGCATTACAGAATTTAGCCATGCAGGATTTTTTTACAGCCATGTGCAATATACCCACATGTCAGTAAAAAAAAGTAAAAGCAAAATAACAAAGGAGAGCAATATGTGATTAAAATATAAATTCAATTCTCAGGATACTGTATGCAGATATTTAATTAACAGATTATCTTGATAACTGAAGAACAGAAATAACATCTTTTCTAAATTGCATAAATAAATATTAACTTGCGTTAACAGAGAAGAGTTTAAAAAACAGAAAAATAGAAGAGGCAAGAATAATATGTTCTTGTGTCAGACTGTAGATAAGGAAATCATGTGGTTCTTTATAAAAGACTAACTTTTCCCCCTTATTTATTGACAAAGAGAATGAACAGTGACATAACCTTGTTTAATTTATCTTTTCATTAAAAATACAGAAAAGAATTCTTAATTAGCAATTGCTAATACTTTCAGGAATGTTTTATTTGTCATGATCCCTTTGTGTGTTTGGGTCATGTAGCAAGACAAAGCAAAAAGGAGTTTGTTAAGATTTTTGTATCTCTCCTGTTTGTGTACTAACATTTTTGCCTTCCCTGATTACCTTTTCTTTGCATTTCATGTGTTAGCACTTGGGAAGTTCATGAGCCCGCAAAGCCCAGTTATACTTCAGGAGAGACATTCCGTGAAAAGAGGTAGAGGTATGCCTTATCTGGGAACCTTTGGGGTAGTTTTGGTGTCTTAGCAGGGATGAACCTTTGTAAAAGCCTCAAAAATTTCCAATTTAGTGTATAGCTGTGATTTTTTTAAAATCAGTTGCTTGGTAGTATCGCATCTCCCTGATCTGTTTCTTTTGTTTCTTTCCATTCAATTTGTTTCCTGTCTAGGTTGGCTAATGAATAGTCTCATTCATTTTGTTTCAGTGTTTTTTATGCTTTTTCTTGATAAGCAAAATGAATTGAGAAGCAGCAAAAAGGCAACAAACTGAGGTGTTAGATCTATGAATTCCTGCCTGTTTTGCCCATTCCTACTGACCTGTTTGTCCATCTTCATACCAGTCAGGGCGTTGGTGAACGCTCTCTGGGCATCACTCTGGCCCCCTCCAGCTAAGCCTGGAGCTCTTTGATAACTGCCATTTTGTCAGCTTTCTCTCAGCAAAGGCTTATTGATTTCAAATACTTATACAATTTTTAACTTAAGTATCTACCAGACAGTTTGCTTTTAATTTGGATACGGACTTTGTTTTTGCTAATTTATTCTTTTGCTTTGTACTTCTAATGGTGTCCCCTTCCAAGACACCTCACCTACAGCTGGCATTTTCAGGCTGCCTGCATTTCTTAAGAGGCATTTGGAGGAATAGGTGAAGAAGTCTTCACTTTGCACAATCTTTTTTGTGTTCGGGAGGTCCCATAGACAAAAATGGGATATTGCATAATTTATGTGTATTTGTATATAATTTAAGCAATACTTGAGTTTATGCCAAAACATAGTAGGTGAGTATCATCAAACCAAGTATCTCAGTGTGCCCTGGTGGCTTCCAAAATCCCTTTTCAATTTAGCATATTTTTCTTCTGTTGTCTATCTGTCAAAAGAACTTTTTGGACTTAGTTCACACCTAAATTTCTGCAGCAGAGGTGTCTGGCACTTTTAATTTTGCTTTTATCAAAGCTGAACTTAGATCAGTTATATACCATGTATATGCATAATGACTATGTTCCTTTTTTTAAAAGTCTTTCTGATACCATTTTACCTATTTAAGAACTTAAAGCCATGAACTTGCAGGGCAAGGGAGGTTTTTGCCTGAAAATAGTTTACATGGTCAAAGAAAGGAGTCTTTTAAAATACGGATGTTTAAAAAGCTAAAGATGATACACATTGGGTTTACAGAGTCAGAGATGTAATTCCTTTTCTACTAGGCTGTGTTTGACCAGCAGTCACATAATAGGCTTTGATAGTCATGTTCTTGTGAAGGAATATTTCTTAGGAAAACTCAACCATCACATCACCTGCTTCCATTTAAATTCACAATAGAACTAGCAAATGGGCATAAGACAAAAATCAAGTTGTCTTGTTAGGAGTGTCCACCAACCTGCCTACCTGGTTAACTTTCTGTGAAACATGGGAATTATTGAGCCCACTGTGGGTGCTTCTTTCTAAAATGAAAAGAATCTGGGCATTAAGTTTTGATACGTGTGAAGTATAGCAACAAAGTTAGATTCCAGACCCATTTCTCTGCCACAGTGCTGAAAGGCAGAGGTTGAGCTTCAGCTGGAGGACACACTAGTAACATATATTATGTATTATAATTACTGTTCTCATAGTTATTAGGTGATAATAATCCAGCACAAATTTTTACCTGTGTCATTTTACTGCTGAAGTTTTGTAGAACTGGTGAGCATCTACTTTTTGAGTTTACTGGCTGTATCAGGATTCAAAGGTGAAAATAAGTTTGCTCTGTTCTCAACTTCCTGATTTTACTGATTTCTCAAACTTGTCTTAACATATGACTCTTGAAATGTGAATTTCGGGCACATAAAATAACTTCTAATATTCCAGTGTTAACAGTAACTTTAATACTTTTTTATTAGGCTGCATCCTTTCTGACAGCCATTGTACCCCCGTATGAAGATGCTTTTACGTACATGTCAGTTAAATCCTGAAAATAGTTTGAAATAAAAATGGGATATTGTGTATATGGTAAATTTATGCAATAGGGAGACCATTTTAATAAATTGGTGAAAGTCATGGCTTTTCCCATACAGAAGGTGCTATCTTAATTTAGAGAAGAAATTGTCTTTTGGGAAAGCAAGTCTTTTTAGTAAGGTCTTTTCAATGGATGGCTAAAGGAAGTCATAAATATGTTGATGTAGAATTTTTATAATATCTAATTGATATTTGGTCGGTCATAAATGCTTCCTTTGAAATGCTAGTCAACTGGCATGTTATTGGACAGGTTTTCTTGTACATCAACTTTAGAGGATATCTACAAAAATAATTTATATCAGTTTCATTTGACTTTTCTAGAAGAAAAAAACAAAAATCAAAATCAGTTCTGATCTCATCTATGATATGAAGATGTAATGAAATGCAATAAACTTCTGACCTGTTCAGTTTGGTTTGTAACAGAGGACCAGACAGGATATGAGGAATTTTTCATTTGGATTTCGTTCATCCCATAGGGAAATAAACTAATATATGGAACTTTTAAATTAGAAATTGATGCTGATCATTTCATAACAGATACATCTGAGTACAGTATAAAATGAAGCTTCTTTAGCACTAAAACTGTTCCTCATAGGTCATGCAGCCACAACAATGGTTAGGTAGGATGAACTCCCTGCCTTTTGAGATCCAGCTCTCCAGGTAGTCTCATTCACTCACCTGTTCTAAGCACAAACAAGTTTTGTTTCAGCCATGGTAAATGTAATGGATTGCCTGTATTGCACTGCGTGCCAACCATTGCTTTTGAAGTGCTTCCATTTTGCAATGTAAAACTGTAGCAATCATGAAACGTGATATTTCAGGTTGGCAAAGTTCCTTGGATAATAGCATTAACCTTTTGACATTTATTTGAATAAGTCTAGTGGATTTGTTTGCCTTCTGTTTAAAGTTGCCCAGGAGCATAAGGTTGATTTTTTTTCTTGGACATCAGGGAGATGAAATGATCCCTCCTGCTCTGCCTGCTGTCAGCACCAGGGGCTTGTCTCCCGTCTGCAGGAGGGGTGGGCAGCTGGCAGCTGAGAGCAGCTTTCTGGGGAGCATTGCTTTCCTCTCCCTGCTCACAACCTGCCAGCTCTTTCCTTGAGCAAGGGGTGCTGTGGGTCCTCATGCAAATAGAGGAGTGTTCTTGGGCTTTGTGTCTCCTTGACCTGTGTCTTAGTTAAATCAGTGCTGTTCCTTGCACCCTCTGTAACCAGTGAATATCTGCTCATGGGTAAAACAGCACGTAGCACCTTGGCTGGACTTTAAGTAATGGGGAATATAATTTTAAAATACTTTGGGAATAATATTTTATAATTTATAATTAATTAATATATTTATAGAATATTATTTCTTTTCTAAGACTATCTCCTTTTATTTGATCTAGCAATTTTGACCCAGAGTCGAAAGTATGATTTTGCAACTGTATCAAAATGTGTCTGCATCTTTCAGTCATTTTACTCTTAGATAGTACTCAGCATTTCCATCTGCCAGACTTTGCTAGACTTATATACTATTTTTTTCCAATTTCACTTCTCTTAGAAGTACTTCTAAATCTCATTAAAAAAAAGATCCACTGCTGTTCTTCTTTTGAAGTTGTAATTTTGGCTTTTGGACTGTAAGCTTCATGCAGCAAATTCAGCTGCTACATGCCCTCCAGCCAAAACTGACTTCTGCAGCTGCGATCTTTGCTTTTCTGTGGTACTGAGCTATCATGAAAGGTGTACCCTGTACTATCTTCAGTCTCACTCTTAGCTGGTAACCCAGATGCTTAGGTAGACATACTGGATCTGCCCTCACTGTAATTTGTGGTGAAGTCAGGCAAAGTTTGGATGGCTTACTGGGTGTTTCACAGAAGCACATCATTGAACTGCCTGGTATACCTCATCCCACCCAAATAACAAAACTGCTGTCAAAGAAAAGATGTTAAAAATACAAAGTTATGCTGTAGGATTCTCAGCATTTAGGAGACCGCTGCAATAATTTTTTTATAAACATTATTTAAGACCTCACTGAAGATGGACAAATGGGACTGAGTCCATGGAGTGCCAGTATAACTCTTGGTGTACTCATCAATACATACAAAATGCCAGATTTGAGGTTTCCATCTCATCATAATTTGGTGTGTATTCTATTTTACCTCGTTAATAGTAATGTATTAGAGAGTAGTGAAGAGACAGTTTACTGTAAAAGTACTGCTTGCTTTTACTACCTGGTATCATGTTGTGTTTTCATGGCCATTATTTGAGGAGAGCTTTTTCTCCATGTTGTTTCTATTACTTGAGAACTGTACACAGGGACTGCCCTGGGTGCATTATATGCACCACATTGGTTTCGTTTGAGAGGGCTTTATTACTAAATGTGAGCTCTTCGTTTTGTATCCTGGGATCATTAAGGTTTAAAGAACCACGAGTGGCTTCAGCCATGGAGGAGGTGTGATATTTTCATTGCTCTGTTACAGGGGGTCTATTTGGTGGCCTGCACATTAACAACAGGCTGTGAAGTGGAAGATAGAAGATTTATTTTGTTGTAGCTGGCAGTGGCAAGCTCTTATGGTAGTAGACGGACAGCAGTTTGAGGTAACTTCCATGAGGGAGAGTTAACCTGGATTTAGTTATCTTGCACTGAGCACAGAAGAATTTTCATCTAGGTGATTATCATTAGCAATAGTCTCTTGCTGACTAATTTCTGGTTCCGTGCATAAGTCCCCACTTAATAAAGCATTTTTCGAAGGGCAAAGTGACAATCTTTAAATTTTTCTTACTACTCAGTGGAAGGATTTTATCCTCGTCTGTTTTGGCAGAACAATACAAGCCATACAACCTGTTTTGTAGAATGAAGAAAAAGCTTCAGTATGAAGACCAGCTCTTGTATCTAAAATGCATTTTGTGTAAGTGTGATGGAACCCATTTTGTGTATCTGGTTTTTCAAGCCCCTATCCTGGAAAAAAGCTCAAAAAAGTTTGCTGGTTGAATAAAATACAAGTTCTTTCCGAAACAGAGACATGGTGGCTTTTCCATAAATTTGCCTCTTGTTAGCCAGAAGTCATAACATGAGGACAGAACAATTATGGTATGTATTTTTATTGTGCCTTTTTTATTGAGTTACATCATGACATTTATCAGAAATAAAATTAAGCTTAGGGCATGGAAGATGGAGTATTTTCAGTCTTTGAAAGCTTGAATTTAAGGTGCATTTTGACATTTAGCCTTTTAGGCAAAACAGGCTTTTAACCTAAAGGTAGGTAAAGTAAGATTAATTTAATACTGCTTTTATGAGGCCTGCCTGATCAGATACAATTTTTTAAAACTTGAGTTGAAGCAATGTCTTGTACCTTTCAGGGTAAATAGGCAAAAACATGCATGATATATTCAAGCTGCTTTTAGTTGGAAGTACTATCAGGCAGTTTTCAGTTAACTGTCATAAGGTTACCAGTTCTCTGCATCATTTTCTGTGACAGCCACTTGTTGTTGATGTTCTGTTTGGTACCAAAAGCACTTAGCCATTTGGGTTAAAATTTCTTTTGGAAAATTAAGTAAAATAATAAATGCTCTACACTGTCCAGTGTTGCAGTTGCAATTTAAAACTTGAATGCCTTTTTCTTCTCCAGTAGTTTGTGCACTGCTCTTCTTTTTTATGGTAATTCTGTGCTTCTTGAAATGAGGTGGTGCTCATGCTTCTGTAGCTTTTTAAAATCTAAAGGAAGAGGGGAGATTTGCCTGTTCCTTTGAAAAAAAAAAGAAAGTGGAGGGAATCCATTTTATATTTGCTGAATCCTTCTGCCAACACTTTGTTATTTGGTCCTGACCCAGGAGAGCGACCTGCATGGCCTGTGTGTGGCTCTTACACTCAGCTTTCACATCTGAGGGTGGATGGACTCCTGTGCTCAAGCTGCAAGAATTCGTTCATGCAGCTGCCTTGTATCTGTGGCTAATCCTGTTGGTCATGAGCCATAAACATGTTTGGATAATTTTTTACCTTCTGGCATGTACTTTTATTGGTTTTACTCTTGAATAATCTGAGAAAACATTTCTTGCCTTCAAGACTAGAATGGTTGATAGCATCCTTTACTGCAAGGAATTGAAAGATAAAACTTGAGCTGGTTATAGACAAAATTGTGTTCGTAGATTTTTAGTTTACCAGAACAAGAGAAGAGGCTTTTAAAAATTGTCATTTCATTCTCTTTTTCCATTATTTTATTTGCAAGCAAAAGGTGCTCTTTTGATAAGATTTTTTTTAGAGTCTCAGAGTGTTTAATCAGTAACAATAAGGTTAAAATTAAAGTTTTTAAGATTAAAGTTTTACCAGCTTGGCTGTTTTGATATCCAACCACATACCTATTTTCTCACACGACCTGTATCTGACTAACTTCCTCATCCATGACAGTGGTTTTATTCACCATTGTTTTGGATTTTTTTAGGGGTAAGAAGCAGCCAGGAGTTAAATATACTTTGTACCAATTGTCTGTTGTGCAGTTTCCCAGTGAATGTTAACGTTATCACTTATGTTTTTCTAGTACTAGCTTTTGGTTAGTAATACTAAAGAAGGGCTTAGTAATACTAAAGAAGGGCTTGGAAGGACTGCTTTGAATTGCTTTCTATTTGTCCTTATGTTTGATCTACAGAGAGTTGATTAAGAGCAATAGTCATGCCCAGGAAAAGAAGCCTTTCAGCATTGATGGGTTGTACTGTTTTGTTTTTTTTTTACTTAGGTATTCATAAAAATAGCCAAGGTTATATGTGTAAATGTATTCTAGCAAATTTTTCTAAGATTCCTTTACTGTCTTCCTTCAGTTGTTCATTCACAGCTCTGAGTTTAGGCAAGAGTCACATCATTGCCAGTTTCTTTAGACAATGAACACTAGCCAACTTAAAATTATTTAAATGTCAGGATTTTTTAGAGATATTTGAGTATGTTCTCTTATTCATTATATTAGACTGGGGTAGCCATTGAAATCATGCTAAGATTACTGAAAGGCTTACAGTATTGGCTTTACAGCCTGTCATACACAGATTACACCCATTTTAATCTGTTATCTGGAGTATGTCCAGCTTCTGCTAAATGGTGTCTGTTTTAAAAGAAATGTGCAGCTGTTTGTAGCCAAAATACAGTTACAGTGAGTGACAGTGATACCAGCTGCATGCTGCACACTTCAGCTGCCTGAATAACTGAGCAGCACGCTCATAGATGTCCCTGCTCTGTTTGCTGCATTGACACAACATACAGAGGAGTTCTTCCATAGCTTGTACAGTTCTCTGTCATTGCACAGGGTAAACAGCAGTTTCTCCTTCTCTGCTTGGGCGAATCTGGACAGAAAGCTAAGCCTCATATTTTAGTTTCCCTCACAGAGGTGGAATATTTGTCTTGAGCTTCACTTACTTCTATCTTAAGCAGGTCAAAAAGTTGCACCTGGAAGACAGAAAGCTCAGAAGACTCAAGTCAGCCATAAAGGTCTGGGAGTTTCTGGCTTCCACAGCCATCTCCACTGCTGGCATATGGCAGGGGCAGCGTTGGGCTCACGTTTAACCCCATGTCTGTCTCTGTACCCAGTAACGGATCTCCACAGACACGGTGCCCTACCTGCTGCTCTGCCTGAAAGTAGCTTGCAGGGACTATTAAGGGCCTGCACAGGGAGATGCTTGGTCAACCCCAGAGCAGTAAAGCAAGATGTTTCTGTGGGGAAAAAATAAATCAAAACTCTTTCAAAACAAAACAACCCCAAAATGCATACTCACAAATGCATCCTCCCAATTTCCCAAAGCAGCCAGGCTGAAATTATTTTTTTTAGAAGCATGAAAGAACAAAAAGGATGTATTTTCCCACTCTTCATTGATATCACTCACCTCTGTAGTTTCCCTCTGTTTTCTTCCTGCCTATGGAATGACAGGAGCACAATAGGAATCAGGACTTTCCTCTCTCATCAGGTGTGAGTGGACAAGGTTCGTGTTCATTCTTCCGCATACGGAAATGGTATCAATGCAGCCAGCAAAGCTCTTCTGCTTTGCTTTTTTGAGGCATAGCAATAACAACCCTGCAATCAGTGTTACCTATCCTTACCTCAGTGTCTTTGACACCCTGTGCGACAGACATGGGAAACCTGCTGAAATAACGAGGGAGTTATGCCAAAAGCTGGGGTGCCCACAGCCTGGTCCCCGTGGGCCTCCCCAAATGCTTTCTCAGGATGACAGCACTGGGTGCTGCACTTTGCATTTGGTTCTCCAGAGTTTCAGATCCATCATGGATTGATAGGTAGGAAATGTCTGTAATGAATTTGAAATTATGTAGTAAATTTGGGCACAAAGAATAGAACTGTGTAAAAGCTTTATGTGAGCAAAACTCATTGTAGTTTCTATGCTTATCTAATTTTTCCACAGTATGTGGGGTAGAGTGAAAACCAATTGTGATATAGACTCCCACCTCTTCCTCCTGGGGTTGATGAAGTTAATTTTGCTATTGTTTTCAGGGGGCTAATACCAGACTTTGTGCCTGATGTCACAGCAAATGTTGAAGTTGAAAAATGTCCAAGAATAGTGTTGGATTGAGTCACTTTAAATGCATTTATCTTGAATCCCCACTTTGTGGCATTATTGCTGTAGTCTCATCCCAAGCTAGCCTTATTCATTAATACCAGCTTATCCCCTGTGATCCGTCTTTCTCTTTGTCTGTTTGTTTGGATAGACTTTTTGCACACATTTGTAACCTTCTGTTTCTTGCTCCATTAATACCATCTTTTAAATTTCACTTAGAGCTGGTGTGTTTGAACCAGCTATGCAGTCAGACCTGGGAACCCCTATTCTTGGCTTGTGTAGCCCACATACCGTATTAGGAGGCATTAGGGAGACTGAATTCCTCTGGAAATACAGACTGTCTCATTTTTGAAGCATTGGTATGATTAACTGTAATGTAATACACTTGGTATGAATGCTTAATGGATAAACATTCTTTTGCTTACTCTAGGCAGTTTTACATCTTACTGGGATGCAATTCATTGTGCCAAACAGTGCAAATGTGAAACTATCATTAGAAAAAAATGCAGTCAGCCAAAATGAATTCTGCCTGCAGGTGCAATTAAGGGATTGGTAAGTCTACAATATGAAGTAATTGAGTAGTGATCTGGTACTGAGAATGTGGCATTGCACTGCCCATTTAGAGATGTTTACAAAATACAGCAAACCTTTTTCTGTATTACAGAAGCTTTTTCATTAATCCTCTTAGGCTGTGCCTGTTTGTCCATTTTTTTATGCAATCAATGGCCTTAACAGGCTGCATGGCTGCAAGACTCTTACCAAATTAATGCAACACCCCATTAATTGGTCTCTTTTATATCGCTGCATGGTGAAGTTAATGTGAATGTAGCAACAGGCTACAAGGCTTCAGATTTCTTAGAATCATAAGATTTTCATCGCTGTAGAAAAATACCTGCTTGCACTAGAAACTAAATAGATACTCTGCGTAGCATGTGCCACCTTAAATTGGGGAATTATGTTTACCCTGTACAGGAGGGCAGTTGATATCTGATATCTAGTGGCATACTTAGCTATGCCTCGGCTCAGATGCCATGTACTTAAGTAATGAATAGTCTGTGTGCTGGCATGTGCAAAGGAAGAGTTTATTACATCTCTTGAGTCTTCCTTAATAGAATATAATAGAATTTCCCACACTCATCTTAGACTGTAAGCACTATATTTAGTAGTCATGTCTCAGTTAAAGAATTCATTTAGAACTTCTCATTAAAAAAATAATTTAAGATTTTTATATCAACTTATTGTGAAAGGTGGTGGTGAGACAGCTTTAGAGATTCAGAAAGGCTCCAGCTATGGTCTGGCGTGGAGGTACATTTGCTTTTTGTTCCTTGGTCTGAGGCAAGACTGTAAAGTCCTCTGGTTTCTGGCACTGGATATCCTTCTCCCTGGCTCATGCAGCCTTTGCTGCGTCTGCAGAGTATTAGCAAGACTGACAATTAGTACTAAATGCAGTAGCTCCTGGGAAGGAGACAAAGTATGTGAGAGAGCAAAAAAAACCTTTGGGGGAGTTCCAACTCTGCACCCTAAAAAAGCACAATAGGATTTTGTATTAATGATATTGATATTTATAATATTGAGGAAATCAGACACAAAATCAGACTGTTTCCACCTAGCTCTTTTCCTCCACCTCTGCTTTGTTCTCTGCTTTAAGTAAAGGGATAGAGAGCAATGTGTACAATTTATAGTACACTTTTAAGATTTTTTTAATATAAATACATTTAAAAGGGTTGTATTCATTTTTGTTCAAAGTATGTAAGAATTTCACAATAAGGACTCACAATAAAACTCAAGTTGGATGAATTATCTCTCTATAATTTACTCAGCAAATGTTGTAAATTAATGCCTATGATCACTTGTGTCCCTCTTTTCCTTTGAATCATTTTCTTAACTGCTCTGAGATCTTTAAATGAATAAAAGGAATTGCTTGTGATTTTTTTTTTTTGTGGATTCATTTTTAGCAAATATGCAGGTTACACAATTTATCCCTGCTGAGAAGTGTTTTAAATACAATATTCTATGAATAGTCAATATTTTGTTTCAGATGTCTGCCTCTGCATTTTTACTCCATGTTTGGACATCCTGACTTGTCGGCTGAGGGAGAGTGAAATTGCTGGGAGAAGAAACAGTGATGTGTTGATTCATGGTGACATTGCTACTGTATGGCAGCCTGTACTAATTGGTACCAGAAGCAGCACTTACTCTTGGCTGGCTCATGTGTCACACTCTTAAAGGCAGAAGAAAAATAGCACCATTGGTTACGATGTAAATTGGCAACAGTGCAAGGATCTGGAATAAATACTGCAACAGATTCAGGAATAAATGTCTAGGGACAGAAATGGCAGCTTTGCTTCGTGCTCTCCTATCTGTTTAAATTTTTTGGACACGAGAGGTCAAAACTGGAGCCTGTACTGTAGTGTAATTAATTTGTCAAACTTGACTCACTACAAACATTCTCGTTTGCATGCTTATTTCCATGTTCAAAGATACAATGGGTTCTTGAGCATGCTAGTTTGTTTCCTTGGCAATAGAGGGACTAGCCAAAATATCTGCTGTCATATAGGAAATGAATTTTCTTTTTAAATATTCTTCATATTTTTATAATTTTTTTTTGTGTAGTGTGGCTACCTGAGTGCTCTTGTTGCAACTGCGTCTTCATTCGGCTGGAAGGAGACACTCTCAAGGTGTAGACAAATGTTTTTACTTTTTCCTGAAACAGGAATGCAGTGATAGTCAGCCAGAGGCATTCAGGCTTAAAGGTCAGTACTGCAGTGCTGTAGGCAATAAGGTGTTAATGTTGTTGTACTTAGACCTCTAATCTGTCCAGGATCTGTGAAAGAAGTCTGGCAGGAGGGACTTCCTGACAAACCCTGAGCTTTATGGGAATGCAGTCTGGTGGAGCTTGTCTCTTTTCCCTGCAATTGTCAAGTTACTGTTGTGAAAAACACATAACTTTTTTTCTTCATGATTTTTTTCCTTTGTATCTAAAGAGTAGATTACTGACCACAAATAGAAAGTAGAAGATATAAACAGTTGCAAAGTACATTTTTATCAGTAACTTACAGGGATGCAAAGCAGAGTTAAAAAAAAGGCAATATCAGAGCAAAAGAATGAATTACATATGAAGTGTACCTGTGAGGTACGCAGCGCTCAAAACTCTCCTAGGTATTCATATATGATCAGTAAGACCTGGAAGAGTCACCTCACTAGTCATTTATTCCTCCCATTACACTGTTCCATCTGAGCTGCTGCATTACAAAAACCTACCCACTATCCAAGAAGGTTTAGACCCAGGTCTGCAAAACTCATCAAAGAGAATTCGGTGAAAATCATTTAGCCTGTACCAGAGAAAAACAGGACAGTATTGCAATTTCCCTTTTGTAATAATGGTTATGACAAAAAAAAAAGTGAGAAGAAAAAAAATAACTAATGTAATTGTAACCCATTACTATATACCAAAAAAGCCCCAGGAATATTCAGGTAAGTCTATTTGTACATCTGTCAACTCCAGGTTTCAGTGCACCTTACTGTTTTAATCGCTTACTAAAACAAACACACAGCAACCCTAAAAGCTGTGCGAGTGGCAAATTCCCTTTGAGCTGCGGTTTTACTCTTCAGTACCAGGGCTTACTTTTGCTTGCTAATTACTCTGACCTGTCTTCATTAAGAGTAACAGCATGACGTTTTCACATGGGGCACACATCTCATTTACAGCAACAGTGATTTTGTATTTTTCTGCTATGTAGACAAGTAGCAGTGCAAATTGTAACAAAACTAGTACATCAACAATAAAGCAAGTACACACTGAGTAAATAATAAATGGATATAAATAATAAATTTCACTGATTCCAGGAAATTTCTTAATTAAGACAGGTGTTTTAAGAAGTCACACCTGAACATGAGCCAAGTAGCAGGAATAGGGGATATGATCCATATGTGGTATCACCAAGGCAATTTCACTTCCATGTTTTGGACCAAAACTGCACTTTATAAAATTTAAGATCCTAGTTTCAGTGAAAGGGGTTTAAAAGAGAAGTTTGCACAGTTCTACAGCTGCCTATTATGTGAAGCAAATCCACCCTCATGCCACAGGGCTAATGAATGCATGTGTTTAGTCCACAAGTTTTAATGCTTGTGCCCTGCCAGGCAATGCAAACGTGGCACAATTTGGAGTTAGCATCAGTCAGGTGCTTCTCCCCATAGACAGACCAGGTGCAGGACAGGCTGTAGTGGATAGAGGTGTATGGGTGCCAAATGAGATGTGTTGGCACTGCTGCACGACAGTGGCACTGGGGTTTTTAGTCTTTGTGACTGTTCCAATGGACAGAAGACTCGATAATGTGCCAGTTGCCTGAAACAAGAATATCTAGATGTAGTATTTTCCACTTTGAACGCAAAACTGGAAGGAACTGTTGACTCCCTCAAGGATAGGGAGGCCCTGTAGAGAGATCTCAGCAGGACTGGGCAACCACCAACCATATGAAGTTCAGCAAGGGGAAATGCCTGATTCTGCACCTGGGGTGGGGCAACCTTGGATGTTCATACAGACTGGGAACTGAGATGCTGGAAAGCACTGCCGTGGAAAGGGACCTGGGGGATCCTGGTCAATGGCAGGTTGAATATGAGCAAGCAGTGCCCTGGCAGCCAGGAGGGCCAACTGTGCCCTGAGGGGCATCAGGCAAAGCATCACCAGCTGGTCGAGGGAGGGGATTGTCCTGCTCTGCTCTGCACTGGGAGGCCTCACCTTGAATATTGTGGCAGTTTTGGTCACCACAATATAAGAACGGTATTAAGCTGTTAGAGAGTGTCCAAGTGAGGGCAGTGAAGATGGTGAAGGACCTTGAAGGGAAGCTGTATGAGAAGCGGCTGAGGTCACTTAGTCAGTTCAGCCTGGAGAAGAGGAGACTCTTCTCCAGGCAATGAGGGGAGACCTCATTGCAATCTACAACTTCCTCGTGGGGGAAAGAAGAGGGGCAGGCACTGATCTCTTCTCTGTGGTGACCAGTGACAGGACCCGTGGTTGTGTAGAGCCAGAGGTTGTGTCAGGGGAGGTTTAGGTTGGATATTAGAAAAAGGTTTTCCACCCAGAGAATGATTGGGCACTGGAACTCCCAGGGTGACCCCAGGGAAGTGGTCAGAGCACCAAGCCTGACAGAGTTCAAGAAGCATTTGGACAATGCTCTCAGGCACATGGTGTGACTCTGGGATGGTCCTATGCAGGGCTAAGGGTTGGACTCAGTGATCCTTGTTGGGATCCTTCCAACTCAGCATATTCTGTGATTTTGCAAACAGTTTTTGTGTGGCAGCAGTTGCTCCTGTCTCTCTATCATATGTCTGAAGAGGTCTCTCTGCACTGGAAAGTCTAGAGCCCAGATACTCCCAGAATTTCAGAAACTAGTATCTGCTGTGCTGGAGTTTCAGGATACTTAAAACAGATCTTTCTCCTACAGAACTTTCTGAGGGAAACCCCAGGCTTGGATTTGATGTTAGATAATCGGTTTCTTTCAGTATTGCTACTGTCTAATTCCCATCTGTGTCTCACCCCTGCAATTGCTTCTTGGGAAGATTTGTCTCCTTGATGCTTCCTTGCTGAAGCATTACTGACAGCTGATGCCTACGCAGGCTTTAGGGGAGCACGAAGCCAGGAAAGCAGGAGGAAGCCTCCTCACTGACTCATTCGCTTTGACTGTGACAAAACAACCACATCGCAGAGAAGACTCTTCAAAAGAAGTCACCAATTGCAGGCATTGCCAGAGCTTCCTCTCCTCACTGAAGCTGTGCTGTAGAAAGACTTTAAAGCACAAGGCAATGGTCAAACTGTGATTTCTTCTCCTCTCATTTAGCTTCTTGAGCACAGACAGAGAGAGAATCTTCAGTGCTGTGCCTTCCTCCTGCCCTTGCAGGATGCAGCACAAGAATTCTCATGACTGCTTGTGCTTCAAGTACAACACTGGAGGCCAGTGTCATGTCCTTGAACATGACTGCTTCTTCCTGAGACACTCTTGCAGCTTTTCCTTGCTTATGTCCCCACAAGAGAATTTTTCATCGTTAGTGGAGGAAACCCAGTAGTCCAGTTTGGTATATTCAAAACAGATGATTGTAAAATTGCTCTGAAGACATTGGCAGCTACCCTGCAAACGTACCTGTTCCTTCTCACAGAGTGGATATTGCGTGCAGTTATGAACTTAGAGACTTCTCTAGACTGAGAAAGTATTGAGGGTCTCATCCACAATTTCAAATGTTTTTCTGAATGTCTGATTTCCAAATTACTTACTCAGCCACTAAGTTTCCTCATTTGGATTCTTGCAAAAGATCACAACTAAACTTGTGCCATTTCTTGCAGCTGCTTTCCTGTGGTGGATGACATCACATCTTTTTTTTTTTGCTTGTTTTTGCTTTCTGAACACAGGCATGAGGAGCTGGCATTATGACAGCATAGCAATAGCAGGTAAAGCCATGGTTTCTTAACTGGTATTGCACAGTGATCACCAGTGCACATTAGCTGTGGCCCCTGATGTTGAATATCCTAGTATAATAAAGAATTGAGTGTCAGAGAGACCATTTATGTGTAAGACTTGAGGAACTGAAGGTGTGGTAGAACAGCTGCTGCAACAAGGTGCCATCCACCAATGCATATGACAGTATAGTCATATCTTGCACATACTCTGTCCATCTTTCTTGTAGGCTCCCTTCAGGTACTGGAGGCCACAATTAGGTTACCTCTAAGCCTTTTCTAGGCTGAACAATCCCAATTCTCTTAGCCTTCCATCAGATAAGACAGTTTTTATGTTGCAAAGTTTATAGTATGAAATACTGATAACGTGGTTTATGTAGCACCAAGCTGGCTACCCCATGGGGAGGATAGTCCACATGATTCTTTCTAGTTACCTCCATTCTGACTTCCCTAAAAAAATAAAAAAAGGCTTCCCACTACTTACTGATTACGGTCAGCTAAATTCTGTAAAGATTCTTGGTAGATCAGAGCTATGGGCAAATGCCCCAAATTTTTGAAACTTTGCCTTTTTTCAAGAATAATCAGTTTCCATCTATCTGATCTTACTCCTAAAAATGAAATACTGTAATAAAAATGTAGGGTTTTTTCCTAATTAGTCTGCAATATATTTTTATAGTTAGTGACATGTCTTTTCTGTTTTGTGCCCTGTAAACTGCGTTCTGAAAGAGAAGCAAGTGGTCACTTATGCGTATGTATGATTTCCTTGGGGATGCCACCCAGGGTGTCTAACAATAATACCTGCTTCTTTGGTCATACAGTTTATTATTGGTTTGATGCTGGGTGATTCACTGATGGCCCCCTTTTCTTTCACTTTAAAGAACACAGAAGGATGTTCTGTTGGCAGCGGTTCTTCAGGGTTTGTTTTGACATCTCACCACTGTTGGCTTTTTGTTTAAGCTATTGCTGGATTGCAGGTGCTGCTGTAAATCCCAGTAAATGTCACAGGTGAATCCTATGGAAACTTATTTTTTTCTAAATACTTGGAGCAGTAAAATCAGAGATTAAGATACTATATTAGATTTTCCTGGAAAAGAGCTTTCTTTAAGTAACGGCTCAGTAGATTTATTGTGCTGGGTACTTGGCCAGAGTGACAGCAAACCCAAATCTGTTAAATCACAGGGAATGGGAAAATTTCCATGAGTCTGAAATCCCACGCACACTCTGGGAAACACAGTGGCAACAGACGTGGGGAAAGTGAAATAGTTCTACTTAAGTTAACCATACCTTGAAGAAAAAGTTATAAATGTTTACCTTATTTTTAGCAAAGTAAAACTTGAGTGACAGTTCTCATGACTGTACTGAGCAAGCAGTTTGTTGCTATGGTGGATAGACTGTTTCACAAAGAAAGAAAGTTTCAAAGCACAAATTTTCTTTTCTTCAGTTTAACACCCAGAGATGCATTTAATAGAATCAGTCAACCATTAAATTTGGTTGTACAAAATGAGATAGCTGACATACAAGAATATCATCCTTCTTCCCCTAGTTCAGGGAAGTCAACTGCATTGTTCAAGGCAGTGGGCAAAAATATGTGACCAGTGTACAAGAGACTGAGTTAATGCCAGATAGGACATATAGACCTTAATGCATATAAATATACTGATTTTATGATATAGTTTTTCCCTATACCTCACTCTCAGATATTCTTTGTCTTCAGGAAGCAGTAACTCCATTTTCCTTGATGTAATTTATCTCTGTTCACATTTGAGGCACAAGTCTCCTTCATCATATTGATAAATGAGATAATTCAAGTTAAACTAACAGGTGTTGTTTTTAACCTGTACTTGCTTGCATGATTGTTGCATTTCAGACCTAAAGGTTTGTAGTCAAATCTTAGCTCAGTGTTTTTGTGGAGTCTGTCAATACTGACTGCTCCTCATTTTAGTTGATATTGGCATGAATGGGGTTGGGTTTCAACATGGACATTGTACTTCTCCTTGTATTTGTTTCTGCATCAGTGTCTCTTCTCCAGTCATACAAGTACTAAAGCAGCATCAAAAATTCAGCAGCATTGAACAGCATGTGACAAATCTTACTTAGCTTTGGGTATTTATGTGTATTTATGAAGACTTCCTAGGAACATAATTTAGTGTAAAAAGCCTTTTTCTTGGATCAGGATTACTAAAAATCAATGTGAGGTAGATTTGTAGATTCTTGTAAAATGTTTATCATCTCAGTATTCTTGGCATAGGAAATTGATTGTTTCACATTGATGTGAAATACAGGAGTTAAAATTCCCATCGAGTGACTAGTATCTTTTCTGTTTTGTCCACTACTTTATATAAAGCTGGGAGGGGTTTTTTTTAGTAGCTTTGTGGTAGCCATAACACAATTAATATATTTAAAATATAATTTAATGGTATTTTTATTGCAACTTTAATACACTTGCTATTTAAATGAAATTAATGTTCTCTAACAGCTTTTTGGGCAGGTGAAACCTCAGATGGAAGTGACCCCAGCTCCTGGCATTGCACTGTCCACCAAGCTGCTGTTCTTGCTCCAGGGACAGTAGCTTTGGAGCCTCTAAGAAAGGCTGTGAGAGAGCAGCTTCTGTAGACCTTCTGAATATATGTGTAGCTATATAGCATGGCGCAGTGCTTTTTGTTGTAAGAGGAGCAGAGATAAAGGAAAATATGACTGCCAATTGTGTCTTCTGTAATGTGTCCATAAAAGAAGAAGGGGAGATATGGGAAATTGTGTTCCTTTATTTGAAGTAATGAATGTGATATATCCCTGGGACTGAAGCTCAGTAAAATTATTGCCCCTAATCATGCATATTCTTTTCTTACTGCCAAATGTGGACAGTTAAGTGAATTAGGCTGGCAAACTCTGAATTCTAAAATATGAAAATATGCTTTTCCTGACTAAAGTTCCTGAAGGTCTGAGTAATCACTGATTGAAAGCCATGCTGAAAGTATGATAGAAAGTAGCATAAATAATATAATCAGGTTAATGCAGTCACTGTTAAATTACTGCTTTAGAGCTGAAATAAACCTGTAAACCTGCTTAGTTAAAAAATACCCATGGCTGTGTATATTGCTGTCCTAAAAAAGTTAATACATTATATGGATCATAATCTCTAATGATATCCACAGGCGATGTAAATGTAGATGAATAATCTTCCAGTCTAGTTTTCTTAGGCGAATGCAAATTGGAACTTCATAAGGAATAAAGACTAAAACATAGACACTGTAAAGATTATAATTTCAATGTATTTGACTCTTTTATGTCCGTGAATGTTTACTAATAGTGCACTCTTAATGAATTCTGATGTTAGTGCATTCTTATTTTAAATATTGACATGCATAGACCAATGTAGTCATTAAAGATGACCTTTTCATTTATAATCAAAACCAATAAACGCTTATACTCAGTTGACTTTTGCAACCATACTTGTGCTTCCTTGAACTAAAAAGCACAGATTTAGAAACTTGAAGTTTGAATGAACAGGAGACATGTGTCTTTTAAAAGCTTTTTCAAAATCTGCAACATTACAGGACAAAAGCAGTAGTTCATTTCATAAGTTGGAGGTCTTTTTGGAGTAGGTAGCTGAATGATTTTTGGTCTATTCGTACAGGTTTTTAATACATACTCTAATGAAGACTATGACAGGAGAAATGATGAAGTTGACCCAGTTGCTGCATCTGCTGAATATGAACTCGAGAAGCGTGTGGAAAAGCTGGAGCTCTTCCCAGTGGAACTAGAAAAAGGTATGGTGTCTGTGTGCCATTTCCAGTTCCTGTGACATTGACCTACAAGTTTGAGGAAGTCCACACATGCATACAGAGCTTTTCTAGAATTTTCATGGATCTGTTGTAGTCACCTTGACTTTTTGGATTTCAGGAGTTGCTCAGTAGGAACAATTGTTCAGTAAGAAGCAGCTCAGAGAAAAGCAGCTTTTACCTTCCTTAAAAGAATTGTTTTGTGACACTCCAGTAACACATGGATTTTGCACAGTGCTTGATGTGATCAGGAGGAGTAAAAATCTTGACTGTTTCTCTAAGCTCCTAAGAGCGAAGGTGATATTTGTTGTGTGTAATTACAATAGTAGTCACATAGATTTCTTAAAAAGAAGCAAAATAATATTAATGTTACTGACATGGAGAGCCAAGAGGAACCAAAGCATAAATATTTAGCTACCAGATAGCTGTACAGATCAAATTTTCTGCTTTCTCTTGCTTTTTTACAGATGAAGATGGACTTGGCATAAGCATTATTGGAATGGGAGTTGGAGCAGATGCAGGTCTTGAGAAACTGGGAATATTTGTCAAAACTGTAACAGAAGGTGGGACAGCAGAAAGAGATGGCAGGTAAACTAGACTCTGTATTTGGAGATTTTCTCAGCAATAGTTACTATAAATTATACTTTTCATAGGAAATAGTTGTTTCCTTAATGTATGTCATGATTACCCAAAGCTGTAGAGTTCAGAGACTTCATTGGTAAGGTCTAAATACCTGATGTGGTTATGAGAAGACACCAAATTGGTGCAGTGAGTTTAAGCTGTTTAAGGAGAACAGAATTGCCAAAGATGTGTGTTTGTGACTACTGAAATCCCAGATGCTTTAGCATGAGTAAAGCTGGTGATTCCAAACTGTGTATCACTTCTGAAGGTACTTTAGATTTTAAAGGTGTTGAGCTCCCTCCCACCTGTTCTTTTCACTTCAAGCCAGCTTTGGACAGGCAGTACTTAAGATAAAGAGTTCTGTTCAACATTTGATTATTTGATCTCTTTCCAGAGAGATCTGGACAGGCTGGATGGATGGGCTGAGGACAAGTGCATAAGGTTCAGTAAAGGCAAAGTGCCAGATCCTGCACTTAGGTCATAACAACCCCATGGAGCATTACAAGCTTAAGTAAGTGGCTTAAGAGGTGCTCAGCAGAAAGGGACTTGGAGATGGTGATTGACAGATGGCTTGGTATGAGCCAGCAGTGTGCCCAGGTGGCCAAGAAGGCCAGTGGCATCTTGGCCTGTATCAGAAATAGTGTGGCCAGCAGGAAGTAATTGTCCCTCTGTACTTGTCACTGGTGAGGCTGCACCTCAAATCCTGGGTTCAGTTTTGGGTCCCTCACTTCAAGAAAGACACTGAGGTGCTGGAGCATGTCCAGAGAAGGGCAACAAAGCTGGTAAAGGGTCTAGGAAACACATCCTAAGAGCAGTGGCTGAGGGAACTGGGCTGTTTAGTCTGGAGAAGAGGAGACTCAGGGAGGATTGTATTGTTCTCTACAACTACCAGAAAGGAGACTGTAGCGAGGTGGGGGTCAGTCTCTCCTGCCGCATTCCAAAAGAAAGGACAAGAGAAAATGGCCTTAAGCTGTGTCATGGGAGCTTCAGATTAGGTATTAGAACATTTTTTTTCCACTGAAAGAGGGTTAGGCACTGGAATAAGTTGCCCAGGGAGGTGGCGGAATCCCTGGAAGTGTTGAAGAGGCATCTGGATTTAGCACTTGGAGCTTATGAGTGATTGTGATGAAAGGTTTATGGTTGGGCTAGATGATCTTGAAGATCTCTTCCAACCTTGATGATTCTGTGATTAGGAAAATAATTAGCGTGTCTGAATGTTTAAACTTGTACTAAATACACTCCTTTTTAAGTTTACTAACACAGATTGTTCCTCTGTATTTCTTATTACGGCTAGTCTTCTGTTCCAGAGTTCAGTTTTCACCTATAGCATTGAAAGTACAATGATCAGTTGGAATAGGAAGCTGTACCATAAGTCTTGCCCACTACAGAAATGAATTGGTGTTTGTAGTCTTATATGATGCTCATATAAAACCTGCTTGCTTCTAGAATTGCTTATTTGGTATGTTCAGGTTAAAGAATTCTTTTTGAGCATAAATATTCCTATCATATGGAACAAGTTTTCTGTGTTTTACACAATACCTGTCACAATAAGGACAATGTTACTGTCTAATAATTTAATCATGAAAAGTATTTTCAAATATCTTCCATACAATTTGTCACTTTGCCGCAGTGCATAACCTTTGTAAATTTGCATGCCAATAAAATATTACTTACTTGATATGTAAGCTATTAAAACAACTTATATGCTTTCTCTTCTTCTGTTTTCAACCATTAATGATTTGTTATATTAGTTATAAATAAAATGAAAGTATTATTTATAAGTAAAAGTAAGAATGAACTCTTAAAAAGTTGATGCTGTCTTCTGAAAAATGTATTGCAGTAACATGTTCCTTATTGATGAACCCCTCTAACTTTCCAGCCAGGCAAAAAGTTGTTCTGCTGTGGAAACCCCACAAAAATTAAATAAGAAGACTCTAAAATGCAGGGGATTGCAAAGTTTAATAATGTTGCTCTGAAACTACTGATGTATAACATCTTCTAGATTGGACTTGGAGGTGTCTTTACAGATCTTGGCAGTAAGATAGCAAGTTGAAGGCCAAGTACTGATTTATCACAGGCTTAAACATTGTGAAGGGAAATGAAGAAGCTGACACCTCAAGGTGTCATGACTTTATCCATTACTTTAAATTTAAGGGAATGTTTTTCTGAAGGGTATGCTTGACCTCAGCCAAAAGGCATTTAAGCTCATGACTGGCATTCTTTGTGAAATCCTCTGGTTGAAAATCAATCACTCACTGCTGCTCTGTGATGATCTGTAATTTCTTTCCCTCTCATTATTCACATGTTTGAGTGGGCTACAGAAGTTAATGTTCCATCACGAGTCTCTTCTTTCATTTCCCTAGATGGCATCTGAAAGGAGCTTGTCAACAGAGGAAGAATAAAATCATTCTTTGACCATTCTAATATTTGTGTTGGTTTTCAACTGACAGAATGTTCAGTCAGCTGAGAAATAGCACTCTGATTTTCTCTTTGAGAGCCTGACTGATCATTCACTTGGGAAAGGGATTTGTAATCCTCTCAGTCAGGAGCAGACGGTTCTGTAATAAAGTCCATCAACTGTAAAGGGTCCTGTTATCTTCATCTTTGTGAGAAGCCTAGTTAATCATTAACACTGATAGCAAAACAAAGTCTCATAATGAAAATAAAACTATATTTCAACAGCTGCATCAGATATTCTGAATAATCACATACCAATATTCAACCAGGTTCTTCTGAAGCTACAGTTTAAAACATTACAGTATCTGTAGGATAGCTCCTATCTTTCATTGAAAGACCCATCAAATTGTGATACAAAGTACTTGCCTGCCATGGAAACAGAAAATCTGTACAAAGGGGTTTCTCAGTGATTGAACACCACTGGTTTGATTCATGTTGCTTCAGACAGACAGGTAGAATTTATTTGTCATAATAAAAGGCATTGTGTACCAATATTTAACAAAGAAGGGTGCTTTAAGATGAACCTAAATGTTGATTAAGTAATAGAAGAGGTTATTACTAGTGTGTAAAATAGGGAATCAGTCATTAGACTGAATATGCAAAATAAAAACTTATCCTGGATGAATCAATCCATAACTGCTTCTTTCAAATTATTGTGGTGATGAGTCATTCACATTTTAAAGTATTTTGATAACATTGGGACCAACAGTTTTGAAACATTACATAGTTCTTAACTTGAGCTCTAAAAGTTGTCTCTGCAGAGGTGAAATTTTTCATTTTGTCATACAGAGCAGTAATTGTGCTGGTAATTTGTTCAGCCTTGGTTGTTTCGCTTCTGTAGCTGCTACTTCATTCTAATCTACAGGCAAAGATTAAAGTCATGATCGTAAGAAAATAATTGTCAGAATTACAAATTTTTTTAATAATGATAAAGCCAGTTAAACGTCTAGAATTCAGACAACAACTTGGCAACTTGAGCCTAATTTTTCATTGATGTTTGAAATAAGATTTGAGAGACAGGGGAGGCCTAGAGCTCCTGACAGAGGGAGCTCTAACAGGAAGGCTGCCCTTTGAATGTTGTTTGATATGTATGTGTGTTTATGTATGATTAAAATATATGTATATGTAGAAAGAAAGGAGATTTGGAGAACAGTGGCCATAAAAATAAGAGTTGGAAATTAATTTAGGAGCTATATAAACAAGAAAGAAGGAGAAACGAAATATACCCGAAGGACAAAAGGAATTAGACTGAATCAAGGTAGAGCCACTTACGAAGTTTTAGGCAACAGTTCTCTAACGTAATGTTTCATCACCTAAATACTGTAACTGTGGTTCTGTATGAACTCTGCTAATCCACTGCATAGTGATGTACAGTGCTGTAGATAAAGTGTCATCTAAAAGGAATCTGTTCTTCCACCATTTTCAGCCAAGAGGGTGACAGTTTCCCACTCAGTCAGGACCAGCTTCTTAAAAGTTCTTTTCTAGGAACTCCTGCAGTTCAATCTGACTGCACCTCGTGTTTGCTTAAGTAAAGACAAAAATCAAAATTCAGTAAATATTAATGTGATAGGTGTATTTCTTAAATGCTTCAGTGAAGATTGATATAAAATTCTGAGAATAAAATACCTAATATGATTTTCAATATAGTTTATAGGCTGCCTTTTTCAAGGGAGATCCTGCCCAGATGACAGTGATATTCTGTGGTGTGAGGCTGCCAAAGAATAAATATTGTATTTCTTACTCATTGGTGGAATCCAGAGAACAGAAAATACTGCTTTGAGCACATGTGAAACTGCAAAGCATTGTGTCAGACTTGAAAGAGAAATTAGTGCTCCAAGTCAAAATGCTTCAACCCTCTGTTGAAGCCTCTGTTGTTCTTTGAAAAGATGTCACTAAGATATCCTAAGATATTAAGTATATTAATGTAGGTATTTTCGTACAATTTAAATAGGATTTTTTGTAGCTGTTTCTTGGTTCTTTTGTAAACTGTGTGGTTTGGATCAATAGAATCCCTGTAAGTACTTGAAAATTGCTCCCTTTATATGTGGTTGTTTGGTTTTTAAGTTTTGACACTATTGGAGATTGTGCATTTCTGGAGGATGGTACAGCAGTCCTCTTCCAAGGATTTGTAATCCAGATGAGTCCAGTGCCTGTTCTAGGAATTTCATAGCAGTGCTTGCTTTAGATAAAAGCAGCATGGTTTTCCTTCTGTCTGACTTTTTATGCATCAAACAGTATATCATCTGTAAATAGGTGTTTGGTTTCAGAAAGAAAGGCTTCATTAAAACAGTCCAAGGTCTTATTAATGTGTGCAGCAGGATCACATCTACACTGGTAATTCATTTTTTGGAGCAAGTTAGATGAAATATCTTAAGAGAGTATGTCACAATTAAGTCTGATACATCAGCCCTTTTTTCCACAGATGAGCAGGTTGTTTTAGTTAAATATCACATTTTTTTCCATTAGCAAGAAATACCAGAGCTATGTCTTATGCTGTTTATCAAGTTTGACTTAGGAAAAAATTATATAAGAGCTGTTGAAGGATCTCATTTAATTTAATTCATATGACAAATTCAAGGGTTTGCGTTGCTGTATTTCTGTACTAGGAAAGGGACTGGATAATTGTTGCTAATATTTGTAGTAACTTAGAAGCTGGATTTTCTAGATGTCTGCATGCAAGGAATGATGTATTTTTCATATTTACCTCAGTCATTTTATGACTGAGCTTTTGTTTAAAGTCTCGCTAGAAAGGTGTCTCTATGCTAAATTTTGCTGAAAATTCACAAGAATTCACACATTTATTAATGTATTTGTGTTTTTTCCCTGAAAGGATCCAAGTGAATGACCAAATTGTGGAAGTTGATGGCATCAGTCTGGTTGGTGTTACTCAAAATTTTGCTGCAACTGTTCTTAGAAACACCAAAGAGAAAGTCAGGTGAGTATTTTAGAAGGAAAAAAATTTGTAATGTAATACTTAAGATTACCTGGCCTCCTGCACAGGACTTTCCGTATTCCCAGGTGGAATCAGCATTTTTTGGCTTCTTGATGTCTTCTCTCCTTTGATCCCAAGAGAGGGGTGAGATACAGTATTACAGTTTTGTTTTGGTTTAGATTTTAAAAATATGACCACTGAGACAAGCTGAAGTTGCAGATAGATGACCATGGTCTCAATCACTGGTCTAGATCTCCGTGGTCTTCAAACTGTTTGTATTAGTTGGAATGACAAAGGTCATAGGTGTTGGTCAGATGGAAACTCTGCTGCCACCGATCACCTCTCTGCTCTTCCCGTGGGGAGACTGGCCATGTTAGTGCCCCAGGGTTGGAGGAGTAAGGTGGTGAGCACTCTGGTGCTTGCAGATACCACCTCAGCACAGAGGAGAGGAGAAAACTGGATGCAGTAGTGTTAACAGCTACCAAATTGAGGAAAGCAGCATCCTAGCTCAATTCGTTGAGCTACCTAGCTCCTGGCACCATCTCTGGAATTTCTCTTTGCTTCTATACTGTCCCTGTAAAAATCTGTAAGATAATGAGTAGGCTAGAAAATGTAACATACATTGCAAGTAAAAGTCTGAACTAGTGTAAATGCAAAGCTGTAAAATGTCTGTAAATTAATAAGAACATTGTTTGCCCAGAAATGAACTGGTTTGCCACTTAAAACCCTGTGCAGACACAAAGCTTTTCTGTTTTTTCTTGTTAATTTCAGTAAAGATTTAACTCTACAAAATAAACCCCAAAATATCTTTGGCATACTGTAAAGGAACAGCCATTCTGTAGTCACCCTTTGGTTCTCTTTCAAAATCTTCTCTAGGGAATAGAACTGAATTCTTTGATTAATGAGATCAGAGCTGAGTTCTTTTGAACCGTGACTGAACTGTGTGTGGTAATGTATGCAGACCCCCTCAGATGGTCGTGCTATATGTTGGCGTGCACGTTTCCACTATAATTCCATGGCTGTTCCTGTACGACATTAAGAAACAATGCTGGGACGTGGATTCTGCAAAGAATCTTGGGGGTGGTTGATCAAGGTTTTATTTAAAAGAGGTTATTTAGGAAAAATGTTATTAGAAATTGTAGTCTAATTACAGGTGAATATATTTTTGTGTAACTTCTACAGTTTGAGTTACATTAGTACTATTTCTGCAAAGACTCACACATGCTGTGAAAGTTCCTACTGAGCTAACTATAAAAATGAGTATATACTTTATTAGGTTTTTTGCAGAGTTGGGACCTTCAAATATAAAATCCTTATGACAGAGAATAATGTGTTCCTGTGTTTCAGTACACAAAGCAAATGTTATGTATATTTTGTGTTTGATGTTTTAGCTCAAAAGAAAAAAAGAAAACACTTGCATAAAACATATGTATTAGATACATTTATAATCAGCTTAGTTTGTGTAATAGTTATTGCATAAGTTACAGAAAAGAATACTTGTTTCCATAGAAAAATAATAGAAGAAGGAAGAAACATAAAACGATTTTCACACAGAACTCCCAGAGTCTTCTCCCGGGAAGTAAATTACAGTGAGACTGGTTGCAATCTAGACCCTTGTCACAAAATAGGGGGCTGTAAAAAGTATTTCTTCATTGTTGTTGAGCTTACATTGTCAATTGTGCTATATATCCTGTGCACTGGGATCATTGGCTTCTGACAGGTCTCATTTATCAAAGAGAGATGTGTGTTTCTACATTTTCCCTTGTAAGTAAACTTAAGATATTGGGCTTTCATGGAAAAAAATGCCCCCGTGCATTAGTGTCACAACTGGACAAAAAAACTTCATAAAATATTATTCATTGAATAATAAAATTTTAAATACAATCTGAGATGCAATATAAAATAATACTAAATTATGAATAAATAAATCATATGTATAATAATGTATATGTACAATAGACTACTGTATCCTTAGCAGCATCTTACTAATATATATATGTCTAACTAGAGATAAAAAATGTGGAGGATTTGGTGCAGCTCCCTGTATTTTTTTGTTTCATTTAAAAATTCATGGGGAAAAAAACACTCAGAAACATGACTTTTCTGCTTTATGCAGGCCAGCTGAGAAATGCATGATTTATTCCATGGTCTGTGGTAGGTTGGGACTTTACAAGGTGGCCAAGCATTGTGTGGCACAGGATCCTGGCTTCTGGTCTGGTCCTGGATGGTTTTGCTGTCTGATGCTCTGCACTGGTTTTAACTACTCAAAAGCAAAAATGGTTCCAGAAAGCTGGGGTTTTTTAGATTTCAAGATGCTGGGATTTTCGGCTTCAATGTAGGTTTAAACATTTGCTTGTAAAGAGAGAGCTAATACTGATGAATTTAGATATGATATGAAAGGAAATGAGGTATTTTTACCTCCCATACTGTTTTTGTTTTGATGCGTGACAAAAGAGCCCTGTCTGCTGCTTGTTCTGGGGAGAGACCAATCAGTTTCTACGGATCCTCTTTCCTGCTTTTCAGCTGTGTCAGAGCTAGGATCGAGAAGTCCCTCATCCCCACCTTCTTTGGCAGACAGTGCCCACCCCTGCCCCCGAATTGCTCCAGAACACTAGGGGCCACTTTAGAGGGTCTTCTGGGGCAAAATCCCTCTCTTGCCCCCAGCTGTCAGCTTGTGCCTGTTGGCAGTGCAGGGAGGGAGGTGCTGCTGACCTTTGAGTGCACCATTCCCATGGCAGCTGCCATTAATGATCCGTGTCACTGCGGGAGGCAGGAGCAGTGGAAAAGGTTGCTGCTTTAGAAATACCTTCTGCCGTTCCTATGAGGGGTGTCCCTGCTGAACTACAAGTGTGTAGGCAGTGTATAATCTCACACCCCACCTAATTCAAGGCAAGGCAGCTTCATGAATCCTTCCTTCACAGGGGAAATCACATTCATACTTACTCGCGTGTCTGCTGTTTAATAGTGTCAGTTTGATGGATTTTACAGAACTGCTTTAGTAAGCGTGGTTATCTTTGCGATCACAGCATCCAAAATCTGTACCTTCTGCCTGGTGTCCTGCGCACACAGAGATTTGTGTGCATTTCACTGGCATTACTGTACGGTTATAACCCACAGCATTACGCATATGCAATCGTTTTGTCCTTAATCTAGTCAAAGTGCATGCTGGTCTTTGTAGCAGGGTTTGTTATGTGAGATCAGTTGTAAAGAAAGGACGTTCATGAATAGAATGACATTAAAGCCACTTCTTAATTCTTTGCAATAAATGCAGTCAATACCTCTTCAGAGAGCTTGCATAATACCAATCCTTAGTGATTTATTTTTCCCCTTTGAGCCTTCTGAACATTTTGAATGATACTGACAGTGGAAATCGTTGACCTAGAATAGATTTTTGCAGTTTTTCTACCAGAAAAAAAATCTATCCAGACTGTCTGTAGCTGACACAGTAAAGAATTTGTGAAAATGAAGGCTTTTACCTTTTGAACTGTTTTAGGTGAGACTGAGAGGAAAGAAGAGAAAACATAAGCATCTGTGATTATTTTATCTACTGTTTGCAATATTGGGCTATCCAGCAGAGTTGTGCTGCCATAATGGAAGATCATTGATTCAGCCAGTTTGGCTTCTCCAGTGATAATAAATTAAATTATTCTTCTTATAATGTCTTATAGAAAGATAATCAGTACCCACCAGATGTACTCTGGTAGCCTATGAGGCAAAGAGGGAATTCTTTCATAATCCCAGCTGGCAATCAGCTTCTGTTTTTCGGGATGAGAATTAGTGTCCTCGTGACTCTAATCTGGCAAATACAGCTAAGAATGCTGTTTCAATTGATGTAAATATCAAGTCTTCTTCAGAATTTTGCTTAGTTATTTAGTTTACTAATATCTCATATTAGTGGACTTCAGATTTGATTATATACAGGAAAGATTTTCCTTTGAAATGTATGTTGTTTTCAATATTGTTGAGTGTTGACCCTGTTCTAAGATTAATGGATCAGTCAGAGGGCAGTGCCACACTAATACCACTAATTGTTCTGTGCTTCTTTTGACCCCATTTAGGATGTAATCCATCAGCTTGAAGTTTGTGAGTTGTGCCTGCAATCATAAAAGATAGGATAAGGAGACAGCTTGACAGTGGGAATCCTATCCTGTCATGGAGCTTCTCCTGTGTTATTTTGTTTGCATACTGTGAACTGTGGTATTGAGTATCAAACCTGAAGTTCTTTGAAGCTGCTTGGGTTATGCTGAGCCTTTGTGATCCCACTCTTTCCCCTGTTGATCATAATGAAAGGGTGCTGGGAGACCCTACTGTCTTTGCCAGAGAAAGCTCACTCAAAGAGTTGTATCCCTCCAGGGAGTTTTATTTTTTTTTCTTGAACACACAAAAGAGAAAATCTAGTTCTTGCATACAGCAGACGTCTCTGTCTGTCCTAGAACAAATATGGGAGCTTTCAGTGGGGACTGCACTTCTTTGCCTTATTGCATGCAAAGATTTGTGCTCATGCAGCTCTGGGAAAGGGTGGGATCCCAGGAAAGGAGGCCATGGTTCTGAGAAGCCTCACTGCATTGATAAGTAGAAAGAGTCTTGCAGCAGAGAGTAACTGGAAAATCCCAGTCCTTCCTATGCTGCTTGTATGCTTTTAGCATTATTACTTTCCTCTGAAAGGTTTCTCTAAAGTTAAGCAAATTCAGTGTTTTACTGGAGGGGCAAATTTTAAATTCCGTGTCCTCCTTCCGTATCCTGTCGTATGAATGTGACTAAACATTTTCTCAGCTTTCCAAACTGTTGCTAAGCACTGAGCGGATGCTCTCATGGTGTTTTCTGAGTCAGTTCTTGATTTTTTAGGGAACCACGCAGAACCTGTGCAAAACCTGTTTGATGCCTCATGATTTGTACCACTCTGAAAGTTATTAATTGTATTAATTCTAACGTACCAATGAGTTTACCTGCGTTTGTTTAATTAAATTCTGCTGAAATGCATCAGTTTTCCCATCTTAAATAATTGGTTAGCCAATTTTGCCATGTTTAATTAATCTTCTAGATCACTGAAAAGTATGTTCTAACAATAGCAGTGGAACTATCAAACCCTGTTGCTTTCCACTGTTAACTATTCTCTGTTTAATAAAGAATCATCTATTACCATTTTTTGTTGTTTTTTTTTTTTCTTATCTGGACAGTTTTAATTCAAAGCAGAGTTCTGTCTCAACTTTCAATCCCGGTTCACAGCCTAATTTCTTTCTCTCCTACTGAACTGCAAATGCAGTCTTTCAGAAAACAGTATTTGCACCTGCTGTTAGTTTTGTTTGCCATCACAGCATCTGAAAAGGTAATTTATACAGTCGTGTCTTTGCGAACACTAAGACAGTATAGAGGATGAATGAAGTCCACCTCAGGATCTAACCAGCAGCAGTATACCCTGATGGGAATGCTGTTTATTGACAGTAGCACTGAACAGCATGGCTTTATTGTTGTGACTCCTTTGCCTAGATAATCTTCTCTTCTTCCAGTGGGCATGCCTGTGCAGATTTTCTTTTGCTCCTTCTAACTTTACCTGCCTGTGCTGTTACCCTGTGAAACAGCTGAGTTCTTTAAACATTTGCAGGCATTCTCTGTAATGCAGATCCACATTGTGATAGAGGCAGGACTTCTAATTCCTGGGTAATGAGACAGGACCCAAAAAGCAAAGGATACCACACTCCATATCTGATTCAGAGAGCTAGATTGTGTAATCTGTTTTCTGACTGGGGATTCTGGTTTTGTTCTTTTCTTCCTCGTCTGTTTCTTTTTCCTTGAATCCAAGTGCCAGAACCTAGAAGAGAAAAAGAAAAGGAAAGAAAAGCCCTTTGCCTCTGCAGTGCTGGTTGCTGAGCTGGGACTTTGTGCTGAGCTGCTTAAGAAGCCATGTGTGCTTGGTGCACTTTCTGCTTCTTTGATAAACCCAAATCGTGGATCCTGCGAAACTTAAATATGTGGTGCTGTGTGCTGAAATAGTATAAATTTCTCCTTTTTGTTCCACTATGGTTATACAAAAATTTCCATAATATAAGCTGTTCTCTTTTTGGTCTCTGCAAAGAGCTCCTACAAGCTCTGGTAATGACTGTAGGACTACCAGGGGTAGCATGTTGAACATGAAAAACTACCCATAAGTACTCTGACCCTTTAGCATGGGTGAGGTAAGGGTGCATTCATCACTGCTTAGCTGGTTTATATGCCTTGGCTGTGCTTGTTGTAGGAGGCAGTTTGTGCCTCTGACTGTTCTTCACACTAAGGCCAGCTGGCACTGAAGTGGTCAGTGCTCCTACCCTTAAAGTTTTGTACCTTTCTGAGCAGGGAGGCTGTATACAAATTGTTCACTGGAAACCCAGTCCAACTCTTAGTCTTTGCTAACTCCTGGGCTATGTCTGAGTATTCTTCAGTAGAATATTAGTTAACATGGGCCAAACCGTTTCAGAGACCGTTTCAGTGATTTAATATGATTTTAATGTGATGATCAATTACTAGTACTTGGAATCATTCCCTGGCACTGTTTAATTTACTGGCATAAACATAGCCCCTGTGTCCTGAGATCTTGCTGATTTTAATTTTATGGTAAATTATTTCTTGAAATATTTGCACGTTTGGATGGGAAATTATATATTTGAGTTTGAAATATATATAGAAATCTTTATTTAAAGATTTTGTCTGAATTACAAGCTATCTTGCTGGGTATTGCAGCACTGTTTTTAAAATAAGTAAGACTCAGTGGGGCTGGATTTCATTAGGAGCAGCTTTTTTTTCTTCTTTTCCTTGGAAAAGGAACAACTTGACAGGCTTTGAATCACTTTGTCCTCAAGTTGGTTGGATCTAAACATGAACTTTTTAGCCCCGCAACTGCAATATTATCATATATGTTTATTTAGCTAGTTTTTTTACTCTTTCATCCAAGTTACTATGTTGTGGAAGCTCCCACAAAGTTTTGGTACACCTTGATTAATGGGATACAACAATGTGACAGCTGGGCAGAAATACTGACTGTTCATTGTTGTAGGATAACTCCTCAAACTACAGGGATGGTGCTGTAGGAGCATTTATTTGGACTGTGCTGTGGGGACTGTCCAGCCTGCCTAGAATCTGGATGGCGTAATTGTCCAGATTAAGGACGTGGCCTGAACCCAGCATCTTATGTCTGACCCATCTGACCCGTTTTCTTCCTGGATTTCTTCCCTATCGATGCCAGCAAGGGTGAGGGAAGACAGATCTCACCTCAGAAAGCAATTAGGTTTTAGAAACATTCCCAAGTAGCACTTGTACCTTCTGAACAGAGCTGACTACATTCAGGTATGTTAGAGCATAGATTTACAAATGTGTTTCTTTGAACTGGCCATTCCCATAAGGATTGTGCGGTGCTATAGCAAATGCTGATTAAATGATCGTCCTGTATTCAAGGAAACCTTTTAAGCAAACATTATGTTGGGATACAGTCAGGCTGTCTGGGAGAGATGGAATTGATTCTTAACCTGCACTGATAGAGGAACAGAGCTATGTAAGGACCAGAACCTGGACAGGTGCCAAAATATTGAATGCCTCGGCTAATTTTTAAGTACTCTTGAGTAAAGCTAATGTGTCAGTGAGGCCCTATACTAGAATTGATTTCTGTGGGAATAATTAATCTAAGAGCATTATTAGTAGTATGTGGGTTTTTTACAGGACTTTCTAATTGTCTGACTCAATATCCATTTAGTGCTGATACTAGAATAGCTTATCAGGGGCTTGTATCCAATATGCTCTGGAGACACTGCTGAGGCTTTTCTGGCATGTGAGCTATTACTTTGCTGCTCACCCACCAGCACCAGTGATATCATTGCTGGCCCAGAAGGCCAACCACATCTTGGTCAGCATCAAGGGAGGAATGGCCATCAGGTTGAGGGAGGTTGTGCTGCCCCTTGTGAGACCCCACCTGGAATACTGCATCCGGCTCAGGGGTCCGCAGCACAAGAAAGACATGGACATGTTGGGGCAAGTCCAGAGGAGGGCCATGAAGATGATCAGAGAGATTGAGCACCTCTCCTGTGAAGACAGTTTGAGAGTGCTGGGATTGTTCAGCCTGGAAAAGAGAAGATTCCGGCGAGACCTTATAGTAGCCTTCCCGTACTGAAAATAAAAAATAGGAAGAGTGACTTTTTACACAGACAGATGTAAAGGACAAGGAGGAACGATTTGAAACCAAAAGGGGAGAGATTTAGATTAAATGTTAGGAGTAAGTTCTTCACTCAGAGGGTAGTGAGGCACTGGAACAGGTTTCTCAGGGAAGTTG
Organism: Pseudotriccus pelzelni; assembly: GCA_035584735.1. NCBI lineage: Eukaryota > Metazoa > Chordata > Aves > Passeriformes > Tyrannidae > Pseudotriccus > Pseudotriccus pelzelni. The sequence continues at coordinate 22,995,051 of JAWMRA010000078.1, forward strand.
GGGATGACCTGTCCCTGGAAGTGTTCAAGGCCAGGTTGGATGAGGCACTGATCTAGTGAAAGGTGTCCCTGCTCATGGTGTGGTCCTTTCCAACCCAAGCTGGGAAGTTGGAGTCACGCTTTAAATTCCTGGTCACTTACTTTATCTTGGGTCTGTGGACAAGGATGGAGGCTGCAGAACTTCTGAACAGATAAGCTTATTGGCAACTCTGACTCCAGGGTCCTTGAAGGCTCTTTCCCAAAATTTGCTTATCTGTGCTGGCTTACATAGCCAGCATCCAGCACTGGACATTACACAGGTTGCCCTCTGAGATGTTTCTTATGTATGATAACTTCATTCAGTCATTGCTCCTGTCATTGGCTGATGGGCATAACTTTTTTTTGTTACTTTGGGTACTGATCTCCAAGCAGAGTTGTTCGCACGTTTGCTAGTTTTGGTCACTACCTTCACTCATCTCCAGGCCAACTTTTTTACTTCCTTCTACCAGTCACCCTCAGTTCCTCTTGCTTCCAGCCAGTAGCTTTAAAGATTGCTGTGGATATGCTTGTTTCTGGTGCAAGGGAGAGCTGGGTGGAGTAGGCACGGTTAGCAAGGTTGCAGGTGAGGCTAGAGAGGCTAACAGGCAGGGCTGCTGTTCACAGGATCTTCAACAGCCTGGAGGAATGAGCTGACAGAAACCTTATGATGAAAGGGCAGATGTGAGTCTTGTATCTGGGGCGACATATCGCTGTGCAACACTGAGCTAGAGAGCAGCTGTGCGGGCAACACCCTGGGAAGAGGTGGAAAGAACATCTTCAGTCCAGAGAAAAGAAAGGGATGCCAGGCATCTTACTGCTGTCTCAACTGCCTTCCAGGAGGTAGAAAGGGTAAAGCCAGGTTCTTTGTACTCTCAGTACAGGGACAGGATAACGGGCAATGAACGGAAGTTGCAGCAAGGGTAATTCTGCTCAAGGCCATGACAAAGTTGGCCTTGTTTTGAAGTCAGGGGCTTAGGGTGGGCCAGAGTTTCCTTCCAACCTAAATTATTCAACGATACGAAGAGTGTTTATGAGTTTTAGATCATTTTATCTGAAAAAATGTAGTGGAAGCTCACAGGCTGTGAATTCCTTATGTGTAGTCAGGGACTTCTTCATTTGAGACTGCTGTTTAAGAGAGGTTGATCTTGTTCATGAAACCCAGAAAAATTGCCGCTTGTGCTGCTGAGACTGAATAAAACCGCCTTCAGTTCACACTCCTTTTAGCACTTTGGATTAATTATATGGCTGTTATCCTAATGGAAGCAGCTGGAGTAGGTAATTGAAGGCATCTTGAAATAAATGAGATAAATGGTAGCAGAAGCAGCAGCAGAGGAAAACCATTTTTAAAACTATTTTAAAAATCATAGAATCATAGCATGGTTTGTATTGGAAGGGACCGTAAAGATCATCTGGTTCCAACTTCCTTGCTATGGACAGGGACACCTTCCACTTGAGCAGGTTGCTCAAAACCCCATCCAACCTGGCCTTGAACACTTCCAGATATCCAACTGTTAAACTCCCCCAAATACAATGAAATTTACTGTGTTTTTGTTGACCACACTGTATTTTAGAAAGGCAAAACCCCTATTCTTTATTGCTTAGAATGAGTTCACTGTATACTTACATGGTTTTGGTTGAATTTAAGGGAACCATGCTAAATTATTTTTAGCTGAGCAGGTAATGCCTGAAGTATTTTCAGGAAAAATCATTAACCGCCGATCACTAAAAATCTGTGCTGCAGATCTTTTTTGCATCACAAGTTTGGTGCCCTCACAATTTTTTTTTAGTGCCCAAGTTATTTTCAAAGTGGAAATATTTTTAATTTAATCCTTGTAATAACGTTTATGATTCCCATAGTTGGTAAAAAGCCCAATAAATTATCTACTGTTATTTCAAGAAGCACAGGTCTGCAGATCCTCCTGTAGTAGAAGCTAGAAATATGCAGAAAGTTATGTATCAGGTGTGCTGTAAAATATTTAAATTATGCATTTTAGGAGATGTAGGAGTTGCTGACAGTTTCAGTAGAACGCTTTTCATAACCACCACTACTGTAATTAATTTTCAATTTCTCAAGATACTTCATTCTTTTAGATATTCTCAAATCCAAGATAGAGTCAAATATTAATTATATTCCTAGCTCCTGTTTATTTTAACCACAAACACAACGAATATTTCACAGCTGGTAATTCAGCTAAATTGTGTGTAACTCTGAATATCAAGGTCAGTTCATGCCCTGCTTCTCTCTCCTCTCTCTTTCTTTTTTGCTCACATCAGAAATAATCAGTAATGATCTGAGATTCAGTACAGTGATAGGAAGATCACAAATTCGCTGGGTTTATTTTACATTTGCTGGGTTTAAAGGCCTTAAAACCCTCATTTGTCTCATATCCAGAAACATAACCATCATCTTAAGTATATTATTGTTGATAGAATTTATAGTTCTTTCTTATAATACTTTTGGCCCTTGAGACTAATTAATCAAGTCTGAAATGCATGCGCTTAATTTTGTTGGCAAGAGTGATTCCAAATATATAATTAGCCACTTTGTTGAAGTGTGTGTGTTACGGTTCACTGACTAATTTTCTGGTCAGTGAATCACAACCTTATGTCTCTTTCTCATATTTAAACACTTCAGATTATGATAGTTCTTGTATTTAAAGCCATTCTATACGTAAAGATCTAATTCATGCTTAGAGTTTTAATAACTGCTTCTGCTTCATGGTTTTCTAAGAGAGTAATATTTATTCATCTCTCTTTAAATTTAAACTTTATGGCTTATGTCGGTTACAAGTTAATTATATGCATCATGGTATTCTAAAGGTCATGGAATGTAGCATGACAGTAGGTTTGGTTTAGTTGATAAAAGCTGTAATTGCTGGCAACATAGTATTTATTCCATTTTACAAATTTACAATTCTTTGTCTAGAACTGACATCAATCATAGATTGAATGCTTCTAAAAATTTATTTTCAGACACTTTGGAAATGTATCACTCTAAAGCAGTAAATTGTATGAAGATAAAACATTCCTTATGTATTTCTGTTTTGGAAAACATTTGCTTTAAGCTTTGTCATTGCTTGGGGGCTTTTATTAATGTATCATCTAACAGCTTCAGGTATCACTGAGGAACTTCATTTTGACATGTGATTCCAGCCTTGAAAATCACATCACTGTAAACTATAAGTGGCTTTGGCTTGAGAAGAAAAATTCAGTTAATAAGGTTTTTACGTCCTACCTAACTTTGTCTGTATGAAAATATAATTGCATTACAGTCTAATGTGTCCAAACCACTCCTGAATAATCGAGAGTTACCAGACCTGAGATGCATTACATATTGTCTGTTCTAAGTTTTCAGTGTACAAAAATGAAGTATTTTGAGTCCCTTTCCAAGGGAAGGATATTATCAGGCAGAGGGCCAGAGGGAATACAATATTTACATCACTTCGCGTTGTTCCCTAATTTGCCACATTGGTGATCTCCCTTGTGTTTACAAACAGGGTGCTCTCTCTACTATGTATAAGTAATATACTCATGCAAAATGTTGCTTGAAATGTTGGTTTAAAATAGAAGTTATTTTTTTTCCCTTTTTACTTTCAACTTGGTTTTACATCAGAGGAGACAAACACATGGCAAATATGGGTTAAATAATTTTTACTTCATGTAGCAATACCTTAAGTTCATTGTTCCTCCCAGCTGAGTCTGAATACATGACTGGTTTAATCTTCGTAATACTTGGCTCTTATAATAAAAATCAGAGGAAGCAGAATCTGTCTATGAGTCAGTATGCAGAACAGATGAAGTGTAAGGGCCATGAAGAAACATTCTTTTTCTTTCAGGCCAACGTCTTAATCGTTACTGAGAACTAAAGTCATGTTTTGTAATAGTGGAATATGAGTGCCAAACTGTGATCTGTTTTGATAAGGATTCAAATGCTGGTGTTATTGTCTTGATTTTGTTTTAGTTTCTGCTGTATTTTCTATTAAAGTTTTTAAGCTAACACACTTTCTTGACAACTATTTTCAGAGCACCTTGTGTCATTATTTCAAATGTAGTCACTCATTCTCACCTTTCTTATCCTTTTGGAAGAAATTACTGACTTGAATGTTTTGATGATGTTGAAATAATCTCAAAATTATAGTCCTTTCTGTATGCCTGACTTCATAGAGTCTAAAAAATTGTTTGGCTTAGGAAATGGACCCAGAGTTATCCATTCATGAGAAGCTGGATGACAAATCCCAAGGGATTTTAACAGTGATAGGCAGTACTAATGAAAAGAATCTTCATACATGGGATATAATGCACATTTCTGCCTCTCCTTATAAGAATAAATTACTCATTTGAGCCAGATGTTGTGGAAACAAATAATTTACGGTACGCAGTATCTCAGTGTCACCTTATTGTGTTTTTCAGCTCTACATTATACTTCTTTCATCTGTAATTACCCAGTTGTCTTTCTAGCTTGCTAAGAAAATATTCCTTCAGCTTGACATCTTTAAAATGTGCTTTTATTCAGTTGTTTGCAGTGTGTTGGTCCTGTGTAATGGGTGTTTATGTTTAGTTCTGTAGATACAATATATCTAAGAATGGTTATGCCACTGAAAAAAAAAGTGTTACAGTCCAAACCAATTCTGAGTTCGATTTGCAGAAAGCAGGATTAGGAAGCAGTCTTGGTTGGGAAGCAGTGTTGTAAGTCTCAACCAAGAAAGAGGCACTTCCTTTGCCTTTTGTTAGTCCAAAGAAATGTGCTCCCAATGTTCAGCAGTAGCTAACAGTGGAGAAAAACGTTCCTTAGCAACAGAAGTTCATGAAATAAAAGAAAAATTTAAATGCGGCTTAAAATTACGGAAATAGCATCTATCAGATTTAAAAATGTGAAAATAGCTTCTCTTTTATAGACAGGAGGAAGACAAATATAAAAGCTCAGAAACAGAAGATAACCTTCTAAGTCAAGGTGGAAAAGTTACTCTGGTACATGTTCCTTTCACTATAAGTTGCCAGAAGTGCACCTTGTACAGTTACTGTGCATCTGTAACAGTCTGGTCTGTTGCAGCCTTCTGGGAAATGGAAGTGATGATACTTTTTTAAAAAAAATTGTTCTGCTCTAGGTCTGTGCCTGTAACTACCTATGTCTGGAGCAAAGGCATTAGTGGTCGCTTCTATTTTCCCCTTTCTGTCATGGGACCAGACCTGTCATGTTCTGATCCCCCCTAGTCCTGCACACAGTGCCCTTCTGACAAACGTCATCCATAGAACGTATTTGAAACAATCACAGCTACATATCTTTGGAGAAAAAGGCTACCCTCTGTACTAGACACAGCTAAAATGGCAGAACTTTGGTAAACAATAGGAGTAATATTTTTTCACTAATGTTTTGTATAGGTTTGTAATTGGACGAGAAAAACCGGGACAAGTGAGTGAGGTTGCGCAGCTGATTAGCCAAACTCTAGAACAAGAACGCCGCCAGAGAGAGCTGCTGGAGCAGCATTATGCACAGTATGATGCAGATGATGATGAGGTAACAGAATGCCTAGAGTTTCACTATTTGGTGTTTTTTTAATGTTCTGTTTTCTATTCCTAATTCCTTCTTTTTAATTATCACTTAGAGGTCAGCTTCTGGACCTCTCCATTACCTTTGCTGCTGATTTTTACAGGTTGATGATGAATCTTATTTGAAGAACAAAGTTACAGGAATGTTTTTCATCATGGAGTTCATGTTTTTTTCCAGAAGAGCAAATAACAAATTGGTTGATGCTTTTGTAATCATTACTCTTCCTCTGAAAGCATATACCTTTCTTAAATAAGGGAATAAAGTTTATTTAGTTGTGCACTGAAACATTAGATTTTTATGAAAACTGGTAGAAGTTGCCTTCTAACTTTTAGAGGGGTTGAGGAAGTTTTAAACCTTTTTTTGTTTTTTTTCTGGAAGAAGTGATGCTCTTCTTAATTCAGACCGTTTTCTGAATGTTCTGGCTAGGACTCCTCTTTCCACACACTGTGTGAACAGGTATTCCACGGGATGGAGAATTAATCTAGCTTGTATAGTATAGTCATGTTCACATACAGTGCCTGACGTCCCAGTGCAATGGTTTTGAAACTAACAACTTCATGCAGTAGATTTTCCATAATTTCTTTGTGTTCTCTTAAAATTCCTAATATGCCTAAATACCAAGATACTTGGAAAGATTAGTGAGCGAGCTTTTTCAGAGATTGCTGTCTGTGTTACTTCCTAAATTAGCTGTTGGGTTAAGGTAAAAGGCAGTTGTAGCAATAAACTGCTTCCATATAGCCTAAGCATGCTGCCATCATTCCACATCATCTTGAATAATAATATTTGAAATGTCAGACTCCGCGTATTAGTGTGTTTTTGTCCTGGGCCATATTTTTAATTAGATTTGTGTAAGGAAACCACAGAGAAGGGGAAATGCATGCTATGCATTTATTTCAGTTTAGTTTTTCTTTTTGGAAAAGAAATACTGTTGATATAAAATCAGGATACACTTGGATTTTGAAACATGCTGTTAAACTAGCAATAGGTCAGAACAATCAGAAGTGTCCCAACAAACTAAGTAAAAATCCTGTCTAGCCCCAGTAATGCTTCCACTTAATTTAATTTCCACTGATATTACAAATATTTTAATCTGGTTTAAAATTAATTCTGTCACAGGGACATATTTAACTCTTTTAAATTAAGTTGTACTCATCAATATACATGCATATGTATGTGTGCTTCTGTGAGGCCATGATGGCTAGAAAATCCATATGCTCTCTGTTCACTCCTCAAACTACAGAAACATGCCAGTCTTCTGTTTAGTCTAGAATTAAATTCAAGATGAGTTTCTTGAAGCAGCTCTATTATCTCCTCAAAAACAAAATGGAGACAACTAGCCTTTGGAGTAAGACTTATCATAACTCATCACAGTGTTCTGGAGATGTCAGGGTTCAAAGACTTGTGATACCCTCTTATTGTGGACATAGTCTGATAGCTTTCATATGGGCAAGAGAGGTGTGTCCCAAGTGCCTGATGATCAGATCTTTCTTGGTTTGCAGGTTTGGGGGGTTGAAGGCAGACCTGTGTGAGTAATTGGCGCGTCACACCTTTTATCTGTAGGGCGAATCAGCTGCAAAAAACTCAAAAGTTTGTGTTTCTTACCTTCATGCACCATCCAGGTGGTGTTACTCAAGATTAGGCAAGAAAAAAATGTTGTTAAAACCTCATAGATCGATACTGATCCTGGTAGTACTTCAGCCTTTGGTAGGGATTGTTGCTGTGAGGATGCTTATGGTGACACTATCATACTGATGACCATGCAAGTGTTTCTCAGAAGGACAGTGAAAGAGGATAAGGATGAGTGAGTATGAGTAGGTCTCAGGTACCTTTTGTGATGCCTCTTGTTGTCCTGTTCACTGCATACATTTTTAACACAAAAATACTAGATGCACAAAATGTTTTCTACTGGTAGAGTCTGAATAATAGAGAGTTTTCCCCTGATTTTTCCCTAATTAAGAGAGTTAAAGGTATCTTTTCTTATTGTAGCACTACATTGGGGATGGTGACCATCTCCATTACCGTGACGTGCTTTTTGGGCATTAGTGTTTGCAGTGCAAAGGGTTCTTTTGTGCAGTATAGGAAGAAAGGAGGAAGAAGAAAGGAGAAGACATCTAGCAGGGGAGATCCAAATGATCTTATCAGTGATTACTTTTGGTAGGTCTGAGAACAAATCAAGTACTTGAGTTCTTAAAAACTGCATTGGGATCACTGGTACCCTTTTCCTACTTGATGCCATATATATATTTGAGAATATATATTTGGGAGGCGGGTGGTATGCAATGCAATGTGTTTCCTTTCTTAATTAAGAGACTTACCAGAAATAGATTTTATTGGGAACCTGCAGTAATCCTGAATTTATTTTTTTTTTTGGTCACCTGACTATGCCATCCAGGTAAACTCACACAACTTGTACCATTCCCACAACAACTGACATGATGTTACCTATGATCTAATGCACATTAGCCACAGTTCAAAGACACTTTTGGTCACCACAAGCACTTCTGCTCCATTTGCTGTCAAATACGAATATTACTACTTTGAGCTTACCTTGCTCTGTGAGGACAAATATGTCTGGGTTTATGTTGCTCTATGACAGACACCACTGCCAGCCCTGCATTCTTTGTCTCTGGTAAGCAGGGCTTCTTTTGGGCAAGAAAATTTCAGGTTACACAGTCTGAATGAATGTTTACAAATGTACAAAAAACCCTACCCTTTTGAGTCTGTGTCATTAAACTGATTCTGACTGCATGGAGTTCAGGAGTATTTGGATTGCCAGTGTAAGGAGTTTCGCATTGAGGTGGCACAGAATTATACAGGATTTGCTCAATCTCAGAGCTGCCAAACCATCCCATTCATTTTCATACAGTCCTTAAAATATGGTAACATGGATCTCCAGGTACAGAGCTGAATAAATAAACCAGAAAATTATTTTTATTCAACCCTCCTTTGAGATTGCCAAATGCTAAGGCTCAGACACTTCACTACGAGGACAGCAATAACCTTTCTGTTTTCTGGAGCAGGAAATAAGTGATCTGTGTTTGAGTCCTGGAATCACTGCACATGACTGTGCTAGAGCTGGTCAAATCACGGGAAGAGAGTATGTGCCAGGCATGTACAAGTTCTGGTGTTTTGTCTTGCTGTGCCACCAGCTGGCTGGATTTCCTCTGTTTTGAAACTGCTTATGGTCTTCATAGCCAGAAGAGCATGTAGGTGTTTTAGAAGGATCCAAGTTCCTTAAAAAAGCAGCATTTTGAGACAATTTTGATTTCTGCCAGCGAGTTGACACTGGACTTGAGTTAGATACTAAATTTAGAGACATATGTTAGTTAGCCTGCTGTAACTTCTCAGTGCATTGCCTTGCAGAAATCTTACATGACAACCATTTTTTGGGAAAGATTCACACTAATAGACATGATAATACATGTAATTTACTATATAAATAAGACTGAAGAAAACATAGCTTACTGTATAAATGCCCTGCATTTCTGCATTTAAGAACCTGCTGTTACCATGGGCTGCACATTGTCACAGGGTTGCAGGATGCTTTCAAACGCTCCTTCATTAAAGGTTTTGCATGGAAACACAAAAACCTTGTGCAGAACTGATGAACTCTAAAAGAAAAGTGATGCTCACAATGGAATCTGTGCGAAGACTAGCAGGATAAATGTGCAATAGCTCACAATTTGTTGTTAAGCTCCCACAAGCCAGTAGTACCAGTTATTTCTCAACTATGATGTACGATAGGCAGCGTTGGCATTTCCTATGTGCTAACTACTATAAAGCTGGGAGAGTATGTTGCAGAGCCTAGATAGCCTGTTGCAGAGTTTGCTCATCACTAGTTTATCTGGCTTCCTAAAGTCCTGTATCCTTTTGATTTGTTGTATCCTGTTAGAAAATAAAGCTCAAAGGCTCCGAAGTAGGCACTGTCTTTATATTTCCTACTTAGTGTGCTAAGTATGACCTGAATCTGTATCCTTGACTAAACCCTTTTGAATTCCATGTGTTAACACAGTGTTCTGTGCACGAGTCAAACTCTGACATTTCTTGGAATTTTAATTTGAGCTTGGCATTATCTTCTTCATGTTCTGCAGTGAGTGACAAAGTCACATAAAGCAGATGACCTGTTCCCTTGAAGGCTGCATATGGTGATGGAGAATGTGAAATCAATAACATATTGCAGAATTCTGGTTCTGGTTCACTGGCCACGGACAAGTAGTTTAATTCAAGTGATGTTTTAATATATTTTAATATCATTAATAGTCATGAATATTTCTTTTGCTTTAACTTCTCATTCATGAGGACATTCTGAGAGCAAAGCAACATTGGAACCATTGAAGGAAATCTTGACACATGCAAAAAGAAAAATGTTGCAGTGTGCTTGAATGTTTAACATTTAAAGAATACATTTGCTAAACCAGATCTTTCAGAGAGTACATTTTTTCCAACATCATTAATATGACACACTCCTGTAAAAGCAAAGATTAAACTATACCATTATGTTTTCCTCGCTCTTTTGAAAGCATTAAGTGTAAGCCATCAAAAAAAAAAATTAAGAGATGTGCTTGAGTTATTTTTATAGTTCTTCAAATGGTGTTTCCTGATTGTGGGAGAGTTTCAGCTGGAACAGAAGATGTAGCTTGATGCAGCCTTTGTTATGGTGATTTGGGGAAGGTCTGTCTGCCTTATCCTGGCTGGTGCTGTTGCTCCTTCTTTCTGCTTGGGAGTATTAGACCCATTTCAGAAATTCACAAGGCAGTTAAACAATGCAAGCAGCACATTTTCCATGTACAAGTGGAAAATTGCAGCTCATGTTGATAATTTCATGCTATTAGCTGTGATAGCATATAGCAAAATGGAATGGCTAATATCAGAAGCTGTTGCTTTGTATGGGATGAGCTTAAGCCCTAGGTGCTACTGAAATGTCATACAGGGCTTTTGCATGGATGAATTTTGCTCAGCAACACAGAATGAAGAGTCTGAGATTTTCCTTCAAGAGCATGTAAGTTTTCATTGATTATTGAATAAAAAATACTATTGTTATTGTCAGCTAAGAAAACAAAATGTAATGCGGGAAACCTCAGGGAATTACAATAACAACTGTTCCCTTACAGAGCTTTGTTATTTTGAACTAATACAAATTTTTTCTGTGCCTTGCTGTAAAATACTGAATTTCCCATTCTAGCTTACTGGCACAGTGTCTGAACAACCTTCTGGCAGTTTCAAGTGAAACAAAAGTCAGCAGAGATAATTTTTTTTCAGGGAAAGTATGTTCCATGTAATTTATGATGTATATTTTCTTAATGTACACATTGGTTCTTTTGAACCTGTAATTTGTTTTTCATGTAACTGTAAGATGAAGATCTTTCCTTTTTGAAGATGAAAAGTCCCACTTACTTCTGTGTTCTGTAATGTGTTTGTGTTGTCCTGCTGTCTTGTTTACCTGAGCAGTGCTTTGCTTTGACAACTATTTTTTCATTAATTGAAGCAAAAATGACTGTGCTCATTGACACTCATTATGTACAATTTGAAGCAAGATTTTCCTTTGTGTTCATTTTTAGCTGCCTGATGTTCCTCTTCAAACACTCGGGCTCCTGAGCCCAGTAGAATATTGCCTGCTCTTGAATTTTTTCCCAATAATTTAGTTCTTCGTGTGTGTTCGTTTTTCTTTTTGTATTCAGTAATTTTTTTTTAGTTTAAGTCTTTGGAGAAATCAGTTTTAACTAAATTCATCTGTTTTATTATTTTGCCAAAACTGATAAATGTGATTTGGATTTTGCATTGAATTAATATCTTCCTTTAAAATGCATTTGTAGCTGAGCTAGATCTGGGTACTTTTACATAAACAGGGCATGAGTTTGCTGGTTAACGATCCTGTTTCTGCATCCTCTTTGCATGCTTCAGAGATTTCCTTGCCACTGCTAATGGACCTGCCAAGATGGTTTTTTTAACTTAGAAATTATAGCTGTGTATTACCTTAGAGATGTTTCAGGAATAGTGACTGCAGAATTGGCAGTCCACATGGACTGGTAGTATTTTGTCCCCACATTAATTCATTTCATTGAAATCTCACTGGGATTTTAAGAGTTGATTGTTCTGCTTCTGGTTGCCCTGATGGTATGTAAAGGTAGTGTTATGCTCCTGGCAAAAGCCAGGGGAGTTAGTAGCCAAATTAATTTTCTGTTTAGACAGAAACTGCAAATAGCCACAAGGAATAAAATAGAAACAGAAGTTACTACAGGTGTAGTGTAACAGAAGATTTTGTGTGTGTGTATGAGATCTAGACATACAGAATAATAAATTTAATTTCAGGTGGTTTTTTGTTTAGTTGTAATGATTGCATGCCTAAAAACTCCAGTGAGATGGATTACATTGTTTTTTGCTTCTGTTTTAAGAAGCAAAACCAGCTGTTAACCTTTTTTATTGAAGACTACTGTAATTCTTAGTCATATATTCTTAGTGCATATGAAGTATATAAAAAAAATGGATTCTGTTTGTTTCATTGGAGGATACGTTACTATTTACAGAAGCAGAGGTAGTTCGCCTGAAAAGTGCCTCACTTTACAGTGATGTTTAAATATGGATGGATTGTGCATGTTGGTGACTTACCTTCTTTTCGTAGTTCTTTTACCATCAGAAAATTTTACTGAATAATGTTATGCCTTTTATGTGTTTTGGCTTACTTCATTTTTTTAAAAACTTCTGTGGATTAAAAAAGAAAAGAATATAGATTTTTCATGATCTTTAGAGGTCCATCCTAACTCAAAACTCTTCTATGATTCTACCTGCTACTTGTCAAAAAAATGGTAATGTTTTCTTGCAGGTATATCACCTTGTGTTTGGATGCATACATGTATCTTTTCTGTCTGTGTGTACTTGTGCACCTAGATTTAACATGCTTCCATGCACTGCTTTTTAGTTGAGAGAGATTCACATAAGCCTTAACAACATCTGGGAAACTAAATTAAGGTAGGAAGCTGGGATTTGAACTGTTGTTCAAACATTTGAGTTCTTACCTGTTATTTTGAAAAGTCCTTTTATCAAAAAAAAATACTATAATAGACAATTTGAGCACTACAGGGAATATATTTCTGATAATAATATGATGTTTCTTCATCTCAGGAGCTGAAAGCTCATGAACAAAAACTTGAGTAGTTCTGCCAAAATTTTGGTGGTGTTACTGTATAAACATAAGAAGGACTGCACCCCTTCCCCCACCCCTCCTTTTCTATGTATTTATTGAGTCCCAAGCTTTATAAATCCAGATGTGGCCCCGAGGGAAGTGTTTGCTTTGTGACGTGTTCGCACAGTCATTTGCACAGCCAGCAGACTATTTGTGGTCCATAGGTGATGTGCTCCAGCTCCCAGAGGGAGCCCTGTGGAAGTGAGGTGGTACCATCCACCTTAGGTATGGGGAGAGATGAGCACAGGCATAGGTGCAAGAGATTGTCTGGGCAGCTGGGGGTTCAGTATTGCAAGCCTTTTCAATATTGTTTTGTTTTATTTTGTTTACTCTTGAGATACTGATTGCAGCTTATGATTTTTTAAGATTCTGTTTTGTCAGCAAATTGTACACAGCTCATGGTTTACCAACCCAAGAAAAACCCACTTTTTCTGTTTAAAACTATCTCAAAGCAGCTCCTTATTCAGGATGAACTCTGATTTCAGTCTCGGAACTTGTCTCTGACACTCAGTTTCTTTTTCCTACTGTTGTCTTTCTGCATGGGTGTGACTTTTCTATCATTAATTTGTTTATAAAGAACAAACCAATGAATTTTCAAATTCATCATAGAAAATCACTGGAGAATTATGAAAGACTAATCAAGATCCTGTTGGTCCTATTCTTTTATTTCTGTTTGAGAAAGATTTCTTGTTAAATCTGAAATAAATTTGGAGGGTTCTTCGCATGGAAAAGAGGTCTCACTTGGAAAATGAAACCATTGAAATATAGAACCAGTAATGCTTAAGAACTAAATTCTTAGTGCTTAAGACACTATTTTCTCTCTTAATCTATTGCAATACTACTGTGGAGTTGTATTTTGTCTGGTAGAATTCATAAGTACTTGGGTTATAGTCAAAGAAAAAGATAACCTTTTTTGTTTGCAGAATGCTGGCTTTGCACAGTAGCTTAATTATTCTTTGAACAGACTCTGCCTATTTAGAGGATAACTGGAATTTCTTAAATGCTATAAAATTAAGACAGGGGAATATGCTACAGATGAAGAAGATGAAGACATGGGACCTGTCCTTCCAGGAGGTGACATGGCTATTGAAGTGTTCGATCTCCCTGAAAATGATGAAATGTTCTCCCCTAGTGATGTGGACACCAGCAAACTTGCTCATAAATTCAAAGAGGTAAGTTAGAGGTCAGAAAATACTCCTGAAGTACCACACTGAATTACATTTCTAGTCATCTCATTGCTCAGAGCTTGTTTTTTCTCTTGAAAACTAGAGTTGATTTCTAGCTATTTGTATCTCAGTACTTCTGAACTCCTCAAAAATTTCTACTTAAAAGAAGTGGAACTGTTCTTTGGAGTTGTTTTGGCATCAGCTTTCAGGTGAATGTTGTACTGGTGGTGGATGATTTATAAATAAACTTTTTACTACAGAAGTTATTCTGCCTCAGCACTTAGTTTGACAAGGAAGTCAAAGTGCAAGTTAATTCGTTACTAGCAGATTGCTGGGCTTTGGGGTGGGTGTTTTTTTGTTGGATTTAGTTTATTGGTTGGTTATTTTGTTGATTTTGGTTTTTGTAAGATTCCAAGAAAAGATGATCAGGAAAACCAGACAGCAGATGTTAAATTTCAGTGAAAAGGGACAAATGGAGCTTATCCTATACCGTTACACAGCAACTCATCAATGCACAGCAGTGTCGTGTTTAGCCATGTGTTTAGAAAGATGCCGTATTGGGGAAGCAGGCATATTTTAAGCTGATGTTTTACCAAACTTTGTGGTTACAGAGTTTGTATAGCGTCCACCTCTACTAGGTATGGCTTAAATCAGTGGTGTTCCTTGTGGTCATTGAATTCATTTAACTTCACTGAGGGACATTTCTTCTATATTTTAGTCTGTGCTTCTGATGTGGCTTCTTTTTGAGCGTTCCTGAATCCTGATGCAAATAATGATATGAAACAATGGATTTATGTAAGCGCACAGTAATGGGTTGAGTGATGGCAATAAGGAACTTTTGTTTTTTTGAATACAGGAAGATGGAAGGGTTGAAAGTAGCCAGAACCTCATAGGATACTTAAGTAGCAGGACCTGGGCCCACGAAGGAGTTTTAGAATACTGAGACTCCCTTTTTTGTCCTTCTTCACTTGTCCTCTCCTCTTCCCTCCACTCAAACCAGATATTTTAGCATCAACAAATATGTTGCTCCTAGTCTCTAGTGAGATTAATGTATGGAAAGTAAATGAGCAACCAGTTTTTCTCTTTTATGCTGATACTCTTTTCAGCCTTTGTGTGCCTACTGTTATTCATCATTATTTCCTGAAGTTGTTTTTTTTCTTCAGTTAAATTATGATTTTCTCACTCCATATTTCAAGTTCCAGGCTCTTACACATATTAGTAGAACAGTTTACTTAATTTTCTAATACTTTGCATCACACTTATTAATACTTTCTCAAAATGGTGGGAAGATGCTACTGTTCTACGCGTGCCAGTGGGAGTGTCGAGGCCATGCAAACCACAGATGCAGTGATGGGCAAGAGAACCTTTGAATACATTACAAGTAGAACTACGATTGAATACATTTTCCATAAACTCAGGCTACTGCCATACTTGAGCTTGTCCAAACTGATTTGAAGCTATTTACAGACCTGTGTGATATAATGGCCTCAAAACGCTGGCGTAGAGGAGACCAGATGAAGGTACTTTGGGATCCTCAAGTGTAAGTGCAGATGAGAGCCTGAGAAGAAAACATTAAATGCTCCTGCATAAGAGCAGACTCTTTGTCACTGGCCCACGCAGTTACCGCTGTTATGAGCATGCCACTTCTGTTTCACTGGTTGTATTCAACAGTACACAGCTGTGTTTTGTTGGCTGATGCAGAGTGAGTACGTGTATTTTTCTTGGTATTTGCCCTGAATTCTTTAAACACTAGAGGACTTGTTCACGATCACGCTGCACAAGCCCACACAGTGTTTTCTGGAATTGTGTTTAAAGAACAACTGTTCTTTCTTGCTCTTACTCCAGAGATTAATGAAAGCATTAAACAAGTGGGTAGGACATAATCTTTAAGCATAATAGTTTGACCTAATTAGTTGAATTCAGTCCTTGCAATGAAAAATGTGCTCACATGTTCTGAGAGCACTCCTATTTGAAATGCCTTGCTTTTGGAATGAAAGAAGAGAGATGGGCATTCCTGGGTGAATCATTGTACTTCTGCAAATCTTGTTTTCCTGGCTGTAGAACAGAAAAATGCAATTGATTTTTCTTAACTCCTTTGAGAGAGCTAGAAACTTTATTTTAGCTGTGATGATTGAAAAGAGACGTGTTCTGTAGGGAGAAGGGACATCTTATGTAAGGATTTGTTATTATATTTCATGTATGTGAAAAATGTGATTGTCATTATATGCAAAAAATACATAATCATTATGTAAAAATTGTCATGGAGATTATTAGATTCTATTGCATACCTTCCTTCCCAGTGTACATGTGATATTTTAACATTTGCTAGCCTTTCATCCCGTTCTACGCTTTGCAGTCTTAGATTAATTCAATCCATTTTTGCTCTAAAAGTTATTTTTTATAAGAAGTTTTATTGTTTTGGAGAAAATCAGCTTTTCAAGACATTTGAGTAGGAAAATGTGCCAAAAATTACTCAGGATGTCCTTGTTAAAATGAAGCTGTCACAATTTAATATTGACTTGAAAAACATAAAAATACAAAATAGAATGTGCCAAGAATTTGTCTGGCATTATACAGAACATGGAATAAAGATTCTGATCCCCTTTTAATAAACTTTCTTACAAAATTTTAGCTATGGGGTCCAGATTTGTGTGCCAAACAGTTGACCTTCCCCGTTGTTTAGTCTAACCTATAAATGTGTTAGTATTGTCATCTATTCTGCAAGCATAATTAGTTCTTTTAAAAATAGTACATATCCAGCTACACTTTTGTCTGTTCAGCAGAAGTGTCTTTTTTTTCTTCTGCCTCAGTGGGATCTGCTGTACCATGTACTGATTCAATGATCTGACTGGGTGCTCAGTATTTATTTTTTTAACTTAATAACAGAGAGCATAAAAATAACTGTTGGAACCATCTGTACCTGAGCAAATCATCATTTATACAACAATTTGGAGTTTATTTGTATATAATAATAAGCTCTTTTAAGTGCTCCTTATGGATCTGTGGGGGTTTAGCAGAGATGGGAATGGACTATCAGCAGGTAGCCTAAGGGTTTGAGTGTCGGTTTTTTGATTTCATTATTAAGTCTACGAAGGGCAAAATTTAGCTCATTCATTCTTCCTCTGGTTTTATATCATCCCAGGTAGCAGAACTAAGCAGTGGCCTGGGCATTTTGTAAACAATGTAACATTTTTAGATAGTTCTTTGGTAGTTTTTCACTACTCACAGGAAAGGAATGAGAAAAAGCAGTTCTTAATTTCAGAAAATTGCAGATCAGTGGTTGGATTGAGCGAGCTCAAAAATTGCATGTAACCTCTTTCAAATTCTAATTACTAAAAGGTACATGTCCTTCTCAGCTTCCTGGCCTACTGAGTGCAGTAGCTTCACTGGCCACTTCTTGCTCTTAACATCAGCTCCAGGGCTGCTGAGTGCCCCCTTTCCTGCTGCACTGGCATCTCTCCTTGCTGGACCAGTAGCCCTGCTCTCCTGTGGCACTTCCTCAGGAACCCTGTGTGATCCACGGCTTAGCTGCACGCTCTGGACAGGTTCAGTCTGGTCCCTTGCTCATTCCACCTGCCAGTGTGCCTGGTGTGCCTTCACATCTTGCATTTCTGCAAGCTGTCACAGTCAGTGCCTGGTTTCATTTGAAATGAAATCTTACATCTGCTCTCACTGAGCACATGAAAATTTGTAACACTTTTCAGTGCAAAGTCAAAAAGTAAGTGTAAGTAACAGATGATCTTGGGGACTAGAAGTGCTTACAGTCTCCTGTGGAGACAGCAACCACGAAATGAATGTTAGAAAGAAGATTCCTGAAGTGTTCCTCAGGTGGAACTCCTTAAGTTGGTGTCTCCTTTATTCTGTCCAGTTAGATCAATGAAGGCTGGTTTGCAAACCAAACTGCTTCTGAGAGCGTGCATTTCCTATGCCACAAGAAGAGCGTTCACGAGGCTTCATGAAAAGAGAATTTCTAAATAAGCTCAGCCTTTCTCAGAGATACTTGTATGGATCAGCTCTATGATAGCTCCTGTTATTTTAAAAATTATTCCTCTCTTCCAGAAGAATTTATTCTTTTAATTATTTGCACAATTTTACTAACAGCCTGGTCTTCAAGAACGTAGCCTTGGCTTCATCAGAGATGATAGTTTCTGGTTCAGTACAATGCCCTTACATACTTCATTAGATCAACGTAAACTATTCCCTAAAGCTCATGTTACTCTTGTAAGAGAAGTAACCCCCATGTAAAACATGCTTTTCTAACTATTCCTTCTATTTATAAATAATGGACAAAGGCCTTGTTTCCACTGCAGTGCCAGCTCATATTTCAGCTATAATTCAGCTTTTGCCCATGCCCTCAATTCCATAGCCAACACACACGAGTCACTGATTGAGTTTAAGGGTTTGGGGCCTGCCACAAGTTTGTCCTTGCTGCCTGCTTTAAATAATAAGCAGCAGGGATTGGGGTGCACGCCAGCACTGGGTACATGTGTATGATCGTTTCTATTTGGATTAGAGTTATGCTGTTGGAGCTGCGGTTCAATTCATACCTCAGAGCGTTCTTGGAGCCTGTGAATAGCAGACCTTTGGGGTAAAATTAACGGTGTTTCAGAACATTGCATATTACGCTCAAAATAATAACTATTCCCTTCACAGGATCAGACTATTGTAGGTTAGTACAAAAGAAATCCCCCGTTAAGTGTGCAGGTGGATGCCAGGTCCTCCCCACCAGTCCTTTCGCTGTACAGATCCACTGCTGTTGTGGCATGCTGCTTGGTGGTGTAACTACAATCTTTAGCACGCTGCCAGGGCTGTTAATCTGCTTGCAATCATTTTGTGTGCTTGAATGCTGTTGCTGTTATTTACAGTTTCCCTGTGTAACTGCTCTCATTTGAGATTAACTAGCTTGAGCAGAATAACTCCAGCTAATCGGGGAGAAGTTTACCTTTTTTTCTTGCATGAAATAAATGTGTGTAATCTTCCCTCAAGGTTTTCCTGAGTTCTTGAGTTGTTAAATCACTTATTTCCATATTTGCTTTTTTGTAACATGCCTGCTTTAATCAATGCAGTGGGACTTTCCGACAGCACTGGGATGCATTTCACATTCACATCAGAGGAGAGCAAAGCCCAGCAGGATAATATCTATTTTTTTTAAGCATAAGACATTCTGTTTTGCTAAACAGATTGGATGTTCTGATTTGAAATTATGAGTGGTTAAACGGCATCCTATCTTTAATTAGGTTGCACAGACTGAGTCATTTTGCAAGCTAGACATTTTAATTTACAATCTACTGCACTGCAGCACTCTTCAGGGCCTTCTGCTATGTAATAAGGTATTCAACTTGCAGCACAGGCTTTAAAAATACCGGAGTACTCTCTGTGATTTCACTTGTTTATTTTATATTTTCAATTCTAGTTGCAAATCAAACATGCAGTTACAGAAGCTGAAATTCAGAAGCTGAAGACGAAGGTAAGAATCAATATATAGTTAATACATATAATACAGTTTTCTCCGTACAAAATCAAATCTGAAGACATGTATGTGGGTGGAGAAGTCAACATCCTTATGGAAGGCTGATTAAGAAGCACAGTGGCTCAGCTAAATCTTGTCTTAGTGTATATTCTATATTCAAAGTTTCAAGTAAAATCTTAAGTGCTACCGTTAAGAGAAACTTCCAACTTTTGCAGATTCAATTAAACATACATTTTAAGGGGTATCATAATGACTAAATAGCACATTTCTAGTTTTATAATTCTGATGCATTTTCTCAGGTTTTAAAATTGTATTTGGATTGAATATTCAAGTCCAAGTTAGTAGATTTTTTATTTACCAGTAATGTTAAAATATCCTGTTTATGCTACTTTGCTTTTTTTGGCATTTAAAAATAACAGATCTGTTTAAATGTATTTAATAGAAATTATTTTTTCTATACAGAAAAAAAAGTGTTGTTATATCTTGTTGCAGTTCTCTTCAAAAGATACTCTAGAAAGGAAAAATATTACCAGTTTAAAAGAAAACATCACACAATCAGTTGCTAGTTAATAGATTGAATTTGCTATAGCAATAAAAAGGAATAGTTTTTTTTGTACTAGGGTAACCTTTATGGGAACTCAGCTGATAATTCAGTTGTTCAGTAATACTAGGTTTTGTAATGACATCCTGCTCTTTGAGTCTGAATACATTATAAGGAAAATAAAAATAAGATAAAATGAACTTCAGAAAAAGATTTTAGATTATTATTTCTTTTAGGTAGCATTTGCACTCACCATGTATTTTGCACAGTGTTTATCATATCTGCATAAATTACTTTTAAAAACAAATTTAAAGTGCAACTGTTTTCTGTAAGGACAATTTCTGTTGTAGTGTGTCAGTTCAGAAGGTCAGAAATCTTTTCTTCCTCTGCTTTCCAGTTCCAGTCTAGCAATTGGAGCCACACAGTCGATCCCTTGGGATTGTGCCGAGCCCCATTGACTAAAAACAATGTGTGGGTGTAAACGTTCATCTGTGCAAATTCATTTGCAAAATTAGGGTTAATTTGCCATTTTGTGTTGGACCTCTTTACCTTTATTATGTTTTCAATAGAGCTGAAGAAAATGTGACTAGTTTAATAATATTACTAATAAAACTGCAAACAAATTCATTTTTTTGTGTGTATCATCCATGATTGCTAGCAGAACTGCCTAGAGCAAATTAAACAGTCTTGTTAAGTAAAAAGAGGTTTTAAGGCATTTTTTGTCCTCTGTAAATTCTGGGAGCTAAAATACACAAGCTTCTGAACAGCACCAAACACTGAAACCTGCAGGTAGCTTCAGTTAGGAAACAAGACACCAAACACACACACACACACAGAAAAGTGGATATCAGATTCCCCCTCCCCAAAATAAGAAACATCATCGTTTTATGAAAGTGTATCAATGCTTAATAGCTACCACCTGAGCCACATGCATAGAGCAAAATGCATCCCTAGTGCTGACTGATTAACCCTGCACTTTGCCCGAGTACTCCATTATTGACATTTTCAAATGTCAGTCAGTCAAATAGGTTACTGTAACCCCAGAGAAGCATAGAGGCTGCACTGGAACACTGGGAAAAAGCTCTACTTGGTTTTATGAGGAAGAATAATGTACGTATCAGCCTGTTTTCTTTGTCCTGGAATACTCTTTTCACTGCTAGCATATTACTAGTGTTGTTACTAATTTACTGATTTTCACTATTGATGTTGCTTGAATTAATTCTGAACTATAAGACAGCTTTTTATGGACTGCATTTCCACTCTTTTGTTCAGCTGCAGGCTGCTGAGAATGAGAAGGTGAGGTGGGAATTGGAGAAGACCCAACTCCAGCAGAACATTGAGGAGAATAAGGAAAGGATGATGAAATTAGAGAGTTACTGGATTGAGGCACAAACCCTGTGTCACACGGTGAATGAGCATCTCAAGGAGACGCAAAGCCAGTATCAGGCTCTGGAGAAGAAATACAACAAGGCAAAGAAATTAATCAAGGATTTTCAGCAAAAGTAAGCAGCTACACCAGGGGCAGCAAATGACTTAGTGGCCAGATAGGAAACGTGTATGTGATATATTTTGAAATATGAACCTCTCTATTAAACTCCTGTAAGGTAAACAATATTTTCTACTTTTTTTTTCATGAAAAACATGGTCTCTTTATTATGGGAAAATGTTACTATTATTCGAGCTGTAGTCATACTGTAGCTAGATAAAGACTTAGTGTGTAGTATTCCAGATTGGAATGTTTCAGAATTACTGGATAACTCAATGTGATTACAAACAACGAAGAGTAATCATAGTAAAGCATTTGATTAGCCAGGTTTGCAGAAATTTATTTTGGTATTGTATCAGCTGGATTCATTCCTACTGTGTACTAATGTGACATCAAGAAGAATATTGTTTTGTTACGTTTTACATTTTATTTTTCTTCTCGTAGATGCCAAGAATGTTTCAGCTGAGTTGAACTAACTGGTGATTACCTGGCCCCCTCTGTTTCATGTGGTCCCTTCTCCATGATGACTAGCAAGAATAATATCTTACATTTCTATAGCAGCTTCCATTGTCCAAATTCTTTTTTTTTTTTCCCCAGCAACTTTTTCTGCTGAAATATACTTGTTTAAAGAAGAAAACCAAAACCTACAGCAATGTCAAGTGACAACTGGGACTGCAGCAATTACTTTCCTGTCCCATTAAAAAAGGAGTTAGATTGTCAAAATGTCATTACCTGTCTTGGAATTTTGGGACTGTTCCAGAACTAGTTTGCATCTTGTGTGCTTTCTATTGCAAATGTCTTTGCTATTCAAAATAAAAAGAGATAGGGAAAGTCTCTAGAATTAGTTTGGATAGCTTTTCTGTTGTTATTCTGCTTTATATTGTTAGAATATCTAGCTGGCTGGTTTAACTAATGAGACTCCTAAACTGGCCTAACAGATTTCCTTGTAGCTTACTAGAAAATTTGATTTGTACCTGAAAAGTTACAGATGTCCTTTCCATGAAGGAGTGCAGTCATACTCTAATAAAACAGAGATTTTACTTCATTTCCCACAACAGAGAACAACATAAACTAAGATAATGTTGTTTCTGTTGTAAATACAGATTATGAAAAAATTTGGTTTAACTTTTTTGATGATCAATTAGAACTGAGATTTTTTTTTCCAGATAAATTGCTTTTGTCATTTTTATATTATCACCTAGCATATTCATTTAGACTAACAGCTTAGGGGTTTGTCCTGATTGTAGTTTCATAGTCCTTATTAAGTAAGTGATAAATTATTTGTTAAGGACAGATTTTTTGCATGCACAGCTTAAGATTTTTCAGAACATTTTTGTTTGTGTTTGAGTCTGATTGCTTTGATGACAGCAAATACATTTTTATTTTTCTCTAAGAGAACTTGACTTCATCAAACGCCAGGAAGCTGAACGAAAGAAAATAGAAGATTTGGAGAAAGCCCACCTTGCAGAAGTTCAAGGCTTACAAGCTCGTGTGAGTAGCGTTTACTCTTCTGTTTTAAGAATGAGACTGATATAAGAAATGTCTGATATTCTGGAAAAATAACGTATTTAATGGGGAGGGTATACTGGGATATGTGTTATGGGTAATACTATGTTGTATTTCTTTCAGATACAAGACTTGGAAGCAGAAGTTTTCAGGCTAATGAAGCAAAATGGGAGCCAGGTTAACAATAACAACAACATTTTTGAAAGGCAAACATCTTTTGGAGAAGTTTCTAGAGGAGATCCAGTGGAAAATATAGATACTAAGCAAATGACCTGCCTGGATGGCTTAAGTCAAGGTTGGTTTGAAATGAACCCTAACTCCTATGAATCATAGATTGATTGGGGTTGGAAGAACCTTAAAGTTGATCTAATCCCACCCCCCCCTGCCATGTGCAGGGACACTCCCACTAGACCAGATTGCTCAAGGCCTTGTCCAGCCTGGCTGTGAGCACTGTCAAGGATAGGGCATCCACAACCTCTTTGGGCAACCTGTGCCAGTATCTCACCCCCCTCACAGTAAAGAATTTCTTCCTTATATCTAACCTAAATTTTCCCTCTTCCAATTTGTATCCATCACTCCTTGTCCTGTCACTACATTTGCTGACAGAGTTCCACTTCAGCTTCCCAGCGCTGGAAGGTTGCTATGAGGTCTCCACGCAGCCTGTGCTTCAACAGCCCAAACTTTTCTCAGCCTGTCTTCGTAGGGGGGTACTTCAGTCCTCTTAGCAACCTCATGACAATCCTCTGGACTTGATCCAACAGTTCCATGTCCTTCTTATGCTTGGGGCCCCAGAGCTGGACACAGCACTCCAGGTGGGGTCTCACAAAAGCAGAGTAGAGGGGCAGAATCACCTCCCTCAACCTGCTGGCCACACTGCTTTTTGATGCAGCTGAGGATTCCATTGGCTTTCTGGGCTGTGAGCACACACTGCCAGCTCATGTTGAGTTTTGCATCAGCCATCACCCCCGAGTCCTTCTCTGCTGGGCAACTCTCAGCCACTTCTCTGCCCAACCTATAGGTATGCCTGGGTTTGCCATGGCCCAGGTGTAGGGAGGGCCCTATAATGTATGTAAACAGCATGGTTATCATTTAAGATTTAAAAGAAACAATTAATAATGCCGGGATGTTGATATTTTTCAAAAATTCAGTATCTAATGACAGCTGTGTCAGTGTTCTACCTAATCATGCCAATATAGAGTCCCAGAATAGCTGTACAGTGTATAGTCTAAAAGAAATGGAAGTGACTAAGTGTTAATACAGCAAAGATCATTATTGATTGCTTAAAGCTTTCGCTGGGGTGCCATCAACGTTTAGGTTTAATTCGATGCTTCTGGTATTTTGTTAAAGTAGGAGGAAATTGTGTTTTCTCCTGTGTTCCTAAATCTGTCCCTAATTACACGACCACCAAAGATCAAACAAGAAGAAAGTTACCAGAACGAGAAAACAATGTTAAATCCACCATTTTTAATGGTTCTCTGCAAGTTCTAATTGCACCTTGGTGCAGACATCAAAAGGAACCTTGTAGGTGGCACTCGCCATTTCTCAGGATGGAACCTTTTGCGAATAAAATGCAAATTCTTTACAAGCACATTAATTAAAAAACTTAATCAGCTATAGCACAGCCTGATTTACAGCGTAAGATTTGTAGGACTTTGTTCTACATTACCAAAGAAACAAAACAGGTTATGCCAACACTGAGATCTGGATAGATGCTGTCAGCAGGGTGACTGTACCCTTTACTTGTTTCGCATAGAAAAGATAATTCTCGTTTTTAGGCTGTGCCAGTGAAAACACACAGATAACTTCCACAGCTCAGTTAAAGTTTCATAATTACAAGTGGCTTCCCACTGTTGAAGGATATGCAGAATTAAAGCCATTTTAGACCCACAGCCTTGGGAAAAAAGCTGTTTGATGCAGGGGTAGGCAATACTTATTCTGTATTCAGTAACGTCTTTGAAATCACATGTCAGAGGTGTTGGAATTTTGACAAGGGAGCACCAAACTTTGTTCCTATAAACTATAATATTATTTATTTTTCTGGTGAAAAAAATGCAATACATTGTGAAATAAATTAATTTCTAGCAAGTACAGAGGTGTTTTATTAGAATTGATATTTTAGCAGTCATTTCATGTGTGGACCCAAGCAATATTGCTTTACAAAGAAATCAATGGGAATTACATTATTAACAAATATGAATAAGAGCTAGTCCTGCTGAAATGGTATTAGGTGATATGCAGACCTTGTGGAATTGGTTGCTACAAATCTTCACAGAGCTTCTTTCTATCGAATGTTTATTGTACTGAAATCTCTGAAGTTCAGAAAAGCGCTCAGGGCGAGAAGTCTGTATTTCTATTGTAGAGACTCAGTAAAAATATAAAACTTTTAATACTCAGCAGGACTGTTAACACTAAACCTTTCAGTAGTTTGCATCAGGAGAGGAAAGTGTGTTTTCTTCACCTGACTCACAAAAATCGTGTTTACACGTACTGTTGTAACAATGTCAACACCCATCTATGGCTCAAGAGCTAAAATCCAGGAATGCCTACATACAAAAAAAATTGTTAAATTCTTTCTAAAAATTTGAAAATTCTTTATAATATAGCATTCTGCGTGTCAGTGCTTCAGAAGTATGTTTTCCAACTGATGCCTTTCTATGAAAATTTTCAGAGAGCTATCTTTTTTCATTGCAAAAATGGTCTCCTGGAGCAATGCTACCAGTTTTAATTACTTTTAGAATTAAAATAGATGAATTTAAATGCCCAAGTTTAATCACCTGAATACAAACACAGATTATTTGCTGGGAAAAATAGATAACCGGCAATGATTTTTTAAAAGCCTAAGTGGTGTAGTTAGACTTTAGATTCCAGGCTGGATTTGTGTTTTTAAGAGATCCCTATATGTGCTTTAGCACTCTTTGACTTCCATATACCTTTTCCAGGAAATTCTGTATCAGTCTCTGAAGTCTGTGTCAGACTGAAATGTAGTGATACTTGCTCTGCAGACAACAAGCCGAGGTGTCCATATCATTCTTGTTTAACTCTTTTAGGAAAAGGACTTGCCGTTAACCCATGATGTTTGCAGAGGAGCTGTAAATGTCAGGGAAGAAGTCCACGATGTTTTGGAGTGCAGGCAGAATCCCTCTGGGTTCTGCATGTTGTGCACGCTGCCTTTGTGATGTTCACATTGGTGCTTCAGTCTCTTTTCTGGCTCTTGTTTGGTGAATGTAAATCCTTCATCAAGCCTCTGCATTAGGTTCCTGGAGTAGGACTGCATGTACACATCCCTTAATTTTTGTTCAGAAGTTTGCAGGACTGTCTTCCCTCAAAAAATTAGTTTATGTAAAATATCATATTTTAATTAAAATTATGTCAAGTATGGGTTTGCTTCCATGTGATCTGGGATATTTATTACATTATTGCACATTAATAGACTTGGGAAGAAGTAATGGACGCAACTTGATGGTCACAAGTATTCAAGCGTATCTCTTCCTAACACTGCTGGTGCTCTGGCCATGTTTAGCATCATGACAGACTGTACGACTCCTCAGGCTGTAACACAACCTCCTACTGAGCTTAAGGGGCTGCCAGTAACATCAGTGGAAGTTAGAAAATCAAAACCATTGTGGCCCACAGAATTCTTCCATTGCCTTGCCAGGGAATACAAGAAACCTGAGGATTGTGTTTCTTTTACAAATACATGATTTATTCTGAAAGTCCAGAAAAATACATAAAGTGCATTGTAGCTTTCTGATTTAGTGGTCATGAGCTGTATCTACAGTAATGAATCAAGATATTTACTGGGAGGAGTCAGTGGTTTGAAGTCTAAACAGTAGAGTGCTGAGGTTGTCTGTGACAATATTTACTCATCTCTGTGCAAGTGCCCATTCAAGCCACTTTGTGGCTGTACTTTGGGGTGCCTTTGGATACCCAGGGACGCATCAGTTCACAGGAGATTTTGAAGTCTGTCAGCCTGTATAATGGAAGACAGGCAAGCTCTTTCCTGCTCCACGGTGGTATTGAAATAATTCAGATGGAAGACCATTGGAGTCAAGTGGTTAAACATCTGATGAAAGGAAGTCTAATTACATTTTCTCTGAGGCCAAAATAAAGCCTGTTATGACTTTTATGTGAGAGATGTACCAGGCTCCCTAGTGGGTTGGGAGAATCCTAGGGAAATGTGTGATGTGTGTGTTTGTGCTCGGAGGTGTGAAGGCTGGCTGCTCTCTGCAGAAGTGGCAGCTGGAACTGGGGGTAACAGTACATGTGGCTGGAGCAGCCAGCAGCCCAGTTCCACTGCAAAAACGCGTGGTGAGCGGGGCAGGACCAGTGATGGGGTGGAGGAAGCAGGAAGCTCCAGGCTCAGATGGTTTTTTTGCTTTAACAAAGCCAATATGACCAGTTGTGTGAATACTGTTTGCATAATTTCAGCGTGAAAGGAAGGGATGTGTGGAAGTGTGTATTACTGAAAGAACAAATGTAAGCAATTCAAGCCATGACAATGTGCAGCGATCCTATGGAGTACTTAGAAAAGAAGCCTAATTACAAGTCAGACAATGCTAATTCTTTTGTATTATCCTGTGACTGAAAAATTTAACTTTTACTCAAACAAAAGTAAAAATATCTCTAAGATCAGATTCTTACTAATTAGTGTGTTATGAATACAGTACTTAGACAAGTAAATGAATCTAATGGGTTATGGTTTGATTTATACTGTCAGGATTGAACAAAAAAAAGTTAAAACCATAAAGAATTTTTTCCTTTTCCAGTGTAAAATGCAAACACACCCTTTAAAATGTTTCTTTGTCTTAGTTACTGTAGCTTTATAAAGTGATAAATTTGCTGCAATACTCAGATTTCATTTGAGTGGATTATTGACAGCTAAAAAAGTGCAGCTATGTTAGCCTTTGTTGTAGAGGCAAGCCATATATGAAGAGTTCAGTATACATTGCTCACAAGACAGTCAGGAATAGAGTGGCTTTAAAACTGGGCAGGTAAAATGGTTTCATTGTTCCATTTTTTATCTGAAATATTTCTCCAATTTTCATGTATCACGTAGTGGCGTTTATGCTGTGATGGAGGAAAACTCTCTGCAGGCCAAGCACATGCAAGTGTGTCTGAAGTAGTCTAAGTGGACCTGCTTTCTGGGTTAGTTATAGCTGGGTTTGTGTGGTCCTTCATGTAGCTGTGGGAATAATTTGTTGAACTCTCAAATATCTGGAGTTGATTCTTTGCTAAGCACTTACTGAATCTGTGTAGATAAACTTATTTATGCAAATGACTTCTTTTTTCCAAGGCTACTTTTGCAGTTACAAAGATACAGGTACAAGTAAAATGTGTCTTTTCTAACATAAATGATGCTATGCAAAGTGCATGTGCTTGCATGTATCTCCTCTGTTAGGAAAAAGTAGTTAAAGATTGTTCTGTTAAATAGCTCCAAATTCTGTTTCCATACAGATTTCAATGAAGCAGTTCCAGAGACAGAAAGACTGGACTCCAAAGCTCTGAAGACTCGAGCTCAGCTGTCAGTGAAGAACAAGCGGCAGAGGCCTTCCAGAACCAGGCTGTACGACAGCATCAGTTCAACTGATGGAGAGGACAGCCTTGAACGAAAGGTGAGAAGGACTCTACCCCCTCTTTCAGGCTTCCTATGGAGTGCTAGATGGCCCCTGTAAGTCATTTCATTCTCTATCTTTATCCTTTCATTGTAGCACAGGCAGTATTTATTCTTCTGTGGCCAGTCTGCTGTGAATGTCCTTGAGTAATGTGCGAGTCCAGTCTCCTTTTGAGTCAGCACACCTGTTTTTTTGGTTTTATTGTGTTTTGACTGGAATCGGGGTCTTTTGGATTTACATGTGCTTTGTAATGCAGAATTGTTCCTTTCATTTATGCAGGAGGTGAAAGGAGCTGGAATTGTGCATTTCTCTATTTGTTAATTTGTTAACACGATTGTTTTGTCCTATTCTGATTTCTGTCTGAAAGCAAATACCAATAAACAACAGTGTGTGTGGTGTCAAAGGGTAATGCCATGAATTACTAGAGTGTTTCGTACAAATAGAAAGCTAAATAATGAATAAAAGAAGTGCATGTTCAAAGTAAATCTTGCTCTGGTTGCTTACTAAGTGCTGTAACCTGCTTTATAATCTCTTATACCAACAGCCATCACACAGTTACAGTAGTCCCATGCACATTTCAAAATCACCACTGCCCTTATGCATGAGAGCATCCTCACCAGCATCAGATTCTGGTGCTTCCTCCCTCTCCCCCGTGGCTAGCAGTGCAGCAATCTCACTTGACAACCTAACTGAAAACCAAGAAGAAGAACAGCACCACAAAGGAGGTGTCCTTTCCCCATATGCTCGGGGAGACACTCCACTTTCGTCTCCTTCAAAATCTGGGCACAGCTCTGAAGCATCTCCTTTGCATCACCCAGCTGGCAGGAATATTTTACAGGATAAAGGTATTACTAATTTTTTTTTTACAATAAATTGATGCATCATTTTGCTCACTTACACCTGGTTAATGACCTTTTGTTGTGTAGTAGGACCTTACTAATTAGAAGGTCATCATCTTATAACTTCTTTTGCCTACCTGGAAGTCAGAAAATTACAAATGACCTCGTCTGATGGCATAAGAAAAGGACAAAGTTTAAAATGGGATAGAGAACTGCTGACTTTCTGCCTTTTTGTTTTTTTGCTTTCTTGGAACTCACTGAAAAAAAACGGGGCAGTTGCCTTTAAGAGAATGTTGTATTGTGTTTTTTAAAAAAACAACAGTATTTGACCTTGGGACATCTCTGTATTACAAAAATGCTTAACACAGTGTACTTACTCAAATAATGCGATTTTGGCACTGCTAGATGATTTTTTTGGAGGGTGTGGAAAGGAGTGTAAAGCAAGAACAATAGATTGTAGCTTTCAATTGCTGAGAGGCAGCACAGTCTAGATTTAACTTGAGGTGATATCTGGGCACTCTTCATTTACAGAAGAACAAAGCAGCAGGTAATTTTTTGGGGAGGTTGTTCTCATTGGTTTTAATTTAATTCAGATTCTTTAAATGCTAGCTGGATAAAAGAGGATGCAATCATACATAGCTCAGGTAAAGTGGTACACACCAGTTTATTATATGAATTAACAATATGATCTGTCACAGAACACTGAGCTCTCCTTTTCAGATGCCTTTGGAAGTGAAAATTAGCATTTGACACAACTTCAACATTCTTAGCTATGTACCTTGTGTTCTCAAACTATCACATAAGCTAAAATACGTTAGAAAAACCATTTATAGGTGAGAGCTGCAGGAATAGGTCTAGATAGGTTCATGACAGACTGGCTTACTTGAATTAACTGAAAAGAAGAATTTATTGTTATGTTTTTGTGGGTTAAGTTGTTAATGATTCAAAGTTAAATTCAATATTTGAGTTTTGCAAGTAAAAATAAGGGTGTGAACATTGGAGTGTGACTTTCCAACTCATACTTCAGCTTGAGTGTGATTGGTTTATCAGGAAGGCCCTAAATCCTGCATTTCCAAATGAAGTATGAAAAATACCTTGATAAAAATTTAGTGGAAACTAGCCTTGTAGTGTAAGGAATAGGGTATTACATTCTACCCACTGTGTTGCTCTTTCCATTCTAGTTTTTGAAAAATAATCTCTGTCTAAATATTGATGTCACGCTTTCCCCGCTGTGACCATTAAGTAAACAACCTGTACTTTTGTGTGTATCCAGGTTCTGATGAGTAGTACATTAGAATTAACCAGAGCAATTTAGTTTCAAATGGAAAAACTGCATTAATAAGTCCTAAAAAAAAAGAAAAGAAATATACTAAAACAGTCGTTTGGCACAAGCGTTGTAGCAATACGATTTTAATTAATTGTTAATTTGGCTGTTATACAGCTCAGAAAATAAAAAGAGACATTGTATTTGTTCTGTGTGTTCAGGTGAGGTTTGTTTTAGAGATGGAAAAAGAGCACATGTGTGGACAAGTGTGTGTCCATTGGTTAATCTCTCATTAGCAAAAGTGAGCATTAGCAAGCTCACACTTGTCTTTTGTTGTTTTATGTCATGAGATCCTGCAGTGTTGTGGGAGGGGCTGCAGTGGCATGAGATCAGTTTCATTGCAAAATTATGAGGAATTTTGCTTATTTGGCTTTTAATTACAGGTTTTTCATGTGTATGTGATGAATTTGTTTCCTTCAGTTCTGCCCGTTAGTGGAACAGCATCCTTTGATAAGGCCGTGAGGTGACCCCTGTGGGCAGTGCTCGCTGACGTGAGGCTGCCTGCAACTGGTGTGTGACCTTGGGGAACAAAGTTAGGTCTAGTCTCCTTTCACATGCATCAGCCACAGATGATTTACACACCAGCTTGAGGCTGGGAGTGATGGATTAAACAGCTCCTGTGTGATTTATCCTGAGGAATTGGCTTTCCCTTAACCTCTCTGAAGAACAAGCAGTTGGGGAAGGTGAACCCATCCAGGGTGGCTGAAGTCCCCTCCTGCAGCTCTGGCTCATGGTTACTGCCATGTGCCAAGCATTGTGTACTTCCCTGCGTGCAAGACCCTGTAGATTCAGATGTACTCTGCCATGAAGCTGGTTTTGGGACCTAGCCGATCCATTTGCCACTGTATCCCATAGCCAGCACAAGTATTTTCTCCAGGAAGTCATGGTTATTCAGAGGGCCCTGGCTGGCCCAAGCTGTGTGAAAGGGGGAGTATTGCGGTACAAGAGCCCGAATAGAAATTTGCTGTACCAGGTAGCTGCTACGTGTCCTTGCTGAGCTTTCCAGATTTTTTTCCTACTACAGCAGCAAAACCTCCATTTCACAGACTTTCATTAAGAAGCTTCTCAAAAAACCACACTGCCCCTTGGCCCCCAAGCCTGTGAATAGCTAGTGTGAAAATAAACTTTGCAAGTTTTTCCTTGAAAGTGGCAATTTTGGCCGTGGTTAAATGAGAAGTGTTCTTTAAAGGTGAAAGAGGAACCATAAGAGGAGACAGAAGAGGAGTGTGCATGGTGTAAGGTTAATGCAGAGTGTGTATTGCCTAAAGTTCTCCTCGACTTCCCTGGAGAATGGATTTCTTCTGAGGAGACTTCACCTTGCTTTTGTCATTTTTCATATTACTTTTGTTTGCTTTTTTTGGCATGAGATTACTTGTCATTTGTTCTTGATTTTTTGTTTTTAACAGAAGGACTGGTGTTGGTAGAAACAGTATGGCTTTTAGAGTGTGGGTCTTGCAAGAGGCTTGTTTTCCTGCTTTTCGAAAGATTTATGAACCAGTTGCACGCTAAATTTTTTGCTTGAATGCAAAGTTGAGTGGATATTATCCTCAAAGCAGCACACAAAATTCTATACACAGAGTTGACTGTCCTGTGGGAGTGCTGTGGTATTTTGGGTTAATTTTGAGGGCTTAATTTATATCAGCCACAGTAGGAGAAATACACAAACCCAGCAGTGCTCTCAGTTAAAAGCTACTCCATGTCTGAGGTCACACTGCAAAAGCCACCAAACCACAAGTGATATGAGTGAATGACCTTCATTTGCTTCCTCTAGAGTATTTGAGAACAGTCCTTATGTTTTAAGAGTAACTGTGTCTGAATTTTTTAACTACCGTATGTTTTCTTTTGGCTTCCATATAGATTTCACAGGATGTTTTCCAGACTCAGATTCATTGTTTTGGCTTTATAGGTACTGCAGACTGTTTCCTCTTCAGGCTTTAACAGTGTTTGTAGAAGAGATCAAAAATTGATAGACGTCTCAGGGCAGATTTATTAACTAAGCTACTTTTAGTTCTTTCTTTCTTTGGGTTGTTTTTTTTGTTTGGTTGGGGGTTTTTTGTTTTGTTTTGGTTTTGTTTGTTTTTTGTTTGGGGTTTTTGTTTTTAGGTTTGGGGTTTTTTTGGGGAGGTGGTGGGGTTTTTTCTGTTTTGCTTTTTTTTTGTTTTGTTTTGTTTTAATTCAGAGTCGTTAGATTTCAAGTTAAATGTTTAGTTTAACAAAGATGTTCAGGCTAAACAGATGAACTGTTTTGTAGCATGTCCATTATAAAGGGTACCCTTGGCTCCAAATTTAAAGAAAGCATTTCAGGAGTTGTTTTGGAAGTAAACTTACATACAAAATGAATTCTGTAAAAAGAAACTCACAGCTTCTCCTGAGTTTAAAAATGGATTCATTGTAATGTTTACCTGTAAATCTTTTGTGTTTTTTGATTTATTACCTATTCGTTAACTAAAATTACCTTTCCATTTTCTTCAATTAAAATAAGGTTTCTTCATATGTACTTTCAAATTCTGATTTTTCCTATTCCTGTTCATACCATCTTCCTAAAAATGAGAATTCCCCTATTTAAATTGTGTACTCACACACGTTTGTATGCATATCAAAATTATGAAAAGGTGTTCTAGATGGAAAGTAGCATTTAAAATTAATAATGTACATTCTTCCATGTACAAATGTATCCTAGATCGTGCCACATGTGCTCAGGCAGCAAGAACAACAAGCCCTACTATAGGGCATACAGAAAGACTAAAGCGAAAACTTGCAGATCTTGGGTAAGCATTTTGTTATAAAAAATACTTCTTTTTTTCATAAAAAGGATTGAAAGTAAAATTTTGAAGATATTTGCTGATGTTTTCTAATATTTTTGTAGGGCTCCCTTGAGAAGGAGTTCAAACAAGGGCAAGAAGCGGAAAGAGAAAGAAGCTATTAGGGTGACCTATGGCAGTAGGTATGGGTGAAAAATCGAGGATGCAAGAAATGATATGCCAGAAACATTGGAAAAACCTGATCATCCTCAGCAGATGGAACATTAACAGTCCCACTGACTTCATAAATAAGTGTTAAGCTTTGAGATAACCTTCTGAGCTTGCAAACCTAGATTCTTTGGCTAAGAAAAGACTAACATATGATCTAAAAATACTTGGAGGTTTATAACATCATAGAATCATAGAATATCTGAAGGTGGAAGTGACTCACAAGGATCATCGTGTCCAACTTGATCACTACTGTTGTTGCATCCACTAATGGGATTTGCAGAAATAGATTTTCAGAGCAGGCTTACAAGATGCACACAGTCAGTTGATAAAACCCATGAACCAGAAACCTTGACACAATTCCATATATTTTTTTAAAAAGCCCCCAGAGCGAGGTTGGGCAGCAGCTGTTCACTGCAGCTTTGCGGCGCCCACAGTAGGAATGCTTTCAAAAGGTTTTTTTTAAATGAAGATGAACATCAGAAGTTGAAAATAGATAGGAAAAGGGCTGATTGCATGTCATGTCACCAACTTTCAGGCAAGGAATTGTGAATTCCTTGTGAGATCTGAGGATGCCACGTCGCCAGCATCTGGACTCTGAATAAATAAATGAATATGCAAAATGACAGGAGGCAATCTTCTCTGCAAAAGCTAGTGTAGATTTTTACTTGAGGCCTCTCCTTAAGTACTCGTGAATATGACAAAATCACAGCTGCAGGTGTGATACCTTATTCCAGATATGAAAGACATTAATGTCAGGAGGGCTAAGCAAATCTTAATATGTTCCAAAAGTCTAGAAAAGAAATAGCAACTCAAAAACTGCACATAAAACAATGCAAAAGAAAACCTACATGACAAAAGTGCTGTTGGAAGAAAGCAAAGCTTGAATGCTACTCAGAAAATCATTGTGGTGGAAAAGTAGTATGTAGCCATTTGTGGAGTTCTCCTGACAGTCTAATATACGGAGACCCTGTGACAAGTATATTGTGTAGCTCTGTGAAATCAGAAAAGCAGAAGAAACTTTAGACCGCTGACTTGCTCCCTCAGGCAAACTGTACCAAAGTGCAGTGTTCTGTCTCAGCGTACATTTGTACATTTGTATCCTGCAAATACGTGGCAGGATCTTTGGTGATCTTAGGCAGCAGTTGTCACCTCTGTGCTGGTGTCTGAAAACCTGTTGTATTGTGTCTGCTTGCAGTGTGAGCGGGAGTTAGTGATACTCACTGCTGGGTTTCCCTAGTGACAGTGGGGGATTTGTTGAAGCCAAATCTTCACTTCTGTGTGGCTGTGAGGCAGCTAGTGCCCTTAGCAGGGTATTAGACATCATGTAGCATTTGCATACCAAGGCACAGGGCAGGGGAAATGAATGTATACTTAGTGTTTGTAAGGACTTGATATGTCCCTTATATCAACACACTGTTACAGATGTTTATGAGATCCCATAGGTATCTTTCCTAGAGACATCAGATCTCAGCATAGAGAGATCAGTTGCTTATTAGATCATTTGATATATCAGTTATTTCCGTTGATGCTTAATATTTCTTTATGACAGTTCAATATTTCAGTATTACGGTTGCTAAAAGTAAAGTTTCATACTGCTTTCAAAGTCGAAATTCGTGAGCATTTGTAATTCTCACTTTTTAAACAGCCACTTTTGTTACTAACTCCAAAGAACTTGCCTCAGAAGAAGTGTAAGGATGTTTTCTCTGCAAGTCCAAAGCTGTATAAGCTCTTTGAAAGAAGGAACATGATGAAAAGACAGCATCCTGTTATAATTATATCAATTACAGCAACTGATTGATGTAGAATTAATCACACTTTTAGATGAATGTTGCATGCTTTATTTTGCCATTGCCAGAAAGTAGCACTCAGGATCTGTAAATAAAATCCTGAATTATTTCCTAAAACTACCACTAATATTAGATACAAAAAAATTGCCATTTAAATAAAAAGCATGTATTTACCTACCTGAAGCGAGGTGATTTGGGGAACATAATTATTTTTTTCTTTCTACTTTCAAGCAAGATTAGAGGATAAGGGAGAAGTATAGGACTAGGTCAGATATATCTTTATGTAGCTACATGGAAGTAGGGTTCTCCTTCTGCTTCCATAGGTGGGAGTCCTTTGACAACCTCACTTTTATCCATACAGAAAAGAGGCTTCACAATATACAAAGATCTAGTGATTATGTTAATTATAATTTAGAAGCTGTCCAGAAGCTTGAAGTTGAGGGAGATTTACATGCATTGCTTTTACACATGGGTGCTAAGAGCAGTGGGATTTTAATGCTGTGAAGCAGTAATGTATATGTTGATGTAATTAATATGATTCTGTGACATATGCATAAGTTTTTTGAGGCAGACACTTTGCATAGTTATTTTTAATTTACATACTATAATACTGACTTGATATACTTTGCAAATAATTTAGGCATTTTAGTTTACAATGTTACCTTTGCCTTGATCACTGCAATCTTTGTTACTACAAAGAGAGAAGCTGATAAAGTCCCATAGGTGTTTCTTTAATTTTTCTATAATATTTTAATATTTAATAAATTTAAAAGCAAGATAATAGTACTTCATCAATATTTAGCTGTTGTAACAAAGACACATCTCCATAGATGGATACAGATGCATCTAATTCCTTCTGTCTCTGCTTGAAATCCAAGCCAAGTCATCTCTGGGAACCAGAGCCCACTTGGGTCAGTGCTGAGTCTAATTATTTAATCATGCTGAGATACCACTGTAGCTCAGAAATGCACAAACACTACAAGTGGCTTCTTGACAGAGCTGGTTCTCATCCGAACGGTGGGAGTTACAGGCATTTTCAGCTGGCATCTGTCTCCATTTGCTGGATGTATGTTGTCTAAGAGACCTTGATGTAGAACAAGAATCAAAGGAACACAATTTCTTCTTCTTCTGAGAGTGGGATTTCAGGCATGCTCCTATCAGCTGCATGCCACTCAGTTCTTTAGTCAGAGATTGTCACTCTTTTCACAATTAACTGCCTCTAGCATTTTGGTTTCCCTTCTTTTATAGTCTAACACATATTCCTGCTCCTTTCTCCTAAACAGGACTGTCAGAGAGATGCTGCAGAAATCATCAAACACAAAATCTTTAGCAGAGCGATCCTCCTCTCTCCCACACTGTGTACCATTCACATGGTATGGAGAGAGTGGCAAGGGATCCAATTCTTCTAGCAACCTGCCATCGCCTACCAGCTCAACTGAACCCTCCTCTGAAAATTTAAGTCCAGCTAAAAAAGGGTCAAAGGTAGAAAATAAAAAACTACCTTATTCCCACTGTGTTGAGTAGCGTAATTGGCTTTGTGTTTCTGGAAAAAAGAACAGGCCAATATGTGACTACTACAATAAACAGTGCATGGTGTTCATTGTACGGTAACAGCCCATCCAACAGAACATCTCTGTCATTTTACCATTCCACATTCTACCTTTTTACTCTGTCTTAATGTACATTATTTCAGTAAACTAACTGTGGTGTGCTGTACCGTAACAAAAGCAAGTGGTGCCAGTGGAAATTAGCATTTGGATCCACTGAACAAATGCTAGATTTGTGTGTTCAGCTATAGATATTTTCTTCATTCTTCAGGACTGGTAGTGGGAATACGTACCCATGTTCAAATGAGGTGTTTGCAAGTGAAGAAATGCTGTATGCCGTCAGTCATCCGCCTTTTCTCCCCCAATAATGAAATCTGTTTGTCATGCATGCTTGATGTTGGATTTAATTCTCTGTATGAAGATGCTTGAACTGTAAATATGAACTATTGTAATTAATACATCTGTGTGATGTACCCTTTCTATGTGCATGAATGTTTCAGCATGATACTTCCTTAAATAACCCTTCCTTATTATAATATATTTAGCATTTTCATGTTTATTTTCACTTCTGGAAAATACTTCTCTGCCTGTATCTTCATATGACTTATAGCAGTTAAATTTTTATATTTGTCTGGTAAAAAGAAACAGATATGGTTCTCAACTTTATGTACAGGACTATGAATCAGAAATCTAATTTCTCTGTCTTCTACCGTCAAATGCATGTTCATAATAGCAGTTTCCACAGGCATTTCTTACTCTTTTGATGCCAAAAGCTGGTGATACCTTACTTCTGCTGTGCACTAAACTATGCAAGGTCATAGCTGTTCCTGTGTTACCTGGCGGGGACAGCTACACAAGGCTTACCCCAGTCAAAATCAGATTAATAGAGAAGACAACCAATGAAATCTCTGAAGATTAAAGAGAAATTAATCAGTTACGTCTTTCTTTTGGAAAACAAAATAACTATTGGAGCTGTAAATCCTTTTTGTGTCTTTAAACAAACATTGTATAAAAATAATTTTCAAACAGGGAAAAAAGCGCACCCTTTTAGATAATATTAGCTTTATGGAGTTGTCCTGCTATCATAATTATTAGCAGGCCTTAGCTATCTTGTGGTTTTCCTATAAAGAATTAAATTGTAAAGGCTTAAATTTATTGTAAAGCTGAAGCTTGCACAAAATAGAGGTGAAAGAAAAACCAGAGTACTTAAAAAAGAAAAATATGTTCTTCACACAACAGGCGGTAGAGCTGTTGAACTCCTGGCCCAAGAACGCTGTGTGGGCTAAGGAAGCAGCTAAGGAAGCTGCTTAGATTTGCTTCTCCTCTAAAAAGAGCTGGGAAAAACAGAACAGGAATTCTAAACGTAGGTGAGAGAAAACTGATCACAAAAACATTCTTACATTCTCTCTGAAGTCTGCAAGCTCTTAAATTAAGAGTGCCTGTACTGCTATTCAGGCTTTCAGAGCACAGCATACCAATATTAAGATGGATTTCCAACGAAACTTACGAGGATCAACACTTGATATTTTTTGGAAGACTTTGTGTTTTCAGGAAAGATAGGTCAAATATATTGGGGGGCGGCCGATAAAAGGATACCTTTTTTAGTGTTGTTTTCATTGTTTCACTTTTTAAAGTGAACATCAAAGATGAATTTAATACTCATTTAGATGTTAGAGATTAGAGGTCTCTATTGTCAAGTGTATTTTCAAGTTAAATGAAATATCATGGTGTCCTTAATTTTTTATATATTTTGGTTTCTTTATTGTTCTCCCTTTAACATAATACTTGTTAATTTTTGTCTTATTGTAATGGTAATTCTGTTGTATTCTTGAAAAATATGTGCCTGCTTTTTGCTATCATTTGCTGTAAGGTGTGATGTCTCTCATTGCTTTGTTAAGAAAAAAGAGGGTTTGTTTTATGGTTTTTAGTTCAGTAAATAGCATTCAATATCCGAAGATGTCTTTTACTTTCAGTTTTTTTCTGAAGGCATAGACAAACAGGGGGAGGATCCTCTCACTTTTCTAGGAGAGTATTTGGGACTCAGAAATGGATTCACAGGATATTCTCCTTACTCTTTCAATAGGAATTTTCACTTCTCTTTTCATTAATCCTCTGTCCTATTCTTTGTGCTACTGCCTGTGCTACTCTACTCTTAAGTATTTGGAGGACAGTAAATGCTAGTGATTAACCTGCAGAAGCAGTAATTTAGCTCCAGGATGAGAGCCAGCATCTAAAGAGTCTGGAAATTGCTTTAAGGCACCTTTGTTATTCATTGAGGCATTAAGCTGGTAAAGGTGTCTCTTGAAGTACACAGTGGTAAAAATACTGTGTATTTTATAAATATTAACAATACAAAAAATTGGGCTTCCTCATGTGCAATTTAATTGGTTTGGTAAATGATTGAAATCACTCCTGAGCTATGCCAACCCGGAAGACAAAAAGCAAATTTCCCTTCTAGATGCACATATGCAATCATTTGTTCATTCTCACTCCTCTTTTTCTCCACAGAATTTCACGTTCAACGATGATTTCAGTCCCAGCAGCACAAGTTCAGCTGATTTGAGTGGTTTAGGAGCAGAACCTAAAACCCCAGGCTTCTCACACTCCATAGCATTGTCGTCAGATGAGGTATGCTGATGAAATTGTTCAATTTGGGAAATAGTTATTTTCTTTCTCCTGTGGCAATCTTGCTTGATTACTTAAATAATAAAGGGACTTTTTTAGGCAATAGAATTGGAGAAGAAAATTAATCTTGGTTTCTAGATTAAGATTTTTCTTGTTCATATAATAATGACTTTAAATAAATGCCCTGTGGTGTAATGGTAGGGAAGTGGAATGCAGCTGGTTTCCTAAGAGACGCTGTATCCTCAGATGCTATATCCTCACACATTTCAATAAATTTTCCCTCCGCTCTAAATATATACATGTGAACCCATAGATATATATATGGAAATACACTAAATTAGGCATAACTGAGACAATTTTGATATATCAAACCTACACTAGAGTTTGGTAAATATAGTCGAGACGTAAGGTGAATTAACCCACACTAATTTTTACCCTGATAAAATGACCTGTGGTTGTGTGTTGCTGTACCTGAGTGTATGTGTATTGATTATAACGTGTGTGTTCATCCACTTTGCATTCTTTGTGCTTGCTTTGCACAGTGGATTTGAATTCAGTTATTTCAAACCAGAGTGAAAATAATAGATTGATAAAATAAAAAGGCATTCCTAACCCTATAAATCAGTGATATAATCGAGCTGCATATAATGTATTGAAAATATTCTTCTTACAATACTAGTTCTGTAACTCAGTTGTCTGTGAGGTTGCACAATTTGACAGTAGCTGACAGCAAATCCTGTGGACTCAGGAAACCTGTGCATTTCTTCTTTTACAAACACTCCATACGAACTTCACGTTTTTCATGAGAGATTTGAGCCAGATTTTTTTTCCCAGACATAAGGAACTTGAAGTATCTTTATTTTTTTCGTATGATAGTTAGGTTTTTCTATTACTGCTTGCATGGTTTACTTGGTTTTAAGAATGAGGGCTGTTCTGCACAACCCCGTTTGCCAAAATATAAACCTACAAACCCAACCGTTCTTTGGACGTTCCTTACTAAAGGTAATTAAGGGCGGTAATTTATAACAAAAGAACACTGCAGACAGGCCCGTATATCCTGTAAATTACTGAAAACACCAAAGTCATCATTTGCACTTTATTTACTGGTAGTACTTTCTTAATAATACGTTTAATTATCTTACCGTGTTTAATACCCCCTATATTATGTATTTGATTGTGACAACACCCTGTTCCTAGTGGTATTGAATTAAAAGCTTGAAAATGCTTTCATTTTGCATGTTCAACTCTCTACTTTATCACTTAAAAAATATCAAGCCTGAACGGGTCTATAAAAATGAATGTGTTTTCTCCATCCTCTGCTGTGTGCCAAATTGCTGCCTCCAAATCAGGCAGCACGTTCAGCAAGAGCTGCAGTGGAAACCACCCCAGCCACCCTGGCCGGGAGTTGGGCCAGTGCTGCTCCTCAGCCTCTCATAGTGCATTGCTGCAAGCACTGCTTTGCTCTGGCTCCTCCAGCAGCTCAGACATGATCACTTGAAGAGGATGAAAGGCTGGGGAGGGAATCCAGTTCTTGCAGGCAGTTCTCTTCTAATGAAGGAGCTTTTCCTCTTGGAAATGGAGCTACCTGGAAGGTTCCCACCAGCTCTAGAATATCAAGATAAGGAACTCCAAAGGAATTTCATTGACAGAGTGTCAGGTTTAGCTGCCAAATCATGTGCGTGCTGAACTTTCAACATAACATCTTTGCTTCTGGAAAGAATTTTTTTTAAAGAAATCTTTGTTGTTTTGAGTAGCCATATCTATTTGCAAATCTTGGTACTGCCTTTACCTGACCTTTTACATGCTGTTACATGTTTGGTATTTTGTTTCTATAATGCTTTTCTTTCCCATTTCTTTGTTGCTCCGTCGCTCAGAGCCTGGATATGATTGATGATGAGGTGAGATACTAATGTGCTGTTGTGGTGAATCGTGTGACCATCGCATGGCAATGTATCGTCTCTTCTGCAGGGTCACTTTTCTTGTTTCGTGGTGTTGTGTGGTGAACCTCCTTGTTGGAGCAGAACACGCAGATGTCACTGGCTCCTCTTTCCCCTCTCCTTTTTGCTAGCAGTTTTCAAGGCCACAGCAAACTGCAGTTTTTGCAGAATGCTGGAAGGGGCAGGAGGGTCAGTGTCAAAGCAAATCTACAAGGCCAGGCGTCAGCTGCACTGAACTCCTGCTGGAAACAAGGAAAAGATAGTGCTTAAACAGTCTTTTCCCCAGCCCTGAGAACTGGACAGCCAGAAGCTGAGAGAGCTCCCAGCATCATCTAACCCAGTGTAA
This sequence comes from Pseudotriccus pelzelni, assembly GCA_035584735.1. NCBI lineage: Eukaryota > Metazoa > Chordata > Aves > Passeriformes > Tyrannidae > Pseudotriccus > Pseudotriccus pelzelni. The sequence continues at coordinate 23,036,954 of JAWMRA010000078.1, forward strand.
AAGCTTCTGTAACAGCAGACAGCTGCTGCAGCCTGTAGCAGCTGCTTTGCTGACCACAGCCAGGACAGAGTAGCTTTTGTTTCAGCCTCACTGGCATACCCCTGGGTGGAATAAAATGGCAGAGCAGGGACATGGGGCTACTCCAGCAGCTGACATCCCACCTGCCCTTTGTGGTGTGGTTTGTGCTGTCATCTGCAGCAGTGATGAGAGCAGGGCCAGGGCTGTGGGATCGCTGTGTGTTCCCTACTGCTCCTCTGTGTCATCTCATGAGTCTTCCATAGATAGTACCAGTCTCACTGGCTGTTTGATGTCATCACTTTAAACTTTGCAGTGGTTTTCTGAGGGTTTCTTTTTCCTCTCAAATTTCTTGTTTTGTAGCTGAAACAAATCATAAATATCTGTGAATGAGCCAAGGAGGTGGAGTGCACAATTCATTGCATCCTTTAGAAACCTATTTCAAGGATAAAAAAATTTCAAGGATAAAAGTCTTGTGGGGGGAATCGAGCATACCTGGTTTGAATTGTGCCACCTGGCCCTTTCAGTCCCTGTTTGGGTTAAACGGAATGCCAGTTCTTTTTTCTTCTATGATTCTATAGATAAAAGATTTTTTGGGTACCTTGTTCTTGTGTGTCTGGTTAGATAGAGATGTAATATAGCAATGTGAAATTGTTATTATTGTAGTCTGAAGATAGTACAGATACCTCTGCTCTGCTGCTGGTGGTTTGTGCAGGAAAATGTTGTTACTTATTTATGTTACCCTTTCAGTAATAACGTAGCATGTTTTTGTCACAGATCCTTGATGATGGACAATCACCTAAGCACAGTCACTGTCAGAGTCGTGCTGTTCACGAGTGGAGCGTGCAGCAGGTTTCCCACTGGTTAATGAGCCTGAACCTTGAACAGTATGTTTCCGAATTCAGTGCCCAAAACATTAACGGGGAGCATCTCCTTCAGCTGGATGGGAGTAAGCTCAAGGTAATTGCCTGACTGGGCTTCAAGAGTAACTGTAGTAATTTTTGTCATTTACAAAATCTTAAAGGCAGTAAGAATTCATTCAGAAAGCAGTAAATCCCTGCACGTGGAGTGGTGATAGACTAGAATAATAACACAGAGTATAAAGCCACAGCAATGCTTCAAGAAATTTCCATATGCACTTGGATTTAGAAGCTTCAGAAATAGAGGGCAATTGCTTTGTGAAAATTCTTGGTGTGTATAATGTTCCTGTATTTGCATGTGTAAATCATATAGCAGCGTGTGTAAGTGGTATTTGCATGCATGTATTTCTTATGGAGCTCCCTTCTGTGAAAGGGTGATTCAGAGAAGATAGTAAACAGAAACATCAGAACTAGCAACAGAATAATGGATTAGTGGGATACTGGAGGCATAAGCTGATACCAGTTGTACTGTATTAGAACTAAATATAGTTTTGATGTATAAAGTATGCACTGTTTCTTGCAGTGAAAATAAAAGCCTATCCTGTCAAAAATAATTACAGGAAGGAGTTGTGGGAAGCTCAGCAGATCTGAAAGTCCAAGTTTGGTGTTTCCCTTCTGCATTTTTTTGATGGCACTTCACTAACTCTAAGGGTTTTAGAGGAGTGCAAGTGAACTTTTGACTAAGGCATAGCAGTGAAAATTGGGAAGTCTTGTTCTATGTAGGCTTAGATGATTTCAATAAAATAGGTTATTTGCCTTATTCTATCAATGAAATCAACATTGATAGTGGCAATGAGGTCTCATTCTTTAATATTCTACAAGTGGAAGGCATGGAAATTAGTACTTACAGATCAGATCTGAGTCTGTCTCAGATCTACTTAGTTGTTACAATCTTCTACCTAAGAGTTACTACTAGAATATGAAAAAAAATTTGTGACAGATTAAAGCATCTGAAAATCTTTAATTTTGTTTTCCCGACTTCAGGCTCTTGGTATGACATCTTCCCAGGACAGAGCAATCATTAAAAAAAAGCTAAAGGAAATGAAAGCATCCTTGGAGAAGGCTCGCAAAGCTCAAGAGAAAATGGAAAAGCAAAGGGAAAAGCTTCGGAAGAAGGAACAAGAGCAACTGCAGAGGAGATCTAAGAAAACAGACAAGTGTTCCTCAGATGCAACAGAGGGCACTAATGAGCAGTGATAAGCAGAAGTGCTGCTGTGTTCGGAAAGTGGAGGCACATCAAGGGAAGAGGAACTCATATCCACTCTGGTGCCCCTTCAGCTTTGTTGTATTCATCACCCAAGATTGTGTACAGAGAAATGGGGCTATACATAGAATGACTAGGGAAATTTATATTGTGTAGTTTTCTTTTCCTGCATATCCACTTCACGCTTGTTGCTGTTGCCATGTGAAACAACCCCAGCCCTTCGGTTTGTTCTGTCCTTGTTGACAGCTAACAGATTTCATATTTGTGTGGTGGTGTTTCCTTCCAAAGTACTCTTCTCTATTGAGCTGTGTGTGTTTGGTCACTTCAGTAACCAGCATGATGCCGAGGAGCATGGTCCACTACGTCACCTCTTCTGAATAGGATGGCCAGTCAATACGATTGGTGAACATTTCTTCAGCTGGGTAAAAGGAGTTGTGCTCTGTCTGATAAGACTTGACTTCACTTTCTAACTGGAAGTTCACCTTCTTTACAGTGTTTGGATACTCAGTTCCATCTGTTGGAGTAAGTTTCATCTTGTTTCAGTACCTTTAAGTGACACTGCTCTGGAAACACAACTGTTCAGTGACTTCTTCTTATACACTGGATAAAGACAGGAGAGTCAATATTCCCCCTGGGTAAAAGACAGGAGGTGAAACTCTTTCTGCTAACTGTACAATAGTTAATCCAGGAAGGAGGCAAAGCCTTAAACGGTTATGTGGGTTTACACAGAAATCTGAGGATAACATTTATCCTTTAGATATCTGAGCAAGGATAAATTTCTAACTAGAGCACAGCGTATATATCTGTATAAATTTCGTTGTGCTCCCAGTGTGTAGGCAACTTTCTTATAGCACACTCCGCTTTCTTTTTCACGTGTTTTGAACAGAAAACTAGGTTTATTTTGTTTTGAGGTTTCTGGGTTTTTTTTCTAGGATAAACACCACATCTTCAGATTCATTCTCCAGTAAGCATTGGGAGAATAAGCTTTGTGCTGTGCTATCATGAAGCTGTTGTTGGAAACAATTAGCCAACTTGAGTCTGCTAAAGATTTCCATTTTTTACAGAACTGCACTTTAAAAAGAGGAAGACGAGTGATCCTGGTTAAAATTAAGTTCAGTACATTGCTTTTAAGGTCAGTGCTGCCATGGAGGTGATGGTTACTAAGTCCAAAGCTCCCACATTTTAACTGCTCTGATTGATGTGTTTAAAGAGTATCCCCACCAAAACCTGCATTCTTGGGCATTGGCTGTAGAATGTTGGCTTAGCAGTGGTCATATTATATCTTGCAGAGATTCCTGCGGTGCGTGAGGCCATCGGTGAAGCCTGCTTTGTAGTTTTGACTGTGACAAACAGAAGCAGTGTAGGGCGTTCCTGCCCCTTAAGACCAGTATTAAACTATACAGTATTTCTTCAAAAGAATGGGGAAACAACAGGCGAATGTCGACAGTGAGAAGCTAGGAGGTATTAACTTTTCAGTCGAAGCTAACTATGTAGCAGTTGAGAAGCACCACTTCCCATTCATGCATCCTGAAAGTGGCAGTCTTCATCTAGTCGTGCCAACCCATATATTGTTTTAGATGGTGATGCAAAGTTAGAAACTTGAACTTAAAAAAACATGTCAGCCTGAAATGGCAAATACTGAATTCTTTTGAAGAAAATGTCTGGTTTAGTTTGGTTTGGCTTCTCTTCTCCTCTGTACTTTGTGGCATTCAGATTTGTTTCTGCAAAGTTCTCTGAAGCTCAGGTTTGAAACACGTGGGGTGCACTGTTTGTAGTTACATTTCTTTTGATTCTAATAATTTCTTTGACATATAAAACGGTCTATAAACTGAGAGAGTGTAGTTCATTCAAAAGTAATGCACAGCAGATTTACTTAGTATTAGCTTTATTTTTCCTTCCAAATCCAATTTCTACAGGTTTTCTATGTATATTTTGTTCAGCTCTAAAACGGAAATTGCCATAAAAGATACTTTCTGATATTTCTAAAGGCTTGTGATATTTTTCTTGAGGTAGACCACTGGCAGAAAAATACACCTGCTAACAAAAATTACACATTGCAGTAAATCTTTCCTGCTCTTTATAGGAGAAAAATTATACAAATGTTTTAACAGCCTCATAAAACTAGCATTCTTTGAGTAAGAGAAGTTATCTGGAAGAAACTGGAAATTTAATCTTTTAAATAGAGTGTTGATAAATGCATTTGATGATGATTTTCTTTTTAAATTATGTTTACACTGTAGTGTTTAAGTGGTTGTATATAGTAATCTAAGGTGGTGTCCCCATTTTATGTTCTTTGTTTTCTTAGAAACCTGAGCAGACTGCTTGACTGAGCTTTCATTCTTGCTGCTTAGAACAGTGCCTAGTTAATCTCTTTGTAAATTGTGTTCTTATTCTGCAGAATAACTAATTCGACTTAAGTCCTTTAAGTATTCAGGGCATTTTTACTGCTTTGTGATAATGTCGTTTTGTTATTCTCAGACTACAGAAAAAAACCCCAAACAAACAAAAATCTAACTTTAAAAAATAGTAGCTTAAATTTAAAATAAAACTATTAAAATGCATTTGGATCAATATGTGAAAACTAAGCAAACAAAACAATGTCAAGAATTTTGCTCTTCTTTCTGTGATAAAAGAGATTTATGTGGTTCCTTTTATTAAATATGGCAACTCAATCTTGGGATGTGTAGAAATGTCACTGGATAACAGACATAAAGCACAGTTTGGAACTTTTCTTGCTACAGGATCTTTAAAATTGTGTTGCTTTTTTTCCCCTTGTATTGTGTAATGACATACAAAACAAAAGATGGATGTCTCATCATTCTTAACTTAAGCTTCCTGTAAACGAGTGCTAAGTCAGACTAATGTGGGGTTTGATGTAATAAGAAGAAACAGATTCCTGTGCTAAATGACTTGGCAGACTTTCTCATTTGGCTCACCTGCAGGTGTACCTGTCACCTACTTTGTGTATTTATTTCTGGAGCTGAAGCTGTTTCGGTCAGTCTGCCTGGCCACCCTTACACCGCTGTGCAGGCAGTGTGGTGTTTCCATGCGCTGTGTCATCATTACACCCAGGTGACCACAGCAGGCTGATGAAGTTATTTTCTCCCTGATTTGGGTGGTAGGCCAGTTCTGTAGACTCTAGTTTCTGCTCATTGCTGCAGTATTGCCAGGTTGTGAATATATTGAGCCTCTAAAAAGGTGAAGAAAGGAGAGTTAGCAAAGAATGGAACTCTCAGAAACAGAAAATAAAAGATACAACACTGCAAGTTACTTTAGTCCTGAAAAACCTACTATTATGCTGACATTGTGAAGGGAGTTGTACCTCCTTGCTCTGTTCAAATCAGCCAAACATACTGACATTAATTGCTTCCAGCTTGTATTTTCCCATGTGGCGAGTTGCTGCACCCATGGAACTTCCAGGTTAAAACTCTGAATTTAGTTTCAGTCTGCCCAGGGAGGTGAGGACCAGGGTGTCAGGAAGGAGCAGAGCTCGTTCATTCAGTGCACAGAGATTGCCCACTGCTGTTTGCACTTCACCCCCTGCTCTGAGCAGGTCTGGTGGGGGTTGCTGTAAGTGGAGCCTGTCCTCGATCATGGGTTAGAATGGTACAGTGGAACAGAAGCCAGTAATAAAAAGCCGAACAGAGTCGGGTGATGTTTGTATTTCAGTGTATACAGATACTTCTGTATTTTTTTAACTTCTTAAATTTTTTTTTGCAATGGCATCTGTTGTGCCGTGACTGTAGTCTGCTGCAAGGATACCACAAGAATCGAGCTTCACTAGAATTACTGAAACTTGCCAGCCCTCAGCTCTTATTAACATTCAGAGGTGTTTGACACTGAGCATTAGGGTTCCTCATACTTTTTTTGCTTCCATTAAGGCCTCCTCTCCTCCTGAGCTGCTCCACCATCACCCCCTGGCTCACAGACTGGCAGGTAAGAGGTGGCCAATGTTGTATCATTTTTGAGAATTAATTGTGTTTAACTTCTAAGAGAAAGAACTGCCACTCCTGCTAATAGCGCAGAATCCAGCTCTACAGTAGTAAGGAAGGGGATCCTCATTTACTTGAGTGCCAGTATTCTAGGGAGGAAACCCTTTTTTTCTATTTTTAATCCAACTTTGATTTCTATTGTAGCGCTTTCAGCAGCTCATTTTTGAGCAGCGTAACAGGTGTCATCCGAGGCAACTTGCCCACTCACCACAGGGGAGTGTGGGTCATCTGCACATAGCACAGTCCCTTTCGTTAGCCTCCTCTACGGATTTCACTGTACCTTTTCCGCCTCTGAAACTGATTTTTCAAAGCTGTGACACCTTAGTCCTCAGCTGTGACACTGAGCCCTACAATCCCTCAATATAAAATGAGCTTTCTGCTCCTAACCAGCTGTTCTAACTGGTACTTCTGCCCTCGGCATTAAGTAGTTATTTTAAAAATGCACATCTTTGGCTGCAGTGCCTTGGGCTGCCTGTTTCTTTGGGAACTGTGGACTGTGTTAAGAACAAGCTGCAGGGTTTGTGAAACTTGCAGCATTAGGTGGGTCTCTTCTTCCAGAGGTGAGGAGGGCTCACAGTTCACAAGATCGGATCCAACCCACAAAAAAACAGGAGCCTGGGCCTCCTGCCGGGTTTCCAGTGGGAGATTTGCTGCTGACACTGGTGGAAGTGGATTTGGGCCCCAATGTAGAAGTGTCTGAATCACAGGGAACCAGACATAAGGAGTAATCAGCCCGCTTGGAAGTGGAGAGTGCACAGTGAACCTCTTTTGACTATACCTTCCCATGTACGTTTACTGTCTGAACAACTGCTTTCATATTTCCCAGTCATGTTGTGATGGTATCTCACTGGTCACTGACAAGTGTTACACATATTGCTAGAAGACCAGGCAGCTAAAAGACTAAAATGCACTGTGCTCACTGTAAAAATTGGCTTCTTACATTGTTTCTTTTTACATGGTTAAAGAGATGGTTGCGCTCCAGATTTTTTCATTTTTCTTGTCTTTTTTTAAACAGATCAAATGTATATGAAGTGCATGTTATCCTGAACTTTTTGTTTGTACATCTTGATGTCTGATCACCTGCATGAAGGACACAGTAGTGCCATGTCTGAGCTTGTTCTCTTGTGCTTGGTTGATATGAACTTCTCTAGATTGTTGAGTTTTCCCCAAGATGACTTTGGTTAATATTTAGTTATTGGGAGACATCAAAACAAAACATCATGGTGGCCCTTTGTTTTCTTACAGTTTAAATACAAACAACAAAGCCTTGTGGTTTAATTTGTTAGTGTAAATAACTTTCTTGCCAATGAGTATTATTGTTGTTAGACAACGAATGCAATAAAATGAGAAATCCTGAATCTTTATTAGAATTTGTATCGAGTCCTCACTTTTCTGACTATTTGTTGGTCATTCCAGAAGAAATATTAAATGGTGAGCACAACTGGACAGCTGCATGGGTCAGACTGGGGGTGGGGTTGGATATGGACCTTGCCCTGCTTGTTCTTTCCTTCCTTCTGCTTAGCCAAAGATTATTTTAATCCTAGCTCATGGCCAAATTGGCATGATTCACAGGCCTCCAAGTGGGTCTCATTTACAATCTGTAATTATGTAAAAGGAAGTGAAAAAAAAAAAAGAATAAGGAAAGATAATTACTCTTTTTTTCATATGCCGATGAAATGTATAGTGCAATCTTTTGCTGCAGGTTGATGTAAAAATAGGCTGCTTTCATGCTGGTGCTGGTCAGTGTTTGTTTAAAAGACCTGGATTACTTTTGGTATATAAAAAAAATTATCGTTTTGCATTTAAGTGTAGCTTAGTTACAACAGGCACTTTACAAACTCAAACTAGAGCAGTTCTTCTACTGAACATGTTTAATATGTCTTTATTTATTTGATTTGAAGTAAGGGAAAAGCAGAGGCTGCAGACTGTCCAATTTGTGTAGTCATTCCAGTGGATTTACATCTGGCAGAATCTAGGCCAAATACTCTGCACTTAATCTGTCTAACCCAGTTTGTGTTTCCCAACAACCGAACCATAAACCTAACTTTCCGCTAATATGGCCAGCACCTGCAAGGAGATAAAAAGAATCTTCAATCCATAAAATTATTAATTAAAGTAGATATACTAAGAGGCCCTGTGCAGGTTACGTTGTGATTGAGAGGCCAGGCTTCAGCTGCATCTTCCGCCACTGGCGTGGCTCAAGCCTGGCCTCTCAATCACAACGTAACCTGCTGTTTCTGCACTGAGGCCTCGAGTGGTGATGTCATGCCAAGAGGTAGAAGCTGCACCCCAGAATGGCTCTTGCTGTCTCTGTCCTGCTCAGCACCACTTGGACGAATGGTGGCCCAGCTTCAATTTCCACCTCTGCACTGCAAGGCTGTGGAGAAGGTTGGCAACGGGCTCCCAGTCCTCCTCACCTCAGGTTAAAATTCAGAATGTTACATCAGGTACCTACAAATCTCTCTCCTCTCAAATGTAAGAAAAGATAAGGCACATCACTTGCCTGTGCTTCCGTCTGCAGGCAGACCGATGGGAAAGCTTTCAAGCGCAGGAGTCGTTTAGAACAGAAAAAAGCGCCAGTGATGAGCAAAGACAATCTTTATTTTCTGAAATGCTGAAACCAACAAAAATTAGAAGTTTGACAATGTCCGACAATGTGTAGATTTGCTCATCTGAAGATGTTTTAAGCCACTGTAAAATTTGAAGTTAATGTTTTTATGGGTTACTTCTGCCACTGCTGAGGGAAATGGCTATTGCATGTCTACAAACACAACAGTATATCCAAGACCAGCAGAGTGGCTGATCAGCATTTCAGTGTGTTACTGCCACTAATGCATGATATAACTCTTTGGGAGATGGCACTTCAAAATAAATAGTGGCACAATGCTAAAAAAAAACACTTTAGAATGCTTGTGCAGGCCGCTGATGGCTAATTATGAACAAGTTAATAGCCCAGCCTCTCCTTGCTCTGAGAACTTCCTTCAGAGCAGTCTTTTCACCTTGGGCTCTGGGAATGGCATCTGTTCCTCAAGACTGAAAATGGATTACACATTCTTGTAGGAAAGTACACCACCTCCAAGGGAAGCTGAAAGTGTCCTGCAGGGAGAGAAGTTGCTAAGGAGAGAGCAGCAAAGCCAGGGTTAGGTAATGCCAAAGGCAAGTACAGCAAGGGGTAAGACAAAAGCCATCCTCATTCAAGGCCAGCTCTGCTCTATGGAAGGGCTGCACACCATGGTCAGCAAGACTCAAAACTGTGATCCAAATGATTGATTCCTGGCCACCAAAGGCTTTGTGAGCAGACAGTCAAGCCTGAGCAGCCCTCAAGTCTGCAGATAAACTGTGAGCATTTTGGAGAGGAGCTATGAACACAGTTTGTGCACAGACCTGCTAATGCAGGGCCGCCACCAAGAGACAAGTCAATTAGCCATGTGGTTTAACTACTGCTCAAGTCTCCCCTTCTAGCCATCAGTAACCCCCACAGCACGTGCCATTTGTATTGGTACATGGGTGGGAAAGAGTTTTCTGCCACGGCAGCAAGGGGAAGCTGCTGGCATCAGGAAGGGCACAGTGACTGAGCCAAACGTGCCAGTGGCTCAGTTCAACCTCACACAACATCTCTGAGCCCAGGGACGTGTCTTACACCAGGCAGGGTCTGTGCCAGCGAGCTTAGGGCAGCGCAGGGTACAGCAGATGCTTTCTGGGGGCAGGAGGTGGGTGATGTGGCAAGACCCACGGCTGTGCACAGGAAGGGGGATGACATAGTCTCTCGTATACAGCAACACTGCCCCAGCCACAAACCCTGGCACTGACTCCCTTGCTCTGGTTAGAGCTATCCCTTTCTGTCAGGGAAGGAGTGGTAATTCTTTTCCTACCAGCGGATGAAAACCATTAGGCTTGTTAGAAAGGAAAGGCACAGGAGCCAAGAGGTGTCAGTATACACATTTCCTCTTCAGGGCCACTGCTCACCCAAACCTTAGCCTGCACTACTGCCTCCTCTCAGCCAGAATGGGAAAATCCAGACAGAGGAGGGTTTGCACATACTCTGCCGCCTGCCTAAGTGTTTGAGCCACTACAGAGTGGGTTACTTTCTCTGTCTGGTAGGCACAAGCACTCCTGTATTTTCAAAGTACTGAACATTCCATGTACTCTCCAGACTGGAGGGGCTGTGGCTGGTGCTGGAGCAGCCTGCAGAAGGGAACAGCACAGCTAGCATAGCAACTGGCACCTGGGGACTGGTTCTCCCTCCTCCCAGGCTTGCCCTTCAGGAGCAGCCTGTCTTTTTTCCTTCATCTAATGGTGGAAGGACTGCACTGAGGAAAAGCTACTGCATCAGCTGAAGGATGCAGAAGGGCTGGTGGCCCTGGGGAGGTCTGTCTGGTGGCAGCATTCAGAGGGACTGCCAAGATGCTGAGAAGGGCCAGTGCAGGCAGGTGCAGGCAGCACAGCAGCAACCCGTGCAGGAGGGCCACCACAGGTAACACAGAACCTCTAGCTGCATGTCAGCATCTCTCACAAAACTGGAGGGCTGGTCACAGCTGGGAACTTGGAAGGACAAAAAGAGCAGCACGAGCTGCTCTGGGGGTAAGGATATTGACACTAATGCAAGAAGAGCTCACTTCATGAGCAGAAAACCAAGTGTTGGCTGAAACAGGAGTTTCTGGCATCTTGCTGTGGACACTAGAGAGCACAAAACTGATTTCCAGCTTCAAAGGACACTCCGTTCAGTTCACTTAAAGTGACTGCTAACGCTATTCCAAAAACACCAGCTGATGGAAACCTGGATAGGCCGTTTAGCAGTGTGAGACATTATCAGTAATGATGCTGGATAAACAGGAAGGGGTACCTGCTGCACAGTAGCACAGCGGGAATCGGCTCCGGATCAACTGGAAGTTAAACACAGAACACGTGTGACCAAAGCTCAGAGGTAGTCACTGTGGCAAAGTGTCCAGAAATGCTCCCTTTTCTGTGACAGACAACAGTAATTGCTAATGCACTTCTCAAGGAAGGTGCTCAGGACATGTTTCCCACTCTTAATTTAAAAGTAAAAAAAGCTTTTTTAAACTCCCTTTGGAAGACTCAATAAGAAACCACTCCAAAGTGATGCCCTACTCTTTTCTCAGTAGGATTAAGAAAAATTTAGGAGCCTGAAGTAATGTCAGGCAGTGGCTTTAATGGGGAAGTGGATGAAACTGAAATAATATTTATGCCCCTTCCAATTACTTTGGAAGCATTAGGGAAAGCCAATATGCAGATTCAGAAGACGACCCCCTCGCACAGTCCCTGGGAAGGCCCAGGGGTCAGTGACAATAACACACACCACACTGGTCGTCAGCAATTCTTATTTAAAAAATCAGTTTTCTCAGGGGGAAAAAAAACCCAACAAAAACCCAACAAAACAAACAAACAAACAAAAAACCCCAAAACAACAACTAAACAAAAAAAAGCCACAACAAAATCCAGACAGCAGAGATGAGTTCCGTGTCTGACAGTTTAGTCATTTGCAATCAGAAACTGAACTTCAAGGCTACCCTTCATTACTGATGTGGGGTCCTTCCCATTACACAAAAAACTACTTTCTCATCTTCAGTTCCATTTCCTTTACTATTGCATAGAAGTCTCATTTTGGAGAGGAAGGCTAAAATACGTCTCCATTACTGCAGTTAACCTTTATTGGAACAGTCTTCTTGTTAGCAAATCTAGCAGAAACTGCATTCCCAAGGAATTAAATCCTTTCCGCTGCAGTAGATCTTACCCATGACGAGCTATTGCTCACAGTAGAGAGCTCTGTGGAAGACTGTGCCAATGAGCAGTTTTCCCTCGTAGACAGATGCCACTGAGCTCCCCTGCAGCACAGAGCCGTTGTCGGCGTAGACACGGGTCACCACAGGCTCCTCTGACAGGATGTTCTGGATGCGCAGAACCTGCCGGAGGGGGAGGACACATCTACTGAAACAGCCGTGGGTTGAAATGCTCCATGTATGGAGGGAACATCAGCATGTTAACTTAAACAAATTGGTTACGATGATCAGCTGCTGATAATTACAACCGTGTGATTCCTGTGATAGGGCCTTCAGGGAAGCACTTTCCACGAAGACTGGTGGGGGTGGGAAGGGTTTTTTAGGTGGTTGTGCAACAGAGCCCCCATGTCTGTAAGGAAGGCTGTCACCTCCACTACTAGGAATGGGCACAGTTTTTTCCTGCTGAAGAGTTAGTTAATATCTTCTTATTTTCATGCTTTTTCCAGACAGAGTAAACAACTGCCTGGTATCATAAATCTACTGCAATTGAATATGGTAATTTTGAGTACTGTCTTACAGGGCCCTTCAGACAAGGATGAACACCAACCAGCCAGCTGCACTTGTGGCCACTACCACCCTGATGCCAGTACCTCAATGATTTCAGAAAGAAGAATTACACTGTCACCTACTGATGAATCCCACTTACACAGATTAATCATTACTGTGCAAACGTTTCTGGTCATGCTTTGCACTCAGTCATGTTTAGTTTGGCAAAGATGTGCTGGCTCAGTAATTAATGCAGTTCATCAGAATCTGTGGGTGTGGCCACAGCTGCACAGAAAGCAGCCTGAGGAGTCTAAAGTGACTGAGCTACTGGGTGGAAATTATTCAGCTGTCACCTGAGGATCTGAACAGGTGTTTGTTTGTTAGTGAGTATATGCTGTTCGGGCTTCCACTTGAGAGCAGAAGCCACCTTGGTCTTTGCTTTCACAAAGGCTGCCCAGGCCCTTCTCTATGTAATGCAGTTACATTATACCAAGGTGATTTGAACAAAACAACTTTTTGGCACAGACACGGCCAAGAGACCAGTGATGTCTCCCAGAAGGCACCTCAGAGGCAGGAAGATTTTCAGGATCGTAGTAGAACAGCTTCATTCCATTGGGATGACATCCTATCCAGATGTCTCCAGTGTGAGGTTCAATAGACAAGTTATCAACCAGAGTATCCAGCTGCAGCATCTATCCAACACAAAAGAAAAACAGGAAGTTAAAGCTATCAGAAGTCCTGGAATTAAACTACAACATAATGAATAGACTTGTCCAAGACTCTCATCTGACATAACATAGATGTATTTTTTTTTAAGAAACATTTTCTCCCCCAGTTTTGTTTTTCTTTTCCCCTTGTATGCATCATTCCCACCTCTGTGCCATGAGAAACCTGCTTGCTGCTCTGAGCTTCCCCTATCAGCTCATTCACACCTCCATGTTTGTTGATTCCTTCTTTGTGCTCTGCCCCACACTGCCTGAGGCAGACTTCCACTGTGGCTCAACAGCATGCCCAAGGACTCCTCTCTGATTGCTGGTGGGAGGGTGGAAGACCTGAAGCTCTGTAATAGGGCACACAGCACCTCTGCAACCCTACAGCAGGAGCCACCCAGACCAGAACTTTACACATGATCATGCTGACACCTAAAGAATTCATAGGGACTATTCTGTCCAAAATTCACATTTGTCTCTTTTTCATAGAACAGCAGTATCTTTCTTACCTTCACGTGAGTTAAATTCCAGTTCGTGTGTTTTTCCATTACATGGACACTATGATCAAATACATCTGCAACATAGATGTACCTTCAAAAGAAAGCAAAGCACCTCTCAGCAACGTATATGAGTAAGGAGACACGAAAACCAGGCAGTTCCTCCTGTGCAAACCCAGCTCTTCCCATGAGGAATGCCAGCCCACAGTTCTCACATAGCAACAGACACTGCAAGCAGGCCACAGGGCACTGAAATGAAGCCAATCTGCTAAGACGCTAATGTAGCTTCACACTGTGCCAGTTCTTCTATTGCAACACCAAAACAGGCCTTGGAACTACAAATACACAATTTTTTGGTTTTTGTTTGGTTTTTTTTTTTAATTTAAGATCACCTGTCCACACCACAGGACTGTTCAATTCAGTCACACAGACTTTAGGACGCTAGAATTTGCAGAAACTCTGCCCTGCAAGCAATACACACAAACTCCTGTATCAGCTGCTTAAAACGCAGCAACCTTTAATCTTATGGCTGATAAACTACCACGCAAAGCAGCAAACATTGCTGCTGAACACCAACACACACAGCTCTGTGCTGCAATTGCTCGCTATCACTGACACTGCACAGGCAGCAACCTGCCTTAGATGAACCAGCTTAGACGCCCAACCACAGAGGTACCACATGTACAAAATCAGGATCTCTGGATTCTTTTGTGTGATCAAACAAAATCTAAGTAAGGAGAAACTTACTTTCTATCAGGTGAAATGTTAATTCCATTGGCTGAATAAAAGCCAGCTGCTACTTCTTTAACTTCTTTTGGACTGTAGTAAACAACATTTGACCATGTTAAACCCAAGAACATCTCTAAGAACATCAAGATGAAGTCGGTGAAGTAGTGGTCGTTGGTAGCATAGAAACTATCTGGCCCCATGGCTACTATATCATTCACACTAAAAAAAAAATCAAAAATAAAAAGAAATGGAGAAAAATAAATAAAATAATGAAATGAGAGGTATGAAGAAACATTTTAAGACTGCCCAGAATCCAGGCAGGACATAGTCATCCCATAGACATAAGGGTGCTGCAATTAGAGATGGCACTGCAGACAGACACTGAGCTATTTAGATCCTTTTTACTACTTTTTTTTTTTTTTTTTTTTTTTCACGAGCCAGGACTGTGCAGTGCTGAGATCTGAACAGGACCATAGGGCATCAACTAGAGATCTGGCTTCCTGTCCCTAAGCCCATGGAAATTCTTCTCTCTTTTCATTACATTCAAGTGGAAAACTGAGAACAGGCAGGTGTTGTGACAACTTTATCAATCTGGTTCTGTTTATCTTACAATCATTTTGCAGTAGGAGAGAGCAAGAAAATTTTGCATTGAAAAAAAAAGAAAAAAAGAAAAAGCTAAATCTGTGTTTATTTTTACAATGCAGCATAGCAAATTCAGAATAATAAAACATCTGGAGATCATTCGTATCTGCAATGATCTAAGAGTGGGTTACATGAAAGCAGGAGAAATGGATGCTAAGCTAATTCACTGGCATCAGTCACAGCAGTGCTTAAGACCAGTTTAGTGGGACAACTATTAAAAATCTAATTTACAGAAGAGACTGGAGAAACATTGCTTTTGAGTACACAGATAAGAAGTAATCAATAAGAGAAACGGGGATGCTGGTTAGAGAGGAAATATCACATATTAATAACACCTTAAACCCAAAAATAATCCTACATTGGATTCTGGAAGAATACAGTACGTGGGTCCCATACCTTGCCAGAAGATCATGTCGAATGGTTTTCAGGTGTAAAAGAGAATTGTCATCTTCTACAAATTTAAACAATTCTACTGTGCTCTTCTGATGGGGATGGTTCACAACAAAGAGGTACACGGTGTCATCTTAAAAAAAGAAATGGAAACAGCTGAATTCTCTGTGGCAGTTTTCATGGCTGAGCACCCCCAGTGCTGATGCAGCCTCTAGTGCAGAGCACATGCCAAGTTTGGTGCATTTGTCTCAGGGCTCTTCAGAGGCAGAGGGACAAGTACTCATGTACTGCAGGAAGTGTTTGCAGCGAGGTCCAATCTCCAGCTACATTTCTCCCAGGCTCACTCAGGGAACTGCTGTGTAAACTACATTTTTGCTACTTCTATCAAGGAAGAAAGAAATCATAACCTCATCCTTGTGCCTAAGCCAACGGGTTTTGGAATCTGTGAAATAGCCCCAGTCAACTGAAAGAAGGATTTATGGCCCAGCTAGTTCAGGCTCTTTGGGTTGTTTATTGCGGGCCCTTAGAAAACAGAAGGAGCTCCTGTAGCCTGTGTAAGTCTGCAGTCCTTCTGCCCAGCCCTTCTGGTAAGACCCTGAATTAGCCACCACTGATTTCTTCAACACCTTCCCTTGAAGGGTGACTGTACGGGGGCACAGGTCAAGCTGCAGCAATGGTTCTCTTCAAATCTGCAGACTTCTAATTGCCCTGCCTAAATCCGCCGTGAAAGGACACGCAAAAAGATACTTTATTGGTAGTCAGAAACTGACACAGGAGACTATGTCTTGGAGAAGAGAACCTGGCTTGGCCAAAGAGTAACAGAGGTTTTGGTAATTTACAGAGACTTGATAATTACTGTTCTGCCACAAAGGTTTCCACTCTGGGCACTACTAATGGGTGAAGGATGTATCCCCTCAAAATACCTGAACCCAGTGTGAGACAGGTGTTAACTGGCAAAATAAATTTTCTGTGGTTTTCATCTCAAACTTTTCCCATGTTTCCTTTCCTTTTAATATACAGGACACATCTTTCTGTTTCAGACAGACTGAGATTATGTGCAAGGGTGTTTCCTTTGACAGATGACATTTAGAAAATAGCCTAACAAAGATAAAAAAACCCAAAACCTTTCTGTCTCCTTGCAAGAGCAAGCTATTGTGGGTGCTGCAAAGGGATTTCTGTTTGTGCTCTTTAGGACCATATTTGCCATGACCTCAAGCTCTTTACCTTTGTCTACATAGGTGCTGATTCCATGAGGGTTAAATGATGACAGATCAAACCCTCGGCTGATTCTCAGTTCCACTGCCCTTGGATAGTCTTCATTCAAATCCATCAAAAATATTTCACCTGGCTTGTCTGGAGCAAAGCTCTTTAATCCTGGATATTTCAAGCCCTATGGAATTAAAACATAAGAAAATCATTCCCAGATAAAAGGTAAACGGGAGCATCACAGGGCTAAAAATGCTGGAATCTTGCTCCGACGTGCAAGAACACATCAGATGTCCCCCTGCTTCAGCCTGCTGAGCCACGATGGAGGTGGAAGGACTGGCCCTGCTCTCCCCTAGCAAGCCCTCAATCACAGTGCAGAGGGAACAAGCTGTACAGAGGGCACAAGGAGCAACGCCCAAGGCGCCACGGCCCCCACTGCAGCCACACTCTGTATGCCAAACCCCTCTACAAACTGACACTGTGGGGGAACCAGGCACCACTACAACACGGTACAGCCACAGGGAACAGCAGCAGTGCAACAGATCATGATTTCTGGCATGAATTTTGCAATTTTATCATTCCCTGGGTGCCCCTGGAACACGTAGATGAAAACACCAGTTTTGTTTTAGAAAATGATCACCTGCCATCCTGACTGCAAAGGAAAGGTGGAAAACCTATGTCCTAAAGGCTAAAAAAATATCAGGAACAATGTAATCAACCCAAAAAATTGATTTTTTTTTTTTAAATTTCAGAATTCAGACATTTTCTTAACATGGCAGAGGACTGACATTTCAACATTTCAGTGAAGCAGCATGAAAGAAAGTCAAGGTTATGTGGGCAGATAAGTCAGTGCAATATATATGTGTCAGAGCCACCAACACCTCTGTGTGTTGGTGCACTTGCTCAAGCACAAGGGAATGACAGCTTAGCTAACACAAGACCGGGCTGTTCTTAGGGAGCCAGCCAGCCTTGTAGAAAAAAATTGTCCCTCCTGCTATTTTCACCTATGGCTTCTGCAGGTAAGGAAGAAAGCAGGCCCCTGCATGGGGAAGTGCCATGGGCACTTACAGAGCTGATGAAAGCCAGTCCATTGGGAAGTATGTCGATGTCCTCAGAACCAGCTTCTGCAAAACAAAGATAAACAGGGGTTTTCAGGTGACATTAGGTATTTCCCATAGAAAAAAAAGTCCTTTCTAGTACAATTCCAGCTCTCACGAATGCCCCTTTCTGATATGACTGTGCAAGCAATGAAGTTCAGAGGAAAAGATCACGTTGCATTAAAAGTGGTAGCAGAAGACAGCATGTCAGGTTAGGAAATAGTACTGCATCTCACTTCGTTTTGGGGGCTTAGGGGTGCCCCTGCAGTGGCCAGGCAGACTCTCATGCAGCTCCATGTGCCACCAGACACTGTGGGATGAATCACCAGGTTCTGACAACAATGTTCTGCAGGCCCACGACGCGGGCCTCAGGCTTGCATAAGGCAGCTCTGAGAATTGTGCACACTAATTCTCCTGGTTGAGCTGGGACACTCCACAAAGATGGATTGCCAAATATTTAGTTATAGCTCTCAAGTGACAGAGAACCTACTATGTCTACAACAGCTAAGGGCTTTAATAGTTAGACCACACTTTTAACTGAAGGTAATCATTTCCAATATTGCCAATTCCTGTATCTCCTGTAATATTTTTTCTCTGGTAGGAAAGAAGATAAAAGTCCTTTAGTAAGGACACTAGAGTAATTTTAGGCTTTCATCAAGCACTCTCCATAGAGTTTTTCATCCAACGCTGAAGCCTGTTTGCCATCCCACATTTCCATCACTCCCCTGAGAAGCCTCCCCTCTCTTCTCCAAATCACCAGCAAAAACAGAATTCCCCACAAGCCACTTTCCAGATGATTACAGAAACCACTTAGGAGCATCTGCTTAAAGAAAATTCTTCTGTATTTTTTCTTTAACAGAGCCACCAGCCCAAAGCTTTACCACTCTGCTTGTCCCGTGCCTCCACAGCCCCTCCTACTCTGCTACAGACTACACATGTGAGCCTGCATGGGTCACACCATCCCCAGCACCTCAACACCTCCTCCCAGGGAAGCACCTGCAAATTCCAGCTGGGTTTACTGTTTGCTTTTTATGTAACTCCTATTTATCCCGGCATTGATTTGGCTGGGCTGTAATTTATCCCGGGACCACTGAGAGCCTTTGCAGAGAGGAACGAGAACCTCCAGCTCACCCAGCCAGGAAAGTTTCTCCCCAGCTCAGTCCTGGGAAGATGCAGTGGCACAACTTCTCACTGAGGTCAGCACCTTCTCAGCCTCAGGAAACCCCTGCTCCACCCCATGACTCTGACAAGCAGAGCATCCCTGCCTTCTGAAGAGCAAAAGGTCTGAAGACGCATTTTGGGGGTAGCCAGCCTGTTATCCCACCCCTGGGTTTTTGTCTGAGTTTTCACTGGGCTCAGGCAGGAAGCAGATATCTGCACTGAGGCGTCCAGAGATATTTAGAGCCTGTGTTTTCCAATTAAAGTTTTGAATGAGGGCTTTTTTTTTTCTTTTCATCTCAGATTACACCAGATTAAACCAAAAACTCCTTTTCTTTGCCTCAGTCTTTCCACGTTTGAGTTAATTTATAAAATGGGGTTAGTGGCGATTCTCCACTTGCCTGGATTGCTGCGAGGATAAAAGCACAAATAAATGCTGAGAGGCTCAATTGCCATGGTGACATGAGCTGGACAGACTGCTTTTACTGGCAGCACACACTGGTGAGTGAATAAACAGAGTTATAATCATTTATCGCTACTGAATCAGTGAGGCTGCCAAGCAGAAAGATGAGCAGGCTAATTGGGAGCAGATAATTAAAAACTACAAGTTTCCGGTGGAAGGAGCATGCTCAGAGCCCCGCAGCCAATCGCTTCGGAAGAAAGTGCCCAGGAAAGCACATTTAGGCACTTCATGGCCAGGTCCCGGTATGTGTGGAAGCGACTGAGTGCCTTCGGAAGAGCAGCGAAATGCTGATTCAGCACAACCCTGCTGAGCCAGCACCACAGAGACAGTGAGGAGGGGATGGAGACACAGCAGGGAAGCTCATGGACTGTCCTGCAGGCCCCGTTTTGGGAGGGCTGTTGCAGGCACTGTATGGGAAGAAAGAGGTAGGAACTGATCCATTAGGTATCAGTTACCTGCAGGATATTGCTTAGTTGTATCACTGAGCCTAGCTTGTCCATTCAATTATCTGAGCAGGCAGCATTTAAAAAAAAAATTAACGAATATTGAGAAAAATTAATACCTACTCTAGAAATGTAGGCTTTTTGTTGTTCTTTATCTTAGTTTGATGTATTCTGCAGGTGTATCTAACAATAAAAACCCCATCTGGATTTCATGTCCGAAGCACGAGACTATTTTGCCTACATCCCAGGAATTGTTCCAAGATGAAAGTACTTCTTGCAACTTCTATTATAGCTTCTTGAACTTTAGGAAAAACTAACAGGAGATATGGTTAGTTTATTATAAACCAGTAACATGATTAGGCACCAATAAAAATCAAAAGCTACTGTTTATTCTGCAAATACAGCCTTTCCTATGTATTTGTGAATGAAGTTTAGGACACACCGCAATTTTTTATTGGCTTGTTCAATGTTTGCATTTGTGCTTATGCTGCACAATATCTGAAAAGCAGAATAGATCAAAGTCTGAAAAATGGAGATACAGGAAAGATGAAATTGTGCAGAAGGAAAAGGGGATAGTTTAAGATTATTTTGCTCAGAGCTGATCCAGCTCTGGGACCTATGTCTCACTGAAAAGTTCAGAAGGACTGTCTTAAAACATTAAAATAAAGACATAATGTTTATCAAACTTTATCATAGCACTTTAAAGAAAAAAGGCCCAGGAGGCCAAGAGGTCCATGGAGAAAGGCAGCCTTACACAAAGGCACCCACAGGAGCAACCTTACAGATCTGAGTACAGCAAACCCCCTGGTCTGAACAGTGCTACCTATGCAGCACCTAGGCATTAAGGGTCCCTGATCTCCCTGAAAAATATAACCTCCCTAGTGACAGCAAATGAATTTTGGAAGACATTTGAGTGAACATGCCAACTTTTAAGTTTGCACAAATCCTTTGTTATTCCTCTTTCTACCACATTGGACACACTGAGTTAATTTTTGGCATATTAATTTTTCTAAAGAGCCGTAAACAACAGAGCAAAGGCAAGGCAAGGTGCAGAGCTCAGTGTGAAGGGACAGTGTTAGAGGAGTACAACAAGAAGCAGAAATGAAGCTCCGTAAATTGATCCATTGCAACCTCCAAGCAGAGACAGATTCTCAGAATTCACCTAATCTCCATGTAAATGTCAGGCACCAAAAGCGAAATACTGTTAGGAAATGAAACACAACTCTGTTTTTCATTTCCAGCCTTCCCTCTTTCCTCAACACAATAATCATGTTGTAAAAAAGTCTTAACAAGATTGCAACAGTGAAATGCTTAAAAGAATTACATTAATCACCATCAAAAAAGCATTATTCAGAATCTTGTATGAGTAAATTACAGCTCAATCTAGAAGACTCGGAATTTTTTTTCAAATGCAATTCTGTACATAACCTTAAGCAAATGAACTCAGCATACACTCATTCGTGGCAGTAATTTGACTTTACAAAGATGTTTGAATCCTGACACAAGGAAGAAGCAAGATTTATGAAATGAACTCAGTGACTCAGCAAGCTCAAAGGCAAGGCTGTTAAAGCTCATCCAATGACCTTTCCACACATGCAAAATCCAGGCAAATTCCAGAAGAATTTAAGACATTTCTGAAAATACTAGGGAGGGGAAAATCCCCAGCCATTAAGCCTACCTTAAGTTTAAAAATTATTATTTGGGGAAAGTGAGACACAAAAAAGCAATCAGTCTCAAAGATATCCATTTTATACACTGGTTATCCTAATCAGAGAGATAAAAAAAAACAAACAACAAGACAGAAACATTGGTGTGTGCTAAACACATGACCCAAAGTACAAAGTCAACATTTCAGCCACTCTGTTAAACCTCAGTGCAAACCAGACTAAGATGACAAACATAACCCCTTGCTCTTTGAAACCACACAGCTGCATTGCACAACCGCGCTGAGCTCCTGCCTGCCATTGGCATGGTGCGGTACCAGCCAGCTCCTAAATCTCCACAAAATGCAGCACTAAGGTGGGCAATCCTGGCTGGCATTTAGCAGCCACTCCTTCGCCATGTGCCTGTGGCCTTCTCCAAAATTTTGCACCCTTGCAGCGTGTTCTGTCTTCAAGATGTCACCATCTGACAAACACCTGTAGGTGCCTGAAGAGCCAAAATGCCCTCACTCATCTAAAAGCCAATCATTTCCTAAGTGGCTCAGCAACGGAGAAGTGTTTGCAAGGTACTCAATTTCAAGAAAAGGAACAGAAACTTTAAAATACTGGAGGCAAAAAGCATTATATCAAACTAGATTTTCAGCACAATTTTCTTCCTGCAGTTTCTCCCTACCTCCAAGTCCAAGTAACAAATGAAAGTCAAATGAGCACTTTGTTTTGGGGATCAGGCTTGGAAGCTGGCTTTAAGAAGCTGTTACAAAATAAGGCTGGACAAAAGCAATGCACTCAGTTATTTTAAGCACATACCGATTCCTTTAATGAGCCGGCAGTTCGGGAGCGTTACTGGGGCTACTTCCCGTGAAGCATTGAGTCTGTTCCTGCAAGAGAAAAGAGCAGGGTTAACAGCACACAGAGTTTTAAAACAGGTAACATTACTAGTTTTTAGTTTTATAGTCTGCCCCATCGCGGCAACAGATCAGCCATAAGACTGAATAGGCAAACCCCAAAACTGCAGCAGCAATTGCTCCAAATCACTGTGATAGTTACTCATGTCCAGGGATTAAGTGGTTGTTCCACACTGAGTGACTTCAGAAATTTGATTTTGTTCATGAGGGTCAGGAACAAGCTTTCATGGCCCACCGCAGCTCAGGCAATAAAATAAGATAGCCAAATTTTCTTCAGGTTTCAGTCACTTAAATATAGTTGCATCCCACAGTTAGGACCAGCATTTCACATGAGGAGAGGGCAACCTTCTACTCCAACCTCGTGGCAGCTTTTGGTCACCAGGCCACCAGCAGTTGCACCTTCTTCCTTTCTTAGCCCACATTCAAAGGTAGCTATAGCCCTGTTGCGAGGCAGAAGTACTCATTTCCTTACAGCAAGCAGGACTTGGTAGTACAATTTTCAGCAATTACCCTGTCCCGTCCTCTTCTCTTCTGATACCCACTCCAACCATCCCTCTTCAGCAGCGCGTATTTCATTCATGAATGCCCACAAAACTCAGTCTCTGGCTCATGCTTCATTGAACAAGCAGATACAGACAGGTAACTACACGAGTGCCTATTTCTCGATTTCCTGCATTCCAAGTTGTTTGCAAATCTTTATGAAAGACACCTCACAATCAGGACTGCTGTGTTTGACCATGCTGGTTCACGGTGCTCTAAGAAAATATGTTGTGTTTCTACATAAAAATGTCGGGGTAGAGAACTAGAATGTTTCTTCCTTTTTTTTTTTTTTATCCCCAGAAGAAAGCATTTAACCTAACATAGTTACTCCTTTGCATGTCTATCATATGCATGTGTTGAGGCTATTGCTCCAAACACAGGAAATTCTGAATGCAAAGATCCCATAGCAAAAACTTGTCATGTTTATGTTACAGTTTTAGGCATAAACATAAACTAAACAGCAGTATCAGTCAGTGATATGAAAAATATGTGATACAACCGAGCACCGCATGGTATGTCAGTCCTGCATGTTTTTAATCACTTAACATACGAATTGCAAGTTGTTTCAATGCTGTATCATTGATATAGGTTGTTAACATAAGGCCAAAAGAAAAGAAAAAAAAGGCTAAAAAGTGCAGAGGACAGCAAGGGAAACGAGCCAAATTAAACCCTCCCAAGCCCTCTCTCTCCAGCCCAGAAGTACTGACAGAGAATTACACTGGCTCCCAGCCGACAAACAGCACAGGAGGAATATCAGCTCCCCCACTGCCCACCGGCACCTTGGCACAGCCAAACCCACCAAGCACCCAAGGGCGGCTCAGGACGATCCTGCCTGAAGTTTGCACTGCTGCCTGCTTAGAGCTTTTCCCTTCCCTGTTTTCATCAGCTTTTCCCAGGCAGGCTGCAAGCCACCCTGAGCCAAAAGCACAGCAGGAACTCAGCCAGCAGCCAGAAAGAGTTGATGATATCCTGACAGCATTCCCAGGGAAACACTTCATGGTCTGGAATGAGAGTAATTCAAAAGGACAGTAGTCACAAGCCTGCAGCACATATAGAGGCTTTTCCAAAATGTGTCGGTTTATCTAGCTCACACAGCCTGAGCCACTCAGCCAGATGGCCTAGATAACTAACTGGCTGTACCAACAACACAGGAGGCCTGTAACATGCGGGGGATGGAACTTCTGCTACTTGGTGCAACCCCAGTGCGTGGCACCTTGTCCCACTCTGTTTCTCTTTCCAGCTTCAGTCTTCCACCCACTGTCCCACTTCATTGGACACAGAGCATAGGCCTTTCCTTCAGCAGGAACCTGTTGCATAATTAAAGACCTCTTCTCAGTTTTCCTTATCTCTATACTCCAACCCTGGATCTTTGGGTTTTGGTTTTGAACTTTTTTCTGACAGGATTGAAAATCACTTCTTTTTTTTTGTTTTTGCTCCCAATTCTTTTAAAACTGTCAGCATCTTTCTGGAAGTAGGCTCCTGTTTTGAAGATAGTATGCAAGCTGAGTGCCCTATGGGTACAGTGTTACAAAATGATAACATTGTGTGTATATATATAAATATACATGAACAATATCACATGCATACTGTTCTGAGGAAAACAGTAACACACATTATATAATTATATAATTCACGGTCACATTTTACAAATTAGCTCAGCACTTTCTTCTGAGAATGAGCAGTTTAGAATGTCAATAGGGGAATCGGTGCCATTTCAGCTGGTAACACACAAAAACTTCACCTGTTTTCTGCTGTACATCCCACAAAACACCGAACTCAGAAGGAACTGCAAAGACTCTTTGCTGGATTCCTGCCTTCTGCTTGGGGAATGGATAACAGAGAAAAATAGCAAGAACTACCCACAGTTTCTCTTCATTGTGTTAAATGACTTTTAGAGTACTTTGTGAACTGAAGTTGTGTGCTTCCAAACTCAGCAACCATCCTAAGACCTCTGCCATGCTGTAGTTTGCTGAAAACACAGCACACAGGAGAAAAACACAGAGAGCTACAGAGACAGGGGGATCTTGTTTCTACCAGGAGATTATCCTTTACCAGATTCCCAATATTGCATTTGTTCATTCGATTTGGAAGAGATGTGGGGACCGTTGCTCTCTACAGCACTTTGAAATGTCTCACCCCACTAAAGCCAGGGAACATTTTCCAGCTCTGCCATCCCAGGCTGTGCAATACCAGGGCAAGATCTTCTACCACTGTGGTTATCACTAATGCCTGAGGTGGATTTAGTGCAAGATGGAAATACATCTATGCAAGGTACCTGGGTCCAGGCAGTATAGCTCCCCTTCTGTGATTACCTACAATTACCCAAAATTTAATTAGCTCAGTGTTGTTGCTTTGAAATGGGGCATTTGGAGTCCTTGTGGACATGAGCAAAATTATAATGCTGTAGTTGCCTTCTAACACAGTAATTCACCATCACTTTTCTGACTTGAAATGACCAGTTAGGTGTTTGGAAGCTTTCAGGACAGAAGCTGCTGTAACACCAGTGTTTACATTCACACCTCACGGCATGAGGTGTATGATATGGATCATTATATGGCTGGGTACTTCAGCTACTGTGAGGTCACATCTTAGGATCACCAAAGCCTGTGCTCTGTCAGAGGAAACTCCATGTACACAGGGGCTATTGTTATCCAGAAGTCAGCTTCGGTAGAAAGTAACACATGTTTCCGACAAACTGATTTCCACTTTCTGTTTGGCCAGTTGGTGGGAGATGAAATAAATTCGCAGATATTGGGGTCTGATATACCCCAGTCTTTAAAAACAGAAATACTGGCCCCCTGTCCCAGGGCACCCTCTCCCTTTGGCCTCCTGGCTCCCTGCACCTTTCCAGGGAGGGTTTCACAACCTCCTACTGCAAAGGGCATTTCCATTGCACAAACGCTCCCCAAGTTAGTTTTTGAAGAGGATGAAAAGGGCATCGCAGTGCCTAGTTTTTCTCTGGGGCAAAACGGTTCCCTTGATAATGATGACGATAGCGATGGTGATGATGAAGAAGAACCCTTCCCCTCTGCCTGCCGCTGCACCTGTGCAAGGGCGGGTGTCCGCCAAAGTCGAGCCCCAGCCCGGGCGCAGCGGTGCCCGCCAGCTCGAAGGGCGGAGAGGAGCCCCGGCCGCTCCGCGCCCGCCTCAGCCCCGCGGCGGGACCCGGCGGCCGCCCCCACCCGCGGGCCGCCCCCGTCCCGCACCGCCGGCACCGCCACCCGCGCTCCAAACCCCGCAGGGCGGCTCCTACCGAAGGGCCAGCAGCCGCTCCGCCGCCAGGGCTGCCGCTATCCCGACAAGAGCCACCACCAGCAGCTTCCCCATGGCAGCTCCCGGCTCCGCCGCGTCCCGTCCCGTTCCGTCCCGCCCCGCCGCGCCTGCCCGGGCCGCCCCCGGGGCCCGGCGTTGTGCTCCCGCCGGCAGCGCCCCCTCCCATCCCGCTCCCTTTCCCTGCCGCCCCGCCCGGCCGTGCCCCGCACCCGCGGCACCGTCCGACCTCCTCACGGCCGGCGAGCGCCAGGGACGCGGGAGCCACAGTGGCCCTCTGCAGGCTCCGTGCTACGGCTCCCATGGGAAAGACAGGCGGACCAAGTTCCAGCTCTGTCATTTAAAAAAAAAAAAAAGATAAAAAAAAGATAAAAAAGTGTTGTAAAAAATAAGTGTGTCTGACCAAGATTATGTGATGCAGAATGTACAAGTATTCCGTGTACACCTCTAGACTGAGATGCACATGCTAATATGTGTGCACTCTGCCATGTTCCCCCCAACAGCTTTCTCCTCCGTGCAGGACAAGGGGTACAGAATCCACCTTGGGGCTCCAGGGTTCCTCCATGCAGCAATCTGCTTTTGCATCATCTGCAGCGTTGACCTCCCTGGGCTTTTTGCTTTTTGGGGGAACACACATTAGCAGGTTAATGCCCTCCCTTAGCAGTTATCTTTCCCTTCCCTGCACAGTGAATGCTCTCACTTGCAAGGTTCACATTCCTGTGCACTTTGCTGAGAGTCTAAGCAATCACTAAAAAGCACTTCTCTGCTTTTCTTGTCCTTGCTCTTGAGGCCAAGCATATGCTCCACATGTAGTAACAATTAAAGTGAAGTGTGCCGGAGAAGAGGAGGCACTCTGAAATATCTTTTCCCCTTTGTTTTGCCATACCCCTTTTCCTTTTTTGGGTCCTTGATTACTTTGGAACTATAGGTAGATGAGATTTTTTTTTTTTTTTGAGGAATCCATAGAGTTGCTGTGACCAAAGTGCAGGACCCAGCACTTGGCCCGTGTTAAACCTCATACTATTGGTTTCATGCCACCAATCCAGCCTGTCCAGATCCCTCCGCAGAGCCTTCTTACCCTCCAATGCATCAACACTTCTGCCCAACTTGATGTCATCTGCAAACTGACTGAGAGTGCACTCAATCTCCTCTTCCACATCATTGATAAGGGTATTAAACAGTACTGGCCCAAATACTGAGCCCTGGGCAACAGCACTAGTGACTGGCCACCACCTGCATTTAACTCCATATACCACCACTCTCTGGGCCTGACCATCCAGCCAGTTTTTACCCAGCAGTGTACCCATCCAAGCCATGAGCACTTTCTCCAGGAGAATTCTGTGGCAAATGATGTCAGTGGCCTTAGGTAGACACCTCCACAACCTTTCCCTCATCCTCTAGGTGTGTCACCCTGTAATAGAAGGAGGCCAGGTCGGTAAAGCAGGACCTGCCTTTCACAAACCTATGCTGGCTGGGCCTTATCCCCTGATTGTCCAGCACATGCTGCATGATGGCACTCAAGATGATCTGCTCCATGACCTTCCCTGGCACTGAGGTCAGGCTGACAGGACTGTTTATAGTCATGCATTGCAGCACTCCAGTTGTGTGTGTCTTCCCACCCTGTTTCCATGACAGCAACTATACCATAGATTTTCCTGCTGCACAGTGGCTTCCTGCCCCTGCTGTTTGTTGCCCATGCTGCATGCATTGAAGTAGATGCACTTCATTGGCGCTATTGATCCTGCCATTTTTGGGGGGGTAGAAGCCCTAAGTCCTGCATGACCATTTTCACATGCTTCTTTGATTTCTAACACACAATAACCCCTGTATCTTTGCTGCTGCATGGATCTCCACCCATCTCCATCCCCCTGCAGCAGACTGAAGGAACTTGCTAAGCATACCATCCATCAAACATTGGTTTACTACCTCCAGGCTTTTGTCTAATTATTAATAATGGTTTTATCCCTTCCCCCCTTCAAATCTAGTTTAAAGCTCTTCCAATGAGCCCTTCTTTGTGCCGAGATCCTTTCCCCCTTTGAGATGGGCGAGCTGTGTCTGTCACCAACAGGCCTGTTGTTGTGTCGATTGACCCATGATCAAAAAAACCAGATTCTGCTGGTTTACACAAGACTGGTTCTACATCTCAGGTTTCACAGCACCACTTTACTAGCATAGTATTTTTCATTTATTTATTTACACAGTTTAATGTGCAAGAGCATATACTGCTTACTGCCTGGAACTCAATTTTTGCACAAGGTGAGTGCAACTCATTTGATAAACTGTCAATGTCTGAACGGTAGATGTAGACATAAGAGATGGTATAAGATTGCAAGAGTGGCCACACTGTGTCAGATGAAGGGTTCATGTAGCTCAAGATCCAATAAAGGCAGTAGGCATCAGCTTAGGAAAAGTAAGGAAATGGGGGGGCAAGTTGGATAAATCCCCAAAGTTTCTTTTCCACCTCCTAAATCTTTTCAGCTCAGTATGATGAGGTTTACCTTTTTAGTAACTCCTAATCGATCTATGATTCAAGTACTTTAATGCCTTTCCTTGAAGTGAGTTGTGCTTTTACCATATTTTTTGCTGATGTCAAACCAGCCAGGCACCCTCTATGGTCATACATTCATATGAAAGGTGCCTAAAATTGATCAAGAGATGTTTCCTAAGAAATGGTCATTTCTCTGCAGTCATTGGAAAGGAGCCTACAGTGACTAATTCAAATGCAGAAATCTGCTCTATAGATTTCTCAAGTTAGATAGAGTCAACCTCCCTTGAAGTCTCTGCTCATCAAGTCACCCTTGACTAAATAAAGATCCTGGGTTTCTCAGCATCCTACCTCCTCAGCACATCCCCAGCCAGCCTGGGTTCTGCCCAATGGCACTGTCAGCATCTGCTGTGGCTTTCCCTCAGCAGCGTGCCCTGGCTGGCCAAGGGGCTGCAGCAATGCTGGAAGACCCATAAATACTCTTCGGTTCCAAATCCCCCTGAGCTCTTTGCTTTGGGGCACTCAGGAGAGACTTGGAGTGACCTCTTGCCATACAGCATAAAGATTAAAAGCAGGAATGAGTTGTGTGCACATAATCAGCTGGAGGGGGATAATGTACCAAGCCTGGGAGTGGAGGAAGTGAGCAGAGCAAGGAGACAGGAGAAGTCATATGCTAATTTAGTCATTTAGACTCCTCTACAGTCAAGGAAGGAAAAGAAGCCATCTGTAAACATGTCCAAGGGTGGATTTATTCCATCTGGGAAAGCATGCATGAAGTAGAACAAGTAGTACTCTCTAGATGCCCAGCCTCGCTCCTTCCTTCTCTCTCCCAGCTCATAATAGATGGAAGTGAGACAACTTGCTGAAAAAATAAAGGGTTGGATTTGAAATTAAATGGAAATTCTTGTACTAAAACTTTGTAAGTCTTAAATCTTTCACTTGTAAGAGGTATGTCCTCTACATATGCTTCTCTATCACATATCAGGATCTTTTTAAACAGAAGATACAGAAGCTGTGTACACACAGATTTGGATTTTACAACAAACTATTTCAAAATGCATCATTCTTTAATCATTAATGAGGCACAGTGTGTTTTGCCAAACAAACTTTAAAAAAGCTGAAACTCTCTTTTAATCCAGATTTTACTCTCTTTAATAGTGATGTTAATCTGAAGTAAATCCACTGATATCTGCATTGCCAAAGTGTTTACAAGGGATTTACACTAAAGATTAAAGGTCAGAATATTGTTCTAGAGCACTTTGGGGGACTGATCTGAGTAAATACAGAAGTCTACAATGCAGGCATGATTGTATTAACTAGACTGTTCAGAGCATGGGGGGGCATCTAGGGACCCAAGCTCTGGAGGGCATTGAGGACAAATCTGATTCACAACTCGAGATGAGTCAGACAGTGTTCATTGACATAAAGCTCCTTTACAAATACTGAATAAAATTCAGAACAGAACATGTGGACATGAAGACAAGGCAGATGTTGCCATAGTTTAACTGTAAAAACAAGCAGAAATTGTCAACAGTGTAAAAAGGTTCGGGGGAATCTAGTAAGATCTTAAATCAAACTCATGGGTTTTGCTGAACACAGATCTTAAGACTGGGTTAATGTAAAGGCTATGTCCATCAGATTGCTGCTGACAGCAGGTGCTGAAAGAGCTTCGGGTAAAAGTTAAAACTGGCAGATAAGAAAGCTGCTCTCCACAAAACCAGGCAGAAATCAGAAGCAAAGCCTGTTGTTTGCCTACTGAAAAATAAGGGAAAAGGCTTCTAAAGCTGTAGATCATAGAAATTACAAGATTCTCTGCAAATGCTGTGGCCCAAAACTACTTTAACCCGTTAGGAGATCAAAGGAAAATTGCAGATGCCTTGCTCAAATACCTCAGTGATTTCTTAGACCTTGCATTCTTCAGCTCTGCTAGAGTTAAAAACCACTTCTCAGCTCCCCATTCAAAAGCAGGGAGTACAGCCACTGAGCAGTTGCCACAGAGCAAAGCAAAGTCCCTGCTCACACCCTGGCACTGCACATAATTACAGTGTCACCAACTAGTTAGAAAACTAGAGTTCACCACTGTCACCTAATGAAAAGGTGGTATCTCAAAGAGTTCAAGAAGACAGATGCATAGTGCCTTTTACAAAGAAAAAGGTAAAAACACTCCTGCAGGGACACCAAGGTATATTGACTTTGTTAACTGGTGAAAAAAATACATGTCAGAATGACATCGGTGGATTTGTGGGTGAGAGTGCTGAAAAGGCTCTTGCAGAAACGCTCTGGCTTACAGCCCTGCCCTGCTTCAAAACAAGCCAAAGACTCTACTGGGTCTTTGCAGAGCTATCTGAAGACTCCAGAACTGCCAGCCAGGAGCAGCCCAGAGGCATTGCATAAATTTGGGTATGCAAATAAGGTTCTGAGGATATTTTGGTTCTTTCATGATGGCATGATGTAATGAAGAAGTTCTCAGTGATGACAAGGTGTCAGAATATGTCACTGTCAAAAACAGCCCCAAGCAAGGCTATGTCCTAGACCAGCTCTTGTTTGCTGTCTTTATGCAGCAGTCCTTCTTGCTGCATCTGGAAGCAGCAGCAAAGAAAGCTGCTTTAATTATTTTATGGGTGGTAAAATTGCTAAACTGGAGAAATGCCAGCCTAAATCGAAAGTCAGAGAGGTCCTCCCAGGCAATCTGCCCTTTGCTGCTGACAGTGTGCTAGGTGTGCAGGATATTACTGGCGGGTTTGATTGCACTGCCACGGCTCAGCCCTGTCACAAGCATAAAGCAAATAATGCTGTCTTTTTCCAGACAGAAGTGTGCTGAGCCAGTACTGTACTCTGGCAGTACAATGCTTAAGTCTTGCAGGTGAATTCTGCTATCTTGGCAGCAAGCTCCTCAAACACTGTGACTTGATAATAGTTGTTCAACTGAGGGAGAGGGCCATGTGGCTTTTGAAAGATTAAAGCTGTATATGAAAGGAAGGAGGTTCCTAACTTCAAACACGAGTAAAGGAGAGCATGTTCCTGTCATCATCACTCCTCTGTGAGAGCAGAACTCTCAGGCGATACATAGCAATTGCTCCGACTCTCAGCCCAGTCTGTGTGCACTACTTTAGTGCCTTTGTGAATAAATAAATAAATAAAAAGTCAATGTCCTGAACACTATCAAATATTAACCGCTGCCAAAGACTCTTGCAGTTTTAGCTACACTGATTTGAGCACTGGTGCATGTATCACATATATGTGTTGCACACAGGTGTGTTCTGGGGTAGAAGGTGAAGTACAGCCCAATAAAACCTTACCAGCAGGCATCCAGCACTGATTTTTAATTGTGGCATCCGTTTCACGACACAAGAGGCTTAGGGCTGGCTGATGTAGTAAAGATGGTACACTGATGCTACCACAGACTCTCACCTAAATATAATAACTCAGTGACACAGAAAAGGACTAAGAAGGAAATGCCCAATTAAGCATTACCCGGTGCTACCCCTGTTTATTTATGCATTGCAAATATCAGTGAAATTTCTTAGAGGGGAAAAGAAAAACCCAACAAAACAACAAAAGCTGAATTTCCAGGATACAGTATCTAAGTAAAAAGATGCAAAGTGAGATCTAGAAATTCAGCAGCTTTCAAAATGCATCAACACAAAAGGAGGAACTAACCTTGACTTATAAATATAGTAACAAACAAGAAAAACTGTTATACACACTACGCTATGATGTTTTGTGCTACAGCAAATTGCAAGCATGATAAACAGTTTTAGTATATAAAGTTTATTTACAAAATGGGTGCTGCTTAAATTGTATTGGCACTATGAAGCATAAAGAAAAGAGGAAATTGAAATATAGGATGAACACTGAACTGCACATTTCTTCAGAGTTCATGAACTATGTTTCCTACACCTGGTTTCTCACTTTCTGGACTATCTTATATGTACACCCAGCCTACTTGAAGATTTACATCAGGGTAAATCCAATATAACACCACCAAGAATAAGTTAAGCTTATCTCACAGTTCCAAGTCCTGGTACTGGTGTTACTGGAGCTGCTTCAAATACACGAACACAGATGTTGTCTCTGGTCATTATTACATGACACAAAGGTAAGGAGACCTTCAAATTAGACTGTTCTAGTGGAGAGGTCATCAATTCTAATGCTCTGAAATGCACTTCATACTTCTTCATTGAAGGGATCCTGGCCTGAAACTGTACAAGAGAATTGCAACTCGTGTATATGCAATATGCAGCTGGAATGTTTGGGGTTTCAGACAGCTAGAAGTGGCAGAAACACAAGTTAACATCCTTATCTTGAAATGGCATCAGGGGTTCAGTAGTTCAGTTGGCCTGACCCTGCTGTGTTCACAGTCTTATCACATAGTTTCATGTTCAGCTGCATGAAGGGAGAAGCAAGGGATATTGTAAGGGGGCTCAGGGAGGTTGAACTGAGGTCTCTTCTTTTCCAGCAAGGGAATCACAGATGCAGAGAGAAGCCGGAGTTGCTGTGTTAGGGAGGTCATATATACAGATTTCACACAGTGTTTAGTTTATTAACAGTGTATAAAGCACAGCGCTCACAAACTTGAGAACAGCCTTGCGGCTAGCAGCCATTGCCTTTAGCATGGAAAGCATCCCTAACAGGATAGTTTGGAGGCCAAGACAGCAAGACAGAAGAATCAAGGCATGAGAAGTAACAGAATCAACTTTGCTCACATTTTTTGGCAGCTTTGAGTAATTGCAGTCTTAAAAGACATCTGGCAGTTAGACTGGGTTGTTGCAAACCCAGCCTATGGGCCTGCCTAAGCACAAGCAAGATGAATGACATATCCTTATCATCACTTTCAGTGGGAAGAACTTTACACAGGTATTTGGTTGGTTTTGTATGTGTCTGGACTTGTTTTCAAGTGCTTCTCGTAAAACTGTTATGAAAACTAAATATACTCTCATAAAGCTACAACTAACAGAAAAATACTTTTAGCTAATCTTTTGGGTAAATAAGGTGGGAGAGATCAATAAATAATATAGAGTGTGCACCTAAGGTCAAATTCCTACACATAGTATGATTACCTATCCTCCACTGGAATTAAGATAAATATAAAGCATAAAATCTTTCAGCCAGGATTTACTTAAGCTATAAGTGCAAATGGAAAGCAATAATATCCCTTTAGATGAGGCTGTCTAAATTATACTTGCATTAAATCTGAAAAACCCAAGAGATTCCTGCAGATATACAGATAAATAAGATATTTTACCTATTTGCACTTGTATTCTTAATATTTATCTTCAAAAATACTTTCATTCAGGTATAACAGCATGTGAATATATATGTACGTACACTGTTATAACAGCATATAACCATATAAAGGCATAATTCATATGGATTCATAAGCTATTTTACTTTTCTTTTAAGCTTAAACTAGGAACAGATAATGTGAAAAAGACTGTAGGACCTAATCCAACACATGCAGAGACCATAGCCTTTCCTCTTCAAACATGTGCCAAAGAGCAAAGAATGTGGCCTTGGTAGAGCCAAAGCCTTTGCAGCATCCAAAGACATTACCACTCACCCCCGTCCTTTGCACTCTGCTTTCGTGGAGGAGGTGGCACGTGAGTGGTAGATAGAGAATGCACCCACGGGTGCTATAGAGCCCTGTCAGGTGCAGACGTCCATCTCACTCTTAGCCTAATTCGGCTCAAGAGCAGTTTGTACATGAATCCCATCAGGTTCTGATGTACCTTCTAGTAAAGAAGCCAGGCCTTGTCTTTTCTGCCTAATATCATCACAAGGAAAACAAAGAGGAACTAGAGGGTACTCAGCATGGCATGTTGTACACTTGACACCCAAAACCAGTATATTTATCCTCATCTTCTTGGAGTATCCTGGGTGACTGGTCCCAGCAGCCCTCCAGCAGGTAGACATCTTGAGCTATGTGGCATCAAAAGTATTAGAATTTGGCTGCCAGCAGTTTTTTAGGAGACACTGCATACATTTTTTCTATGGTTCACCTTTTGTTCTAACATGAGCATAAATCTGAAGTCTAAAAGCAAAAGGCTGATTTCTATTTTGTAGTAAGAAAGCAGCAAGGATTATACTTTAAACCTTTGATTAGCATCTTTGAGGGAACCTAACATTTCTGATCACAGTGTGGAGGTACACACAGTGCAGAATATGTTGTGTTCCAAATTCTGACCACATTAATTTGATTTATAAATTACCAGCACAATGAATAAGAAATAAGATCATGTACCTTCAGCAAACTTATAATGATCACAAGACTGTAGAGCACTCCAGTATCACCTGTTAAAATGTTCTTGTGATCTGTTACTAGGGTTTCATCCCGATATGTGCATTCTGATTTTTTTTAAATTCTGTTGTTATCCATAGAAGTGGGTTTTGTGGTTGGGTTTGTTTTTTTTTTCATATTAGTACCTTCAAAACTTGTTGAATTCATGTTTTCTTATAACCTAGTGGCACAATTTTGCAATTCAGTAAAATTGCACATGGTTGAAACTTTCAGCGCTCTTCCTTTAAAGCCTAGGTGAGGTTTCAAGGGTTGTGTAGAGTGTCTTCACTAACAGAACTAAGTGCTTTGCAAAACAAAAGAAAATACGGACAGATGAGTCTGCTGGTATCAGACTGGCCTAGGGGCTTCTCTGCACAGCAAGTCAGATGCAAGCATGGACACTTAGGTGTTCCCAGCCAGAGCACAGAAAAGGAGGCCTATCATCCCTGACATCCTCAGCTGGAGACTCATACAGCTGGCTCTTGCTTGCATTTTCCTTTAAGTTTTGTGCCAAGAGTCTAGTCTTGCTCTGAGTCCTAAAACCCCTCAGAGTCTCTTGTGTTTTATGGAGATGGTTTGAGGATTTGTCTCAGGAAGAGCAGATTCCGTTCCTAATGATGTCCTTCCCCTAGAAGTACACTTTTAGGTGCTGACGCCACTAGACTGCCAATACAGTGCCATTATGTCTCCCAGGATGTTGATCACGTGTAGGCTTTGAGTCCTGGAAGGGAATAGTTTGGGCAAAGGTTTCATTGCTGCAAGCCACGAGCCTCCTTCCATCCCTCACCTGCCCCAGGGAACATCTGTACTCAATATCATAAGCATCAATGGCCAAACTGAGGCAAAGCCAAATATCCGAGCCCCTCCATCCTGGTTTAACTTTTGCTTTTTGAACCACCCTGCTTTGTATATCTTTAGCCTGTTCTTCTCTTAGAGAAGTTACATATTTCAAGCAGGAATAAAAACCATTTCTCAGAGAGAAGTACGTTATTGACAAGATTTGTACTGCAACAGAGTTACAAATGGGTTGATTTTTTTTTTTAAAGGTTTGGTTGTAAAGAATCTTCTTGAAATATCAAGAATTTTCTCCAAGTGCTTTTCATTTTTAGATACAATTCACCAGGTCTTTGACATGCTTATATTGATACTAAAAGGTGTCAGACTCCCAGGGCTTTTGATATTTCAGGACTCCTTCTCATATTAGGTCTGGATGTTAACAATAAAGAAAGCCCATAGTGTGCAGCATTGTATTTTCCTGTCTCTTACATAATGATTTAAAAGGAAGACCTCAAGTCATGATCTTTATTTTAAACTCAGGTAGAACTCTTAATGGCTTAATTGAGAGTATGGTTGGAAAAGAACAGACCATAAAAAGAATAAAAAAGGAGTTAAATGAGGACTTGGCCCAGAGAATAAAGGAGAAAAATAAAAATAAAATGAAGCAAAAATAAAGCTTCCATCCAATCCCTAGATAAAGCTACTGAGAAAGTTGTGATTGGTCACTATGGCAACAGATTTTTAAATGGAAATTAAATGCTTTTGATACTGCAGGCACGTTTTTCTGTACAGATCTAGTAAATTAACTCAGACCTCATTAAAGTGAATACAACTTTATAGTAGGTATTCTATATAATGTTGGAAACAGCAATACACAGAAAATCAAAATATAAATAGCTATAAGATGTTGATGTTTTTACCACATTACTGGTTTAGTCATTCAGAGGCTTAGGAGGTAAATGGTAGCAGTAGTTATTTTCTTTCCTTAGGGAACATTTTAATAACTGGTGTAAATCAAGGCCACTGTAAGCTTAAATGAGAAATATTTGCTTTTGTTTTCTTGGCTTTTATACTAAGGGACTCAAGATGGTGAATAAACATATTAAGCTCCATTGCATGATGCAAGAATCCCTCACAACACTGTCAAGGCTAAGCCAGCCTTGCATCGTTCATGCATGTTTTGGATGTCTGTCAGTAAAAGCTGGAATTCCTGCAGCTGGAGCAAGATTTATCCAGTCCAGTACCAAGAAAACCAGCGTCTAACATGATGTGCACATACCAATTTAGACTAACATAGCTATATTGTCACTTCTGCCCGTATGAATTGGATGACGTTCAGGGAAGGTAGATGGCAATGCTCAGAAGGAGCAAGCTTAACAGATTATGATGATTAGAAATGTAGCAAGCAAACACTGTGTATCAGTGCCTGATTTCTTAGGAAAGGATGGGAGGCAAAGATTGAAAACATTCATCAGAACCGTTGGCACAACCCCATGGGCACAGGATGATTATGAAGCTACCTCAGACCTGCACAGTCCCTGCCTCTCTGCTGCCTCCAGCTGTGTTTGTGATGTACTGCTTAATTTGTGATATCTCCTCTTCCCTCTCCACTCATTCCACCCTTTCGGCAGATTTTTCCATATGCTTTATTTTGGCATTGCTTCAAATTCAGTCCTTCAGAGCAGGAATAGTTCAATTCCCAGGCCAGTATACAGCTGGCTGCTTGGTGGCTGTTCGAAGAACACCGGTACAGCTTCTGATGAGTGTGTTTTTATTCCTGTATACATCAGCATTTTGACCCAAAAAGACTGGCATTTTAGAGCAGTTTCAAAACTGGAGATCCTTTCATACTCTGGCTGTTTGCCTGTGCTAAAACTCCTGTCACTTCATCCAATACATATTTAATATCAAGCAAACGATTTAATATATAGGAACCATCTCCTAGACACTGTCTCAGCTCTGCACAAATCTCATTTTGGCAGGCAAGGCAAAAGTTGCTGGGAAGAGCCTGATGAGAATGTCTTATCTGCCAGGGTCGACTGCTGCCAGGGTTCAGCCCCAGCCAGGGAACCTGGCCAAGTAGCACCAGTCAGGCATCAGAGTGGGTAGGGGAGATGCAGCCGCCTGCAAGGCACTTTCTGTGGGCAATGAATTATTTTTGCTGTGAAGGGACACTTGTCTTTAAGGAACTGTTTCCCACAGGCTTCATTGAAACCCATAGTCCGTGCCTCACTTCATCAGCAGGAAAGAAGAGGTAGAGACTCATATTCACATTTAAGTTTGGTTGCAAACCCTACCGTTTAAAATACTGTCAGATGCTCTGACATCAAGCTGCAAAAAATATGAGAAGAATTTTCCACTGAGCTTAGATAGGCAAGATTTGTCTTCACCATGCCTTTAAGATACTGTCCACCTGATTTTAAATTCTGCCTGTGTACATGCATCCTGTTTACAACACTCATGCCCTTTGAGTCAAAAATAACCTTCAAGTGTTCTGTCTTGGTAACTACGGTGTTTGTTTTAACTGTTTTGTAGAGCAAGTGCATTTTATGCATACCTTTTTATAGGACAAAAAATTAGTAATTCTATTAGTAGTGATTTTTGAGAGATTAGTCCTCATTTTAAAACATCCTAAATTCAACAGCTAGCACTCTAACATCAGCAGCTAATCCAACCCTGAGCTTATGGACATGCTAATAATAGGGATAGCTGGGGTTGATAGCAGGGATTGGAACTATGTGCAGGAATGAAGGAAATGGATCCTTGGGGCTAAAGTTGGAAATACCAGCCACAAAAGCAAAACAAAACCTGTGGAAGGATGGGCTAAGCTTTTGCCATGAAGTCTTCAGACTTGAAGCTCCACGAGAACAAAAATCTGGATTGTTGACATGCACTTTTGATTTTGTAGCATGTGTGTGCCTTAAGGCTTAAGCATCTCACTTGCTCCATATGTCTAAATTATACTTGCTTGACTGAAAACAAAACCATAAGGCCCCAACTCTCCTAGACACATGGGTTCCCATCCTCTAGGAATTTGACTAATAGTGACTTGGGGAGTTTATGTCTAAATGCCTTTGAGGGTCTGAGGCTATTTCCATTGCTAGCATATGAGAGCAAAAGTGAAATAATACAACAAAGAACAAGAGGAGGATTTCAAACTAAAGGTACTAAGCAGGTTTCAGGTTAACCTGACACAGGGATGCATTTACAGAGAGGATTTTTCTCAAATGATGATTTACAGCTGAGCACCTGGAGAAGATAGTTAGCACCTGGCACAGCTGAAGAGCTTTATTCCTAATAAGAAATAAAGCAAGAAGCATGGAGAAGATTTATGTAATCTTCATGCTCAGAGTCAGCACTCTGGAAAAAGGAAATCAGATAAAATATAATGATGGCTAAAGCAGGCAGAAAGACATACAGAAGTGAAAAAAAATTTAATATTAATATTAGCAAAAAAATTTGTGAAATTAGTAAGTAAGAGAGCTGTGCTTAATTCATCTTGGGAACTGAGAGCTGTCAAGAAGAAAGAAGGGATATACTTGGCAACACAAGGGATATAAAAGGCAACATTGCCCACAGAGTGGGCAGCAGCGTGGCAGACTTGATGTGATGCTGCAGATGCTGTAAGGGCCAGGGCAGAACGAGGGGGCTGTGATCACTACTGCAACAGTATTTCTACAAGCATGCACCCTTTAGAAGAGATCAAAGTGTGGGATTAACTCAAGGATCTTTTTTTTGCTTCAGGCCCACAGATCTGGCTTTCAGTACACTTCCCTCCTTAAGCTGTAAGGCCTCAGAGCAGAACAGCTTCACAGGGAGGCTGTGTTACTGCTGCTGAAGCAACATGCTTTAGCCAGCCGCCTACAGAGGGAGGGAAGGGCAGAGCTGCAACCTCACTAGCCAGGTGTGTTAAGACACTGCTGCAAGGCAGGCCCCCTCTGTAACTGAGGAGGAGAGAACATTTCTGATGACCTGTCCTCTATTGCTGACCTCCGTACCCCCCCCGGCACTGCCGCTGGAACAGGGTTGCTGCAGAACAGGCTGGCTGGTCAGGGACTGACAGGGGGCTGCCAAGATGTTCAGTATTGCAGCTAGGAACTGTTCCATGGCTCTGCTTGCATCACCACTATTCTTTGGGGAGCATTTCTCCTTTTACTGACTTCCTGCCTGTCCCAGTGTACAGTTCAGGATGTTGGTTTTCACCTCCAAAACTCTGAGCTGTTCCCAGCATCACACAGTGTTATGTGGCTGCCAAAAGAGTATTGTTCTACATCAGCAAGTGCCAATGGAGGGGCCTTGACTCCTCAGGAATCATGCTCTGCACAGCCTGCCAGCACATCTCTTCTAATTTTCTGCTTAAGCTTGTCTTCTTGTGAGCAGTCCCAACTCTGATTTTCATGCATACTGCTATGCCACAAATCACCCTTCTCATATGACCACCCCAGTGGTGCTCATGCACTTACCTTCATTCTCCTGCTCAGCTCTGCTGCTTGGTGCACAACCTAGTAAAGGACACGGCCAGTAGAAATCTGTAGAAATACTTCGCTTGACTTCAGTGGGCTTTAGAATCAGCCTGTGATAATGCTAAAGAGGGTCACCAGCAGGCCATCTGAAGGCAGGAAAAATGGTCCCATCGCCTGAAATAGGAAGCAGAGTGCACTTCAGGAGGTTCTCTGTTCTTCCCTTGTTTGCTGTGTGAACCTTCACAGCTGGTTCTTCTGACCTGCTGTAACCACTTCTGAGGGGCAGATCCAGCCGGTTCCCCCAAGGTGCAGGTGTTTCTGTGCTCGTGGCCTGTCCTGTGTTGTGTGGCACTGAGTGGAGCAGAAGGAAAGCTTGGGGGCGGGAGTTGTCTCCCCGGCAAAAACATGCATTCCACTAGCTCTAATTTAATTGAGACAATTGATCCTAAATGTGGAAACCATGGTTTTTTAGTCAATACAGTATGTGAATGCACAGTGCCCGTGACAGTGGCTTCAAGTCTAACCTATAAATATCATTTAATACTACAACTGTAATTTATATTAACCAAGGGATGAGCTATTGTTTCACAGGAAAATGTTCAGAATATTTGGCAGACATAGGGCTTGGATGACATCAGTGCTGACTCTCAAAATCAAACTGCCACCTTGTGGTATGATAAGGGAGAATTCTGCAGAAAATCACAAATGCAACAAAAATAGAGATGCACAGTAAAAGCTGGTCCCTTTAACCCTCCTCATGAGTTACAGTATTTATGTATTCTTAAATATGTTTTGATTGTACTTCAGACAATCTAACTGCTTCTGGTTTTGTATCAATTTAAAACATAAAACCATTTCCTCATTTTTATGTATAATGGTACTGAAACAACCAGTGCACTCATGAGTATTTTTTTGAAGATTAGACCCAAATGCTGCTTACAGAAAAACACTAAGGGCTAAACATATCTGTAATTGTTTCCTTTCTCTCTTTTAAACTTAATAATGTTTAAAAAAATCCCTGTGAGAGTCAGAGCAGGGCCACGCAAATTGCTGAAGGTGAGCAAGTTGAGGTGCTGTTCTTCCCTGTGCGTGCTCTTGAACCATGATGGATGTAAGGTAATTTTAATCAGCTTTCTCTTTCACTGTGG
Source organism: Pseudotriccus pelzelni (assembly GCA_035584735.1). NCBI lineage: Eukaryota > Metazoa > Chordata > Aves > Passeriformes > Tyrannidae > Pseudotriccus > Pseudotriccus pelzelni. The sequence goes on from JAWMRA010000078.1 coordinate 23,078,230, forward strand.
GCAAAGCCATCACAAATTACTTCACCTTGCTTGTCAGCCAAGAGCAAGCACGATGGATTAGCTGATGTGCAGTAAGCTGTTACAGCAACATGCTTGTGCATCTCAACCTTCAAGCAGCAGACCAGCAAGTGATGTACCGGCATGATCCTTTCAGCTATATATTCTGTCATATAGTACTATTTATGGAAGATGATAGACAAAAGGCTAGTCCTTTTCAAATCAAAAGTGTAGCTGAGGTGAACAAGTGATTGCAGCCACATATCAGTGCTTTGTGCATCCATGACTTTCCAGGAATATAGTGGTTTTAAAAAAAAAAAAAAGTTGCAGGTAACAAGAAACCTGTAGCACCTGGAGTTCACACCTTATTCCTCCTCTCATACCAGACAAGCATCAACATTTTTTTTAAAGCCTGAAGTGGAGGCATCCATTACTGAAAGTAACAAAGTAAGAGGAAGGCAATCCTGCAGGAGGGAATGTGAAGGTATGGAGACTCTAACTCTCCTCTTAAGCCTTGAGAGACCCAGATGAGCTGCGTGGGACCTACAGCACCTATTTTCCTTCCCATCGCATCTTTACAATGTGCACAACCTCAGGGAATTAGTGTTTAAAAGTATTCTTCATCCAAAAGTACAGAGGTAGAAGGAACTCACAAATTTCCTCTGTGAACTGTTGTCCTGTAACACCTTATTTGAACACTGGTTCTAGGAGAGGGCTGGTGAGCATTCCCATGGACAGGGGTCCTGTGGGTCCATAAAGGGCTGTCTGAGGAGACTGGCCCCAAAAAGCCCTACGAGAAGAGCAGCTGCTCTGACTTCCACTGCCACCTGGCTCACATTTCTCCATTGGTCCATTTGACAGCCAAATTCATAGGAAGGATAAACACGAACCTTTCTTTATAATGGTTGTGGTGATGTCCACTTTGCTGGGTGATTTAAATCATGGGTAAATAGTCTCCTTCTACCTGTGGTCTCATCCAGCAGCCCCAGTGGGTGCAGGTGTGAACCACTTCTGTGCGATGCATGGTGGCAGCTCACGGTAGTCACATGAGGTTTTGCATCACTGCTGTCAATACAGGGACAGGGGACTGGCAAAGACAGAAGGAAAAGGCAGGGAGGGGGCAGTGTTCAGAGGGGGATGGGGTTGTGAGGGAGAAGATCTGAATTTAGATGAAGGGTGAGCAGAGGAAAGAAAAGAGCCTATGGACCCATTCAGTCTCCTGTGCTTGCATCTGAGTTAACTCACGTGTAAGGCCCCTGTGGTGTGTGAGATCTCCCACCACATAACGTGTCTGTACAGCTCTGCAGCCCCCTCATCCCAGCATTTCTCCTTACAAGCAGCACTGCTTGTCACCCCTAAAACCAGCACCAACATGCAGAATGGTGTCCAGGGGCACAGTGAGTTACCTCCCATGGGAAGAACGCCTTGGGGATTTTTTAATTTCTTTTTTTTTCTGAATTGCACTAGTTAAAAGGCATCTGCAGGCAGAGCATCACATTCCATTGCAGCCAATAAATCAGCAATGGCAACTCTGAAAGGAAGTACTTCTCCAGCAAAGAAACAACACTCAGGACTAGTGTCTTTTAATGTAAGCGTTTGACAGTAGCAGAAGGTAATCAAATGGTTAATGAAGCTTAATGTGTACAAATCCCATGGAAATAACTTTTATTTTGCTTTTATTGCTAATGTCTCTGTGCTCACTTTCATTAGAGGAGTGTAGTGATATCTAAGAGTGGCATTTCAATACCCGAAATGCTCCTCATATAAATAGAACAAGCAGATCAGCATGACTGAGTGATAAAATTACCTTCTGGTCTTCAGAAACTTCAGCATGCAACTGTGCTATAGGGACTTCAGTGTACTGCTCTTCACAGCACAAACACATACACTTGGAAATGGATTTAAAGGAGACATACAGAGAGACAGAGAATACAGAAGAGAAAATTACTCGAGCTGCAGCTGCTAAGTTGGTTAAAAAAGCTTTTCTTGAAGCCCTGAAGTCCAATGACTTTGAAACACTGGAGGAGCTCTTGAGCCAAAAGAAAATAGACGTGGACACAGTGTTTGAAGTGGAAGATGAAAACCTGATTCTGGCATCCTACAAACAAGGTAAATGTGGCAGCATTCACCAGCCAGGAAGTAGAAGGGTTTGAGTGATTTTCAAGAAACTGTGGCTTTTCATCTCTTCTGAAGCTGCAACCCTAACCCTAACCCTAAACGGATTCATAGGCAGTGGTGTCTCCGTAGGTCATATGGCTGTGGTCACCATAGTAGGGGAGCATGTCAGCTGTACCAGCTGGGTTTGCTGGAAGGCAGGCCAGAGCCCAGCCTGAGCTTCCTTGCCGCAGGGGAGTCCTTTACTATTTCCTTGCAGAGAACTCAGGTGCAAAGCCAAGAATAGATACACGCCGGCTAAGTGGGGTATATACATTACTTGCATGAACCCGTACACATATACAGACTGATCAGAAACATAAAATATTCCAGGGTTTCTGTTTTCAATTTACAGTAGCAGTAGAGTGAATTCTGCCTGGCTCAGGAGACCTAAGGAAATCCTGTGGACCTTGGAGGTTGCTGGATGAGAGGAGATTTATTTTTCCAATTGACAGAAAGTGAGGATGTGCTAGTTTATCAAAACAGAAAAATAATCTGGAAAAACATGAGGAAAGACATCTGTTTTGAACTGTAGAAAACTCAAACCAGTTCTCAGCCATACACTGCTTGGGTTTCCAAAACCTTACAATTTAAAGCAATAAACCAAGTTTGCTCTTTGCTAAAATGAACACGCTTCATGACCTACTTGCTAACAGACTCTCCGTGTGTATTTAGAAAACAGTAATGATCAGTCCCTGCCAGAAGTCAATCATATGTGGAGATAAACACCTCCAGTGCCAGCAGCACAGCAAATGCACTTTCTTTTCTGTGGCATAAAGAAGGGAAAATATCCGACCTCTACTCCTTTTCTGTGTTTACTCTTATTTAATGATTGGCTCTTGCTCTTTTGATTTCTTCAGGGTGAGGATGATACAGTAATGATGCACTTCCCTAAGGGACAGTGTATGAACTAAACCACACAGTGCTGAATGTATCTTAAAATACATCTTCTTCTGTCCTCAGCAGGCTAAGATGCATTCTGGTTGTAGTTTAAGACTACATGGTTAATGCATAGATTTTTTAATTGTAGATAATTTAACTGTAAGCATTAATCTGTCTCTTTTGAAGAAATCTCTCCTTTCTCCAAAAAGTAGAGAGGTAAATGCACGCTATGGCCTAAATCACAGCAGTGTATCCACCTTCTCTGAAAGGCAGGAGGCACTCTATCAACTCTCATGTAAATATTACTTTTGTTTTGAATACCAGCTAACTGTGACATGAAAGGGGAATTTCCTTGGGGAGGAGGAGAAGAGAAAAATTCATCCCTACCACCCCACAGTTGCGACAGTCTGAGCTTTGCCATAGCCCCTAAGAGATGAAGTGGAAAATAGGTGTCATGGGTGACAGAGTGTCTTTGCTTCCTCTCTTCCAAAGAGGCTGAGAGCTCTGAAAGACACTGATCTTGCTTGTACCATGGCTTTTACATGTTTCTAACCAAAAAAAACAGGTAAGCTGAATCAGGTCTCCCATGGAGCCCACGTCTGCTTCCTGCTCAGTGCCTGGTCTGTATCCCTCTAAACTCAGAGATATCTGTAGGTTTGGGCAGAGGACATGGAAGATGCTCCCTCAGGATATCTGAAGACAGTTCACCTGCAGCAGCACAGGCAAAGGAAATCAACAGTGGTCTCAGGCAGGAAAACTGTGGCTATAAAAAGTGATAACTCGGCTTTTAAATATCACTTTCCTGCTGTTAATGTGTAATTTATGGCTCACATCTGGCCATAAATATGAGACCCAGCTCTGTGTGGGATAAGCTGGCAGTGCTCCAAAGCTCACTGGTAACAAAGGGGAATACTGCATGTGAATTTGGATAGGGAGGTGATTTAAGAAGCTTGCTCTGCTATATGCATAGACTTTGGGATGTAGCCCACCTAATCTGTGCCTGGTTTGAGGGCATATGATGAAAAGGTTGCCTTACCAGATCTGCCAGTGTAATCTGCAGGGTCAGCAGGCTGAGTGTCCTCAGAGGACACTGTCACCCCACTTGTGCAGACTGGTGCCTCAGGGCTGCCTGCTCTGGCCATTCACAGTGTGAGTTCCTTGAGGACTGGAGTGTGGTACTCCCCAAATTTGGTCCTGGAGTAGATGACATCTGCAGTTTCTTGCCCCCATCTAAAAATATACTTGCAATTTAACTAGGAAGGAAGCAAAAAATTAATCAGTTTCTGCCTATCACCAGCACCTTTTTTCCTTCTTCCTTCTTTTACCTCTTTCCTCCCTCCTCATCTTCTTTCTTTTTAATACAACACCCATGAGTACTGTAAAAATTGTATCTATATGACATCAAGCTGAAAAAATACATAAAACTAGAGTTTAAAAAAGAAGGGGGTATAATTACTTTAACCTCATTAAACATATTTTCTCTATGTCTTTTACATGATAACAGATTTCAACCAGGCAGTCATAGGATCACAGAATATGCTGAGTTGGAAGGAACTCACAAGGATCAAGTCCAACCCTTAGCCCAAAAGTCACACCATGTGCCTTAGAGCATCATCCAAATGCTTCTTGAACTCTGTCAGGCTTGGTGCTGTGACCACTTCCCTGAGGAGCATATTTCAGCACCCAACCACCCTCTGGGGGAAGAACCTCTTTCTAATATCCAACCTAAACCTCCCCTGACACAACTTCAGGCCATTCCCTCAGAGAGGAGATCAGTCATCCAAGGAGAAACAGATAAATCAAACCCAGATAATTTTATAGGCACATTCTTGCTAAGAAGCAGCTGCTGTATCTTAAAAAAAAAAAGGAAGGAAGGAAGTTTTGGATTTCTGCTGCCCTTCTGCACATTATTATGGTCTTTTATTTTTTTAAACAAATGGTTATAGTAATCACTTCAGAGACTGTATTTGTGCAGTTGTTAAGCATGTAGTCCTACTTTGGGAACAAGTATTTCAGTGTTATTTGGTCTTACACCTGCTTGTAAGTAAATGAAACAAAACAAAAAAATAATTGTGACATTTTCTGAGAAAAATCCAAACATTTTGGAGCCAAGTTTCATGCTAAAGTGTCACTGCTTCTATTTGGCTCTTCAACCTAATTTATATCAGCATTCAATCTCCTCCCTCCATCCTCCTCAGGGGAAGTAGTTGGCAGGAGGTCTCTGGCACAGCTACAGCTACATTGCCAAGGCTCATCTATGTGCAGTGCATCCCTGGAGGTCTGAATCCAGCTTCTGACATGCAAATCCTGCTATCTCCTATGCAGAAACAGCGGGATGAATTGTCTGTTGGGTCACTGTCCTAAGTAAATGCTGCCTTCTTATTCTTATGCCACCTTTGTTTAGCTATTGGCTGGCTGATGATCCCATTTCCCCCATATTTTTTAGGCGGTGGCATTTCAAACACTCTAAGAATATTTTTTATTTAATCTACATAAATCACAAAAACAATCTAATAGTTTATTTCAGATTGTGTCTATTCTAGGGGAATTATCTCTCCAAAGGGCAGGCTATTCAGCATGTATAGTAACAGTGCTTAATGAAAATGAAATTATGCTTCAGAGAACTTTATGTGTGCACTAAGCTGGTGAAAATACAGTAAATTACATCAAAACTCCAACTCTTCCTTCCCCTTCAATTATTTTCAGTAGACGGATAGTCCAAAGAAAAGTTTTTGCCAAGGCTGGTAACATGTTCTCACTTTGTACAGGGTACTGGCTGCCTAGCTACAAATTAAAAATATCCTGGGCAACTGGACTTCATCTGGCTGTCATGTATGGACATCTGGAGAGTCTTTTGGTCCTCCTCAATCACAAAGCTACCATCAACTGCCGGCCCAATGGAAAAGCTGCGATCCACATAGCCTGTGAAATGGCAAATGTTGAGTGTCTCAAGATCCTTTGCAACCATGGAGCTAAGCTGAACTGCTTTTCGATGAGTGGGCAGGCGCCCTTGCACTTCTGTACAACACGAGCCTCCATGCCTTGTGCCCAGCAGCTGATCTGGAGAGGTAAGCTACAGCTCTTATCGCACAGCCAAAGATGATGGGTATGGTCTGGGCTTTCTCTTGGGAGACAATTTCTCAGAGTACATATGCATTTATCCCTTTCATTCACAGCTGACTTATGTCTTCACCTCAGACTCCTTCTCCCCATTCCATGATCCCATTCTGTTTCCTCACTCCATCTGTCTTTCCCTTTCCCTGGCCACAGATCCTTACTCCAAGATTGTTTCCCAGTTCGGGGCCTCCAGCCCACTGCCCAATCAGTCCATCAGCAGAAGAGCTCCTCTGAATCAAGGAGGTTCGACTTCTCTTGTTTGTTTTTTTTTCTGCCTTCTTCATCTAGGTTTACTATTGAGCTATTTTCATATGAATAGGCACTTCTCTTACTGCCTTTCTTGCTTGAATTTTCTTGACCTCAGTAAAATTCTTCTAACTTCTTGTTTTTTAGATCTGGCCTTGAAAAACTGGATGCAGTTTTTTATACCATCTCTTCATTTGTCAAAAGCCATACTCCTGCACCTATGCAGGCCTTGGAGGAAAAAAAAGGCTATTATAGAAGATTTTTATTTTCCAAAAATAAGATATCTTATGCTGATGGTTTTCTGTAACAGATGAAGCTATGCATAGACGTAATTCCTCCATAAATATATTTGTTAGACACTATTTTCTTAACAGAAGGATGCTGACTTGGGACACAATAAAAGAAACATTAAAAGTGCAGCAAAATCAGGCTGTTGAAGTATTTAGTTACAAACAGAAAGACCCCTCTATTTATCACAGTCTGCCATGGCAAACACAAATGCTTTCGGGGTTTTTTTCTACATGTGTTGTTATTGAGGGCTTATCCTGAGATGCAGAGCACAAGTATGCTTTGTGGGCAAGACAATCTTCAGTCATAAGAGAATAACAACATTACTTTTCTTCTGCTGGAAAAAAATGCGTATTATTTTGTTTGGTAGAAAGAAAAATAAATGCTGCCAGTTGTATCCTGCCCAAAGCAAACAGTCCTGACAGCAGGAGTTGAATTTGCTACCATGGAAAAGCTTAAAAGTCAAATGTACTCTTATGAAATGCATCATAGAATGAATGCAAGTGAAAGGATGTATTCTGTAGGCTTTCTGCAGCCACCCATGCACAGCAGTACTTTACAAGCCACCCTTCTTCCCAAAGCACTCAGTAAACTCAAATCTCCATATGAGCTAAATGCTGGAACTCAAAATAAGATGGGAAAAGTCTGGAGCAAAATGTGTCAGGCGTGCACATTCACACAGCATCACCTCCCCCAGCAGCCAAAGCCAGGGTTTCTTTTGCCCCTGGTACCAAAGTCCCCAAGATGAATCTTCCACCTGCCATCTCCACTCCGTGGTGTCACACGAAATCCATTCAGATCATTGCTGTTTGACCCCCTCTGGCTGGGGTGACTCGCCAGGCAGGCACTGCTGACCCCGCGTTCAGTTACCACCTCCAAACTCAGACTGCCGATGCTCTCTCAGGGACATCGAACACGACTAACACTCGGCATGGCTTAACAACATTAGCACTCAAGTTTTCCAGCTCAGAGGTAGTTTCTGACTCTGCTTCCTCCCCCGCAATCTTTACGCCTCAGTCTTAGATGCGAGGGGCCGGGGCCCCCTTTGTGGTCGGCAGATGGTGCTGTTGCTTCAGCTGCAGCAGCCGCTGGGCACAAACGGGGCGGTCGGACCCGATCCTTTCTCTTACCGTTTTTAATTTATAGGAAAAAGCATTTTACACAGAGATTTGGGCCTGCTGCTGCTCCAAAACAGAGTGTTCGGATAAGGTCTTCTTCCAGCTCGGGGCCAGGCTATCACACCTGAAGCTGGATCCAAGAATCTGAAATTACTCCCCAGGGGCTTAAGAGATGAACAATCCATGGTATTTGCATTTTCATGTGTGTCTTTCATGCTGACCTTCTCCTGGGGAAGGAGGGCTCAGTCAGAGAGATGGCCAAACGAGTGCTTCATTACCTTAATTTTTTTCCCCCATCATCTTTTGTTGGCAGGAGCAAATGTGAACATAAGAACAAACAACAAAGATGAGGAGACTCCTCTGCACGTGGTTGCACGTTTGGGTGTCCCAGAGCTCGTGGCCTTTTACGTGGAACAAGGAGCACACATTGATGCTCTCAATGCCTACATGGAGACTCCCCTGGCCTGTGCAGCCTATTGGGCCCTTCACTATAAGGATCAGATATACAGCCAGGATCACCACCTCATCTGTCGGATGCTCTTAGACTATAAAGCTGAAGTGAATGCTCGTGATGAGGATTTTAAATCACCGCTCCACAAAGCTGCCTGGAACTGTGATCATGTCCTTCTGCATATGCTGCTGGAGGCAGGAGCAGAAGCAAATATCATGGATGTCAATGGCTGTGCACCCCTACAGTATATCATAAAAGTGACATCTGTGCGGCCAGCTGCTCAGCCAGACATCTGCTACCAGCTGCTATTGAATCATGGAGCAGCTAGGATATATCCTCTGCAATTCCACAAGGTTAAGGATGCCTTTGTACAGTAGCGATATGGAGAAAGGTGATGTCTTGAACAGGAATGGGATGAGAGATACAAACTTCAGGGCTTTGTGGTATCTGGATTTGCTGGAGTCCTGTCAAAGTGGGTCCAGAATGCCTGAAACATTATGACCTGACCTATTATAAGAGTGGTATGATTTAACTGAAATGAAATTACAATTGCCCATACCAGAAACCAGATGCAGATCCCATTTTTGCTCTTAACCAACCTGAAATGCTAAACTCTAAATGCTGATTCCAGCCTAATTTTTCCAGAGCAGATTTACCTTCTCATTTCAGAAAATCTCTTTGTCAAACCTGGCTTCATACAGGCTTAACTGAGTTAAGCCTGAGTTACACAAAATGTATATTTCATGGTCTCCACCAAAGATTAGAGATGAAACCACTTGATTCAGTTTGTCACATCTAACCTTTAAAAATCTATTCAAGTCTATTCAAAATTAAAAACATCTCAATGAAGCTTTGGATTATTCCCAGGAAATGTGATAATTAAAGGGAAATGCTGGCCCTGGGCTCATAGCTGATTAAAAAAAAATAAATAAAAAAATTACAGCATCTCTCCTGAAAAAGTTTTAAATGTCTGCAAAACCCAAGGCAGTGACAGAAGCACCTGACAGTCTTAATATACCAGACAGCCAAGTAAGTGTGCTGTAGTCAGGATTTATTCTGTCTCACCAATGTGCTGAGCAACATTTTGGAGTTCCTCCACAAAGTTTTAACAAGCCAAGGAACCAGAAGCCTTTCAATAAAATGCCAAACTTTTGGTTGTGCCCTCTTGAGCCCAGGATGAGCAGGCCGTGTCTGTAACAGAACAATGCTCTCCTACAGCTCATTTGAGAGCCAGGTCTAAGGTCTCCTCTTCCTGCCTCTGCCTTTCTCTTGTTGCATGAATTGTGTGTCTCTTCCAAACCAACATTTGCCCATCTATAAAAAATGTGGGATGATATTTATCCCAAAGGGATGTTCTGCAGTTTTGTTTGTGAAACCTGGTGCCTGTGGGACAAAACTGGGTGAATGCAAAGTGTGATTCCCTATGGGTAAGGGACAATAGACTTGATATTTTTTCCCTATTGAGCTAAAGTTACTGGGCAGAACAGTTGTTTCAGAGGCCTTGTGTTGCTTGAAAACCTTACTTGTGTCCTGTGTTATCTCCTGGTCTTTGAAATTTTGCTGTAGCAATGCAATTTTGATTCATATGAAGGGATTTTACTGTCTCCCTGTGCTGCATGACCTGGAGCAAGGACTCTGTGCATGGCTTTGCCTTGTGTCAAGTCGCTCAACCCAGCTATGAACAAGTTATCTCTAGATTTGGGTGGTAAAGCCCACCCCAGCTAGACTGCTCCAGAGGTCTAACCCGGTACTTCTGTATGGTGTTAAACTGGGATGTGCACACCTCCACCGGGGACTAGCTGGGATTTCTTGCTGAACTTGTGCTGAATAGTTGGACGGGCCTTGTGTCTTTGCATCTCCAGCCTTATCCTCTCATAATTCTTTGGCTGTGTCTGTCTCAGTTCATTGCACAGTGCCAAGCATCCAAGCTAGCCCCACCTTCCTGGTGGTACTCATGGTCTCCATGCATCCTGCCTGCAGGTGCTACAAGCCTGTCATTCCCACCCTAGAGCTGTGGAGGTCGTTGTCAATTCCTATGAACATATCAAATGGACATCTAAGTGGAAAGCAGCCATACCGGAGGATGTCTTTGAGGTAAGCTCTCAATGATTTGTAACTGAGTAAAATCCAAGCTCATTATTTGCATAACCCCCCTATCCAAACATAGGAAAGAAATAACGCTTTTGAAAGAGAAGAACATCTCAGAGGGTTTGGGACTTCCCCATTTAATATCACTCATTTGACAAAAGCTTATCATTGCTCACTGAAAAAAAGAGACATCTTTTTGAGAAGTTTTCACTGCAATATTATCCTTTGGAGGACCTCCTGTCAGTGGTGCTGCAGAAGCTCAGATGTCCCTGTATTCAGCACTTGAAAAGATTCTGGCTGTATTGGTGTCTCTTCAGATCTGTTATCGGGTATATTTATATATTCTTTAAGTCAGCAAATGTTTGTGAAGTGCCATATAATATGGGTATGACTAGGTTTCTTTAGGTTCTGTTGCATGGGTCAGGTTTCTGTGAACAGGACGGGTTAGCTGAAAATGCAAGGGAGAATTTAAATGAAAAATAAGTGATTAAAAGAGGAAAAATGTGTCAAAAGGCAAAATTGTGGGACAAGTTACATGCTTTGACATAATTATCCCTTTAATTCAGAAATCCTCATAGTCCAAATATTCCAGTTTACAACTAATTTTTTTGTTAATACTAGACTTTTTCAAAAATTTAAAATCAGTTCTGAAATGCAGCAATATCAGCTATATATTGTCAGTAGGTTTAGGAAACTCCATCTATATTAGAAAGCAGAGTTATACTGCCAGAGAAACTGTGAGACTTTGTTGGGGTCAGATTTGTACAGGGAAAAAAAAAAGAAAAAAAAAAGAAAAAAAAAGAAATCATTATGGTGAAAACAAAATTAAATGTTAAAGGTCTTTTTTCACCTTAATAACAGCAGCAACAATAACAATAATAATAATAGTAAAAATGTTTCTTCAAACAAAAATTTTAATCTGAAATTTTGGGACATTCTTATTTGGAAAAGGTCACAGTCACTCTGTGTCTTTGTTGAGATTTTAATTTTTGTTGTCAAAGTTGAACTTGAAATTGAAGGAAAACTTTTGTTGACACAAATACATACATTACTGTACATAAAGCATAACCCAAAAATACCTGTAACCAGATCTAACAAATAATAAGATTATAAAATAAGGTCAAGTCACATGTAGTCACATGTATTTACCATTTGCTTTAGGGTTTTTTGACATTATTTGCAAGCACTTTTCTGCTCATGGGAGTGCAATTTCATTTATTCTAGAAGGCCACTGGGGTGATAATTAAGACCAAAACTGCTTTGCTGTTCCCAGCCCCAGTGAACTGACCAGTACCACTGGCTTTGTGCTGCCTCACTGCCCCATGGTGAGGTTTAGTGGATTAACTTACCCATGTGCTCTGACCCTGGGCAGGCTCCAGGGTCTGTTCAGCCCAGGACTTACACCACAGAGGAACCCCTACCTCAAACTGATTGGATATAAGGCCTACCAAACTTGAAGACCAAACCTAAATATTTCTTCACTGTCTTTCACTTAACACTAAATATTTGAGGCAAGCATAAAAATTCTGTGCAGGCATTTTGGCTAAACCAAGTCCCTGATGCTTGGATGGCACTCTGTGTTTTTGACCTTGTTCTGCCCAGGCTACAGGTGGGCAGGGGAATAGGGAGGCAGGAAAACACCCTCACTGCCCTAAAACACACTTGTGGTTTTTTTACAGCGGCACCAGGATTTCTATGACTCTCTGTTCACTGTGTGCAGCAATTCACCACGGTCACTCATGCATTTATGCAGATGTGCGATCCGGGCAATATTGTCAGAAAGGTGCCATCGAGGAGTCCCCTTGCTCTCCATCCCTCTGTCCATGAAGAGGTACTTGCTGCTGGAACCAGAAGGCATTATCTACTGAGCTGCCACACGGCGGGCACTGGTTTCTCCCTTCACAGATCCATGTGCCTCTGCGGGGTGCTGGAGCTCCAGGCACAATCCTGGCACAGCCCTTTGCATGTGTCCATTTGCAGGCCAGCCTGTAGCTGGGATGGGATTTACCAGCTCTCCCTGGAGCTGCTCTCTTTCCCTACACCAAGAAATCACAGCTGCAACTGCAGTTTGCACTGGGGAGGCAGAGCTGGAAAGGCCCCCTGCTGCAAACACACAGCACATACTGCCATGCTTTGTTCAGCCTAGCTTAAATGATGCTGCTGCTTCCTTCAGTATTTATTCCATTGCCTGCTAGATAGCATTAGGCTCAATCTGAACAACCTTTGATACTGTTTCACTATAATTTTCTTTGGCTGTTGTTTTGGGAGTAAAAGAAAGGATACTGTCAAAAAATAGGACGTTTATTAGAGTCACAGAAATGTTCTCCCAGAAAGAAACAGGCAAAGGGCTTTACACTGTGACCACAGACAGGCTTTCAGTAGTTTCTGTATATTCCTGTTGATTAATACTCAATTCAATGTTAGTTCACTATTCAATACACCTGTCTGTTTCTTATAAAGCTTTGTCATAATTACATCTTTTTTAATTGTAAGAAATTTTTCCTTTATCAGTCACGGTAGGTAAACTGAATTGAATTCTTCAGCCCTGGAATTTTTGTACTTTGATATTCAAGCCCAGGTAGCTTTTAGCACGTGCTGTCTCTGTTTACTGTCTCATTGTGACTATTGATAAATTCATATCTCGGTGTCAAGAAAGTCAGGTAAAAAAGACTTGCCCCTGCAACCTGCAGAGGTGTACATATGCCCATCCCTATATCTCTCAGGAGATAGAGGGATGTGATCTGGAAAGAATATGAACCCTTCTCTTCACTGACTATAAAAATGAACCAAGCTGCTAGCATGCTATGAACCTCAGATTTGGCAGGTAAGTGCAGGTGAGAGGAATCCCTTCTTAACCAAAAGCTGATTTGAAGATGAAGATGTGTTTGCTGGGCTGTTACAGACCTGCCAATCCCCCTGATCTGAAGACGCTGTGCTTTTGGACCTGACAGCACTGATTTCCTTTGCTTCTGGCTGAGCTGCTTTCTCCAGTCCAGAAGGATGAAATGCAGGGCAGTGACAATTCACACAGCAAGTATTCCACAGCAAGGGCAAGTGTGTGATCTGACCTACAGGTAAACCCCGTTTTTCTTCCCTTTTTTAGTCTGATGCAATCCATCTGGGCTGTTTCACTTTCTTTAGATCCTGACAATTCTGGGCTTTGTGAAAAGGGAGGTGAGCTGTGCCCACCATTGGGAGCCAGTAACTCCTGACTTCTCATTGCATCTCTGACTGTGAAGCTGTCAGTCCTCATTGCTATTACTATGTCTTTGCAAGAGAGGCCCAGCCAAACAGGAGCAGCCAAGCTGTTCAAGAGTCTCTGTGTCTCACAAAATGGCAATAACAGCATTTGAAGAAATGTGCAGATTATTTAGTGTTACAAATCGCTTCTCTTTCCTTTCATCTCAGTTTTCATTAATTAAAGCTTGTATGCTGTGTTAGGAGAGCATCCAATTCATGGGTCGGTCTATGTTTAGCTAGACAGCAATGAAGATTGCTATTTAGCAGTTCCTAATTCCAATAAGGAATTTCAAAGCCAACACAGATGATGAGTAAATGCTTTCTTATGTGGACAAAATTGTAATATAGGTCCCTGTACTTCAATAAACTGGTTTCCATACCTCTGCAGAGATATCTCTATCGGAGACGTTACAGTAGTTTACCATTACAGTGGTTTACTGGGCAGAATGATCAGCATCTGGGACAGGTTGTCTATAGAAAAATCTGCTGGAGTTACCTCCAGGTCAGTGGGATCCAATGAATTCTCCACTGAGGAAAACCAGTGAATTTGAAATGATAAAAAAGAGTAGGTTATCTAAACCCACTGCTTTTCTAGGTGATGTATCTAAGTCAGGCATGAGGAAGAGGATTTGCCAACCGGTCAGGGCAAGAAAACATTTGTCGCTTTCTAACAGTCTGATAACGGGGCAACATGGGCAGTCCAGAAGAGACAGATGCAGGTACGTGATTTTATTGGGAATGCATCCCCATACTGGGTGCTTCTGAAAGTAAAATTCTGCCCCTGGAAGAGAGAGGTTTAAGGCAGAACAATAGCAGTGTTTTCTGACCTGTCGTAGCCAGGACTCTCTTGCTGAGAGGGAAATAAAAAGGCTGTCACCAGTGTTCCTAAATTCCCTCTGATCCTCCCCTTCTGTAGTGAACATGCTTAATTTTTATTCTGTGAGCACCCAGGCTCACTTCCAAGCTTTGTACCAAGCAGGTGCCAGATTATAGCCATTGTGGTATCTGACAGGGAGCACAGTGGGATCAGTCTGATTATAGTCATAGGAATTTGCAAGCTGTTAAAAACACTGGAGAATATCCCAGTCACAGAAAAAAATGTCCTGACTGATGCACTTTAATTGCTTCTGTTGCTGAAGTTAGGAAGACCAAGAGTAAGCGAACCTTAGTATTTGTTACTTTTTAGCATTTTTTTTCCTCACTTGCTGTACTCTATTCCTGCACACCGGATGGAGCAGCTCATGTGAGGAATGGGAGTATCTGATATTAAGATCATCTTTTATTAAATTCACGGGATGCACAGTCTTATTATTCTGACTTAGGGGAGATGTCTTGAAATTTCATACTGCCATATAATTCTTGATCATGCTTTTATATTTTCAAAGCTGCATCAGATTGGATGGCTGCACATGGAAATAATGAGACACCTCTACACCAGAAGTTTGAGCATAATCATGACCTAAAAGGACAGAAAAATATTTTCAGGGTTGTTTGGAATCTCCCATGAAATGAGAAGATTGCATTTTGCCATTGGGTTTCCTGGTAGAGACGTGGTCATTTTTTAAACATTTCCACTGCATTCCACAATCTATTACAAAATTTAAAGCACAGATGGGCACAAAGAATGAACTACCCTTTCCCATTGGCAGCTCTTTCCCACAGCTCCCTTAATGACTTCTCAATGGATAGCAGTGAGATTCTAGAGCTTGGTTCTCATGGTTTTTTGGGAGGTGTTCTCAAGTCACATGCATTCAGACAAACAAAGTTACCCCTTCTATGACTGTAGGGATGCTCTGCATGTATCTGTGGCCCAGTGCAGAGCCATAACTCAGGTGCTCATGGAAATATGGACATCCTCTTTTGTAAAGTGCTCTTGCAATAATTTTAAACTTAGTCCCTGATGCCCGATTGGATTCAGGTTGACTCAAAATTCCAATAATTTATCTGTGGAGAGTCCCTAAGAGAAACTGAAGTCTAACAGCGTTCAGGACTGTATTTCCCCACAAAAGCTTTAAGTGCCTATTCCTACTTAAAAGCAAGTAGATATTAGGACGAGTCCAAAAGAGGTTGGCTGATTTAGCTCTCCAACACTGCTGCCTGTCCTGCCAACACAAAGAGGATCCACAGCCTGCAGAGCATCATCTCAGGACATTGGAAGAGGGAGCAGCAAATGTTGACCAGTTCCTGCTCAGCCTTCAGCCAACATTTTAAAAACTTTCACTATTTCTCCTTGAGACAGTCTAGTTTCCCAGTGGTGCTGTTGGCAGTGGTATTAAGACCAGGAAGGTTGCACAAGGCTGAAAGATGTGCTAAGTGGGTCTTCAGTCCAGAAAGGGGGCTTTGGATAAGTATCAACAATATAGAATACATTCTGTATATATCCACATACAGAATGGTGCTAGAACGTGATACCAGTTTTGTCAATATGCTCATTACCGGTACTTAAAAACCAGTGTCACCCACCTCTACTCCAAAAACAAGCTTCCTGACCAGAATGGCTGAATGATAACAATACTCAAACTCAGGACCTTCAGCACAAGGTGATGCTGCTTCCACAACCCTTGCTTTTCTTATAATGGACTGCATGAATATGAGTTTGCCTTATAAAGAGGAAAAGGTTCAAAGCCCAAATCAAAATATAGGGCATTGGACCACTTGGCACAGGCAACCAGGACTTCATGTCTTTCTGTCCTTAGTATTTGAAAAGCCAGCAGAGAAAGGGGTTGGGTTGTCTGTGACCCTTTTCATGCTGTTATACAGCATTGTCACTAGGGCTCTGTGGAGGGTGATGAGTCTGTCTGCATCATCTTGTGAGGATTTAGACCAAACCTCATGACTACGTGAAAGCAGAATGGTGTTGAAATACTCATTTTGATTCTGGCAGGTCTGCATGGGTCTGTGCACACACTGGCAGGTGTGAGGAGACCTGCAGAGATCCCAGTCAAAATCTTTGACCTGGTTTCTATTGTAGTTTTCAACCCAAATTAAGGTGTCGGAGCTGAAATAAATAAGTTCCCATAAGTGTTTTGGCATCAATGAAATGAAATTTTACTTATTCACAGCCACCTAACATCTTGAAAAAACATTTCCTATCTTTCCATGGGGCAATATCTTACAGACTATACACCACCTTTGACAGAATCAAGTTAACTGTTGTGAACATGACTTTATATAAGTCTCCCAGGCTGAGCAAGAGTGACCATTTTTGTAAACTGTCAGAAAAACAAATATTAAGCAGCAGGGGGAAAGTTCTGCTCAGCCATGAAAGGTGGCAGATTTACTTTTAGTTGCAAGCACTGCTGGATCAATTAAAATGTTCACAGGAGCTCAGCTCATCCGTATTTGAGGAACGTCCTTTGAAAGCACGCTAATGCTTCTGGCAGCAGATTTTGCTCATGGGACAAATACCTTTAAATTAAACATGCAAGAGTTCAGCCTTCAAGACTGAAAAGAAGATTGAAACAGTCTGGGGTGGCCTATGCTATTATGTACCTTTATTAAACTCTGAGAAGCCAAAGAGGCATGACAGGTTTTCAGGGTGCTGGAAGGTTTGCAGGGCTCTTGAAGGGCAGCTGTTGCTTTTCTGAAACACTACAAGATACAGATGGGTCAAACACAGCAATATTTCCATTTACTTTCAGGATATGGCAGTAGAATTTCCCTGTAATCCCTAGGGTTTGCACTTCTACTAAATGACAGTGCAGAACATGCTATTAGCAGAGATTCCAAAGCCTAGCTAGCGTCTGACACCTTAACCTCCCCAAGAATTATATTAAAGTAGTGAAAAGATCCACCACAGGCTCTATTTGTAGAACGGCAGGGACCTCTGGTACAGCAGACAAGTGGGTCAGAAAAGATTGCTATATACAGCAACTGTCAGATGAAATCAGCTGGCTGCTCAGAAATTTGTTTCTTACTATTTCTGCAAATGCATCTCAAGCTTCCTAGGACACAAAGTGGAAAGAGATGATGAATATCATGCATTCCAATGACCTGTTTGATTTTAATGCACAGTTAACATTTTCTTAGCATGTGGCAGCTGTGTGTTGACCTTTACCTTGCACAGGCACCCTATGGAGTGCTGCTAAATTACAATTAAGGCTTTTGAAATGAGGACATCAGGGCATGTGATGATTTTTACACCACTGATGAACCGTTCAGTTCTGTTCTTTCAAGCTGGCGCTGACTAGTAATGCTGGTATCAGCCTTTTGCCTAGTGCCAGAGTCGCACCATGCTTTAGCTTTATAACAGTGCAGCTGGTGTGGCTGCTCAGGCTGTTGATACTGCAATTGGCACTGAGTTATTTTATGTCAATAGTAACTTTGTGGTCCATGTGGAGTTGCACTGTCTCAGTATAGCTGTAAGCTTGCTGGTTATTTTTGGGAAGGAAGGGGTTTGAATCCAGACAATTCCAGTTGAGAATAGGGATCTTTAACTATTTCTTATAACCCTACAAAAATCACTAATTGGTTAGGGACTAAGAATATATCACTGCTAAGGTCTCAGGACAAAGGTGCAGGAACAAAAGAGCAGGAATCCACACAGAAAGTCTACAACAATGCACAATAAAAGAGGTGACAGAACTGTGTGCCTTATAAATACATGGCCATTGGTTCACACAGTATGAAAACACAGACCTTGCTGCAGGACAGGGTGGTGCCTAAGCTGGCTACCAGCACGCAGCATTCTGGAAAGCAAAGAGACAATCACTGCAGTCAGAGCAAAGCCATTTCATGGCAAAAAGTAATATTTTAACATCCATGCAGAGAAAAACTGGTCCTAAAGACCCAGTGGCAACAAAGTCCACTGAATTACACCTGCATCCCCAAGGCTGAGCCAACCCTCTGGAGAGTCTATCCTGCTCTTTCCAGGTTTACTTCTGGGGAAAAGGTGTGCAGCTGTCCTGAACTCAAGGGCACGCTGTCAGCCTATGTCCATGGTGACCATACCTTATGGTGGCAGCAGCTCAGAATGATACTTCGCTGGAAATTTGGACTTCAGTTTGTCATCTGGGTCCATTTATCCAACAGTCCTGCCCTTCCCTTCACCGAGTGTTTTTTGAGTGTCTCAATAAACCTGAGAGAGTTGCCATGCACATTCGGAGGTGAAGTTCTACAACAAATTAGAAAAATAATAAAAGAAATTCAACATAAAACAAGACAATTAAACATTGTTTACTTAACAATGAGAATCAGCACTTTGAGGGCTGTGAACTGTGACTTGTGATACCTGAATGGTATTATAGCACAAGACTCCTTTTGGTCACAGTCAGTGCTCCTGTATGCCCTTCCCCCTCAGGCACACTCAGAGGCCTGTCCCTGGCATGAAGGGTTCATAAGCCACCAGCATGGGCTGCAGACCCTCTGTGGAGAGCAGCTTCCCACTGCAGTGACTGGAAGTTCAAGGCAAACCCAAGCATTTTCTCCTGCACTTGTCCTCAGGGGCAGTTGAGGACTCTCAGGGGAAACTTAACAATGGGCAAATACACAGACTCGTATGCAACCCCAGGCCAGGCAGACATGTGGCATTCACAAGCTTGGATGGAGGCATCCAAGAGACCCTGACACAGCTGCAGAGGGCTGGATCATAGAGGTCTCTGTAACCCAGTTCTCCCTCTCTTTTCTTTCCAGCTGTTTGAAGTTCCACTGGTACCTGACACGTTGTGCTGTGGCCATCATGGTCCCCTCTTGCAGGGCACCTGACACAGCACCTCCATGCTTCCCAGAAGTACCTGAGTTACACGCTTGGTGTCCCCTTAAGCTTTGGCAGGGGTTGCATCCTGCCTGTAGAAGATCAAGAAGGAGGACTCCTTAATCAGCTGACTGGGGCACACTATCTGCTATTGCCTGGCCATGCTGTGAGTGTGAGAGGGTTTGATATCCAGTGGCACTGAGTTCTGCCTGGTTGCTGGCACCGGCTTGAGCACAGGGAGAGCTGCCCTTTCCAACATGGGGCAGGGAGAGCGGCAGAGAGGCAGCTCTGGCTGCCCTTCAGTTTCAGGTGACCTGGGTGCACTGGTGAGATGGTAGGGAATTGGCTGCAGGCAGGCAGGAGCAAACTGCAGGCAGCACCTGAAACAGACTTAAATATGGGCTTGGACTTTGACGCAGCTCCTTCCAGCAGCCTGGAAAGGGAGGGAGAGCAGTGGCGTGACCAGCCTGGGCGGCTCTTGCTGACTCGACATAAACATGTTTTTAAGCTCCCGGTGCAGCCTGTAGGGAACAAACTGTCCCCGTTGGTTCCCTGCCTCTGGCTCAGGAGGCTGCCAGAACAACGCCCAGAGGCACCACTGCATCCCGTGGCCTCCAGTCCTGGCTGAAACAGGCTGTGCTGTATACTCAGTGTTTGTCCTTATAAAAAGAAAGGAAAAATAAATGGATAGAAAGCTGTAAGCAGAACAAAAGATCCAGCATTTAGGAACTGAACAGCAGCTATGTGTTTCCTGAAGGGTATTTTTATGGTTTATAATCGTTCCCTTCTTATTTACAGTGCTGATTTTTGTCCTTTTATCTAGCACTAGCTGCCGGTTTGCCCTCTGCTTAAACCAAGCTATCCATGTCCAAGTGTCTGGAGCTCCACTGACTATGGGAGGCAAGATTCGCTTTTTCAGGCTCCCAGCCCAAAACAGCTGGAATAATCTTCCAGCCATACTGAAGCAGTCCCTCATATTGTTTGGGGTTTGGACACTCTTAATCCTTTTTTTTTAAAAAAAGCCTCAGCTGTTGAAATGAGCACAAGCTGTGGCTAGACACTGCGGTGTGCTATTAAAGAGTCCTGTCCTTCTGTCTCCGGACATGGGCAAAACCCCTTTATCCCAGTTGGGCTCTAGGTGGCCAGGGACACAAGGACAAACTGCCTACTTTGAAGAACAGAGTCACACTTATACCTCAGAGACAATGACAACTCTGCACCTAGACTTCCCCAGCATGGACCTAGGCTTTTGGTCTCACCTGGCTTGAACAGAAAGGGTGACAGCTGACCTCTCTCTGGTCTGGGGTGTTTGGGGCTCAAAGTTTTCCAGTAAGTTTCCAGGGGCTGCACTGCATCAGATAAGGGGGATGGGCTGAAGCAAGAGCTGTCAGCCATTTCAGTGCATTTAAATTGGCCAGATGTGCATACATGTGTTTCTGTTCAACATGTCTTGAAGGTCTAAATATATTTCACATAATTCTCTTCCTCCTCTATATGTGGCACTTAAATTCCTCCAGTACAACCTGTGCCATCCTGCAGACCTCATGGGAGGTAGTACAGTGAGGCTGGCCTCTTGTCTGGTCTTGCACTCTGAAGTAGTTAAAAATTAGTTTGCTTGCTGACTACTAGAAACCTTCAGGAATGTATGTGTCTCTTCTACAGATCAGCACCTCAGATCAGCAGCTCAAACCGTTTTGGCTTTGCCCACAATTCACAGGTGTCAATAGGAAGTGTGTCACAAATTTCAGTGGACAAGGTGTGAGGGCTAAGGTTGAACTATTACTACTGTAATATCTATCATTTACATTGGTTAATATGTTGATTCCACATTATATTATATTCTTTTATTGACCGAAAATGTTATCATATATTAGAAACAAGTTACAGAAGAGTGAATTACATCAGCAGTTCCAGACATGTTTATAGACAACCCATTGATTCATCACCTATATTCTGTATTCCATATACATACTCTATTTAAACAAGAACAACTGAGTAATTGCTTCTGAATCCATTATAACAACAAAAAAACCCTTCTATAAGTGAAATCTTACAATTTACATCAATATACTGGTATTCTTCTAGAAATGCTTACACTATTTTAAACCCCAAACCTTCCAGTGTTAACATACTTTAAAGAAATGCTGAAAACCGTGTATTTTATCCTTCCACTGTCAACAGCTTTGCTGGAATCTTCTTCTGTTCTAAAGAAATGAAACAGCCCCCTTCTGAAACAGCATGCAGTTGAGAATAGACCTTCTTCCCCAAACTCTCATTTCCCAAGGCAGTGGATGTGTTCGTTCCTGAGAAAAATTGGGAGGACCCATAGTTTTTCTCTGTTCTGTTTGACTGCTATAGTGCAGATTTAAAGGAAAGACCATCCTATCCCTTAACATCAATACTCACAGGTGAGGAATATCATTCTGCTACAGAGCAAAGGAGAAGGCAAGGACAATTCATTGGAGAAGGACGAAAACATCTCTTTTGGGCAGCTCTGAATACAAATCTCTGTACTATAATTTCCAAGGTATGCCTGCATCAATTTATGGCACTCCAGTGAATAGTTTTGCCATTGTTCCAGCCGTTCTTACATGGATGTTGTAATTCAAAAGACAGAAGCCTGGAAATATGCAAAAGCTGTTACAATTTTTTTTCCTCAAGTGAACTGATCATCCAGTGGACTCAAGAAATCATCAAAAGCTTTTGGGAGTGTGATATGCCTCTGAAGCAGCACAGTTCCCATCCTTTAGCTACAGAAGATAGGCTCAGAGGATGCAGAGCCAGGCATCAGCAGCAGGACTAGGAAGAAAAGAGAAACAGTAGGGCAAGGCCATGGAGGCAAAGCACAGGAAGGGATTTGGACTGACAGAAGACTTCTGGGCATCTACACAAATAACATGAATAGTGAAAACTTAAGAATATCTCAGAGCTTGAAAATTACAATTTCTTCATTGTGTAGTTATGTAAAACCTGAGGCAAAGCTGATTAGAAGCAAGGGAAAGTTGACAAGTGAGGTCTGAAGGTTTTATAACAGGTCCTAACTAAGCAGAAAGAAGTGCTTTTGTGTCAACACAAACATAGTTTTATGCCTGAGCAAACAGCTTCCTGTGGTCTGTGAAGCAACGACACGTACCTGGTAATGCCGAGAGTGGTCCAAACCAGCTGATCCACCCCTGTGTGAAGGTTGAATTCCACCAGTAATAACCCTTTGTAAGCAGGGCCTTGACTCTGGGTTGCCAATACCCTTTGCAACACGCGTTTACTAACAGTGCTGCATGCCACAGTGATTGGAGGAGAGGACAAGTAGGTCTGGCAGGTATTCCAGCAGGTTTCCCAGTTAATTGGTTAAAAATCAGCCAGGACTGTTGTGGGCAGTAAAGCTGCTAGGAAGAGGAAAACACTCAAAAAAAGAGCTTTCAATGTATCTGATTTCCCAGTATGCCTCATGGTATTTAACAATCAGCATCAGTTACAGTTAGCTTCTAATTTTCCATAAACGTTCCACCAAGTAATAGGTATTTGGACGTCCTGGGAGTAGTAAGCATGGCTCAGAGCTCTCCAGCAGCACCACTGCCCTGTGGACTGCAGAGTGATGAGCCTCACGCTGTCTGCTATGGTCATATGACACTAGGACCAGCCCCAAACCCAGACAGGTCAGCAATGCCAGTAATGACAAGCTGCACAGAGACAGCTCCAGGCTGACACAGTTTCTGCCAGCAGCCAGTTCATCTGCACTGATCCCATTGGCATTTGCTGCAGGATAAATATTGCCTGCGATTTTCCATTATCTATCCACTCTGGCCAGCAATGACACAGCAGTGATGACATTTTGAGCTCTGTATTTCCAGTTTCCCACAAACACACAAACTAGTAAGGGAAACTGAGTCATTTACCCAAACATAAATTTCCCTGATATTTTAGAAAGCAAGGAGTGTCCATAAAAGGTATTTGCATGTGACTGGCAGGCATAACAAAGGACCTTTGAAAGATCTCTGGTCTTCCAGAGTGACAGATGAGAGACAGGCAGAGTACTTCAGGCTTCCTCATACAGCACCAGGTATCTATTTTGAGGTAACTGAATTAGCTGGGAGTCAGCTCACATCTGATGCCATCTGTGTCCCAGGTGCCTGGGGTCCCATTACAGTCTGTGGAATTCTGCCATTTAAGACAGGATCACTATTCAGACACCAGAAGTAGGTGTCTGCTTCCGAAAAAGCTCATACTTTCTGGTGTCCTCTGGACATACTGACAGTGGTCATAGATACCCACTTACACAGATACCCGCTTACTTACAGCTTAGATACCCAACTCACACCTCAGCACACACACTGAGACCTGTACACAGTATCATGAGAAGGCGTCGTACTTGATGGGCCAAATCCATGCCAAGGCTGTTTCAGGCCCAGTCCACTACTGTGACAAAGCACAGAAAGCCCAATCTATAAATAGCAATTTTTTTTTTTCACTTGATTTTCTTATTTGAGTCTTGCAGACAGGGCATATCTGGCATATACTTGTCCTAAACTAGAAACTCTCTATCACCTTGCAGGAGGACGCTCCGAAGCAAATAGTGGGATTGGTGGTCATTCCTCGTGCTGTGTTTTCTGCATCACTGTTTCATCTGGATTTTCAAATGGACATGACTCCAGGAGGGCAGCATGAGGCTCATTCCTCGAGGGCATCCCCCTCACACAGCAGGGAGTCAAATAGGTCCTTTCTTTTCCTGGCTCTTCCTGCTAGGAACTGCAAAGCAGGAGAGTGACACAGGGAAATACGTGCTCATTCTACATGGGCCAATTCGTTGGGCACTCTGTTTTCATTTTCTTTCATAGCTGTGGAAGGAATATTGAGGAAAGTTTGTGAGGAGCAGCTCCTGATACCCCCTACACATTTTTCTGCTTATATAAAAATCTTATATTACTGAGAGGCCTCAGGCTATTCTGAAAACCCAGGACTGTATTCCAGCCTCTTGCCACCTGACATTCAAGACTGAGAGGAAGAATTAAAACTGCCCATGGGGTATTTCTGCCCTTTCCTCCCTTTGAGATGCATGGAGAGAAGCAAGACTGACTGAAGCTACCTACCTGTATGTTCTTTTTTCCCTCTTTGCTGACCGTGAGGAGTAGCAGCATTTTTTTCTAGATACTGAGTCAGTCATTCTGTCCTGAATGTGCATGCAAGCACAGACGTGCAAAGCCGCCTTAGGGCCTGTAGTACAGTATCGGGACATAGGCATCTAAAATTGTGTTGTCAGTTTTTGGGAAATACAAACCCAAAGATGTTAACCCAGAAGTGTGCCCCTTCCTCTTCACCACCCCCACCTCCAAAAATTAGCTGAGCCAAGGCATCATGAACTGTGAAGTTCTACCTCCCATTTGCCAAAACTGCTCAAGAATTTAAGGGTAGTAGAAAACTCTTGGGTGTTATACCTGATCTTCTTAAATCATCATTGCTACCATAAAGGGGAAAAAAAAATTCTATTTTTCCAGCCCAGTAGTGTTTCTTATCAAAGTTAGCAAAGCTTATTTTGTAATAATGCTTTGGGAAGGACATAATTGCATGCTAAGGGCAAAGTCTAGTGGATTTAAAAACTTGGTTAAGTGATAGGAAAAAGATGATAATGAACAACTGCGTATGAAGGCTTCAGGGATATTAATCTGGATGTGTTCCCTAGGCACCAGTCACACAGTCAGTGTACACTCTTTAGCTAATGATCTGGAAGATCAAACACAGAGTGCTTTGGCATGGTTTCTGTTGACATCAGGAACCTGGCTGTGTAAGGTCCCGATCAGGGGGCAAAGGGCAAAAGTGCAACATCTGCTTACCTCCTGTGCAACCAGCACTGTTCAGCCGTGGGTAAACCCGCTCATGTCAGTGACCCCCGATGCAGTAGCAGCAAGCCAAGCCCCGCACAGCTTTGCTGAACCGGGAACTGGTGAGTGGCCTCTGTTACTCACTAGCTTTGTGTGGGAGAAGGAAAAAAAATTACCACATTTCTCCTTCTGGACTGCTGGAACTTGGCTGGGACTCATAGCCTGTGCACAGCGAGCTGTGGAGAGACCTGGGCCTGCTGTGGCCACTCTTCAACATGGAGCTGCACAGCAGCTCGGGTACATCCTGCTGCACCGCAGCATCCCGGCTCCCGAGCCTGCCACGGGCAAGGCATAGAGTGCACATGTATGTACTTCAGCTTGGAAAAACCTGAGGGGAAATGTGCTAGTCCTGTCTCTAGAGACTATAGGACAGTGAAAACACAATGGGTATTTTTGTCGTTGGTTTCCTTTTGTTTTCCGTAGCAGTTTATTGAAGTCCCTGGTGTACTTTAGTTCCAGGTTGTTTCTCCCAGCACACCTGGCATACTGATGTGTGTCAAAGCGGTGCATTTCTGAAAATGCGAAAAGTATACACCACCTGATCTGCTTCCCTGGCATTACAGTTAGAAAAACCGTAAGCTAAAATCCACTTCTGTAAGAACAGCAAACTCAGCACACAAGGCTGTCACTTATAGGCTTACTGCCAGGCACCCAGAGTCAGGCTGGTTTTCACCTCTCCCCTTTCAGGTAAAGCACACATGCATTTTTACAGTTACTTTATCTTCTTAAAATTAAGGAAATGCAGAATGGTTCCAGGCCAACACAAGTCTGCCAAAGTACCAGTTGTCCAGGACTGTTCTATCATGGCACAGTGTGATCCACCTGGTCACTACCATTTTCTTACACACCTGCTATTAAGAGTTAGCTGACCCCTTGCTTCAGAGCTGAAAGACAGGCTTCCATTTAGTCTGTGGAAAACACTTATTTGTTAAATATAGACGCAATGATGGATGCCTTTTTTATACAAAACTGAAACTAGTGGTGAATTTTCATATGCTTTGAAGCTGAACAAAACATAATCACTTAAGAGCATAGAACATGCATTCATGAAGGATTCCCAGTTCTCATCTCTGAAGATGGATACTGTCCTAATCAGAAAGAGTAAGATGATGCATAAGGTGATACACTAGTTTTAGGCAAAAAGTAACCTTGTAACAGATGAAATATTAAGCATAAGCAGATCAGTTTCAATGTTTTCTCTCCGTTGTTGTATCTGATACAGTTGTTTTGCTCAACTCCATTTTATAAGACTTCAAAAAGGGCCTTGTCTGGGTCCCCCCCAGGCTGCACTATGATCTGAGAAGTGCTCGTTGCACTAGTCTTCTTAGAAAATAAAGATTCTAGACAACCATTGATTGAAAAAATTTTATTATAAAATTATTTCAACATCTACATCCAGGTAAAAGACTTAAAACTACAGGTCTGCTTTCAGAATAAAAATTCAGTGAATGCTGGAAAAGGTGCTGTAATTATCTAGGTAGATAGACCTAATTCGTCATACTGCAGAGATTCCATGCGGATTCCTTAAGTGCTATACACACTTCTGTCTGCATCATGAATGTTTTCTGCAGCTTCACTCTGCAAACAAAATTACAGACATTTCTGTGGCACTCACGTGCCTCAGCTGCTTTGAAACAGAAATTACAGCTCCTACTTGGAGCAGCTGCAGCTATGTTACAGGTGTACCATCATATCACAACTCATACCCAAGCATTACTGGGTGCAGACAGTAAGGTATAAATTGTGTTTACTTGACAACAGTAAATACCTACGTATTTATGACCTTGTATTCTATACAAAATCAACAAGTACTCAAATATATTATGGCAGTGAAGACAGCTTTTTCATACCTGTATACTCTTGACAAAGATATTTCCTTTTTACAAACCATTTCATTTGCTGAGCTGAGCTCAGATACATGATCTGGTGACCTTTGGTGACTGCAGCTTATTCACCAGGATAAAGACAGTCTAGATGCAGTACTAAAGTCATAATGCTCAGCAGTTATCACCAATACATATAAATTTAGTTTTTGAAAGAAATGAAGCATACCAGACCACTATTTTATTTTTGATTGAAAAATCTATCCCAACAGAACTTCTACAAAACAAAAGCAGTTCCATTCTTCTCTCATTCCTATTAAAAACATTTTAAATTCACAGTAGAGTATGGAGTGGCTTTCTTTCCAACAAATACAAATCTGTTACAGAAAACTGTCATACAACTGAGCAGGATGCTTTACTGTACTTGCAACTTCTTCCAAAGGATCACATACACCTGAGATAATATGCTAACTAGTAAAAAAAGTTCAAGTAATATTATACAGCCCTGATGAACTTTAGACTGGCCATCTTGGCAATAGCTTAACACCTGTTGTTAAGTTTACTTTGCTTACAAAAGTGAAAATGTACAAAGATGTGCAAAGAAGAATCTTACTGAGAACAGAATACTTTCCCAATGACCCTCTCCCACTGGCACCGTTCTTCTGGGAATTCCCCCTATTTTGCTGTTCATAAAAGCTATTCTGTAGTTTTCAGTGCTGCTTGCATTTTGAAACATCATTTCCTAAGCCCTTTCCATTACAATGAACAGTTCTTAGAACAAATTTATAGTTTCAACACCACTCCTGAAAACTTCTCAAACAGACTTTCAGTGCTCATCACAGCTTTCAGGATACAGATCCTCATGTACCTCTTTGAGCTAGTGTGGTCCAATACAAATTTGACAAAGACAGCTGGCAGATTTCGGTTTAGTGTACTGAGCCACTAATCTTCTAACACCACAACAAAACAAAAACACAAACCCGTGTTTTAAACATGCTGTTTCCCACAACATGCTTATACACCACAGATCACAAAACCTCTCTGTTCAACCTGTTATGTCTGACTTCAGTTCTTGGAAAATCCTATCTGACTTGGCACATGCTCTCCAGAGTACAGTGATGTAGGCTAGATGCACCCTAACCTTAGAGCTGGTATAACGAAGTACATCTCCGTTTCTTTCCAGGACCTTTCCAAAACATCCTGACTTTCTTCTTAATTACCTTATGCATAGAAGCCTTACTTGGCTGGTTTTCCATGAACAGCTTAATATAAAAAAATCTAGCAAAGTAACTCACAGAGTTACACCACATAAGAATAATTACTGGAATACTTTTTTTTTTTTTTTAATGGACTTCCTTATACATGGAGAACACTTTCTCCCTACTTCCCAGGACTCCCTCCTTTCCAGTCAGGCTGTATTTGAATGCTGTTTGTATCTTGCTACAAGACTGCCATATTAGGTAGATCTTTTCTAAGTGTTATAATTATAGCTTTAAAGTACAGGTGTTATCTGCCTACCTGAGAAGTTCTGTAATAAGATAAACTGCTGATAACTATTCTAGGAGAAAAATATGCATCAGCATAACTTATGTTTATCAGTATTCAAGCATTAAACAGGACTTAAAAATTGCACACCTCTACCACACCAAGTCTTTGATCATAAGAAAAAAAATAGTCTGATTTTTCTCTACACACAGATCTTTAAAGACATATGTGCTCCTATTTTCCTCGTTTTGAAGTCCACAGCAAGATTTCACATTCAGTGCACACAGCCTATGTGATAACATCCTTATCTTCTTTCTGCTCTGTCAGTCCTGCAACTTGCTTGTTTGGAGGTAGATGAGTACTTCCAAACGCTGCTCTTTTCGAGAAGCCAGCTTGATCCCCTTGGTTGCCTGGACACCAACTTCTCTTCAGAAAGCTGAACTCTGTTTTGATACATTCTTTGGGTCTTTGCTTGGGACACACCAGTCATCCGCCTCTGAGGTAGCTTGGTAATGCTTAGAAGCTGATTTATTAAAAACTGGGAGTTTTTCTACTGAGTCTGTTGATAAGGCCTAAAGTCAAGAAGGAAGAAGTTACTTGGTTTCCACCTCTCAATAATGGCACTTTGCAAAAATTCATGCAGTATGCTTAAAGTGTTAAGCCAATGACACTACAAACCAAAGTTATTTACAGAAGTATTTCTGCAATAGATGCGGTAGTTTATGTGCTTCAGTATCTATGCTTATTTTGGATAATTTAGTGGGACAAATGTAGTAACATGCAATCCTACTTATGCATTTTTATAGGCCTTAAGCATTACCCCCTAACATGTTTTCAAGATAGTCCAGGAATGCACGTAAGAGAACTTTGATTTACAAAATGCCAGAGATGCTTTAAAATATGTTCTTTCCCTACTTCTATATTTTGCAAATAACAAAAAAAAATCCTATCCTATTGGGAAATGGCTAAATAGAAATATTATATCTATAAATATATATAGCTGAACTGTCTCTTCCTCTTGTACTACTGCTGTGGTTGTGCTTCAGTGTCTTCAGAACTATGTTCTCAGTTTACTGGAAGAAATTCAAAGGAAGTTTTTCCTGTGAGTAAGCACAGAAAATAGAAAAGAACACGTAGTCCTGTTTGCAGGTTGCTTATAAAAACAGTAGTGCATGTTATATGCCTGGTGTTCAAGATTACTGATATCTGGATCCCATATATAGGCTATATGGCAACTGCTGAACAGCATCAGTTTAAGGATTTAGTTTATGCAAACTTTCTGGTTGTCACAGAGTAAAGAAATCAGGTATGTAGCTCACACCCTGACTCCCAGTACTTTGTATTCCAGGAACAAGTAGAAACCATCTTAACACTATCTGAAAATTAACAGGGCTCTCACTAGTAGTTTTTCAAGTAGACTACTTAAAGCCAAGTGACCTTTTTAATTCTACCTACCAGTTACTGTTATTTCTTAAGAAAAAAAAACAAGAGCTACTCATGAGCAAAGAATTTGTTTACCTTAAAATGATACTGAGTAGTTACCTCACTGCATTAATTTAACTAAATCAAAATACATACCTTCAAGTAGATAATAGCATCTGTTCCATAACCACATATGGAGTAGAGATTCAGATCTCCTTGAAAGTATTTAGCATACAGACGTGAA
This sequence comes from Pseudotriccus pelzelni, assembly GCA_035584735.1. NCBI lineage: Eukaryota > Metazoa > Chordata > Aves > Passeriformes > Tyrannidae > Pseudotriccus > Pseudotriccus pelzelni. The sequence goes on from JAWMRA010000078.1 coordinate 23,108,350, forward strand.
ATTGGCAAGCCATACCCAAAGCCAGCCTGAAAATAAAGTATAAGATACAATTAATTATTTTTTTACTATCTCTTACAGCTTAAAGTTAAATAGCTGGAAAGTCTTCAGAGATTTTAAAGTGCTAGAAGTCCTTTGCACTTCCTCTTCTCTTAAAAACAAACATAAATCTCTAATAAGTTTCATATAGAATACTGAAACTGACCATTAAAAAAACCAAACCCACAAGAAAATAAATCTTCATGGAAAATAAATCTTAATGGAAGAGGGACAGTTTAAGTGTAACTTTTACACAGTACATTTCTGCATTCTCCCTCCTCTGTTTTTGCTAGTACAGCTTGATTTGTAAAAGCAGCTTCCTACTGGGAGATAAACATTAGTCTAGAAGACTGTTCTAGTTGTGCTTGCCCCCAAAAAACCAGCATAATTTACAGTAATTTTGAGAATTGAATGGGAAGTGAAGACCAAGTAAATTAGTGTCTTTGGGATGTAAGGGGGAAAAAAAGGAGGGCGGTTTAGATTCAGGTTGTAATGTTTTTCTTTGTTTACACCTTGAAAAGCGTACTTCTGTCCACTAAGCAAAATGTTAAAATTCTTTTTCAGTAAGTGTTAATTAATACTTATGAGGCTCAGTAATCTTTGCATACCCCACAAAGCAGCAGGGTGGACATAGTGTTTCATTATTAGCCCACCAATCTGTCTAACACTTACAGCAACCTTATCATCAACATGAGTATTGAAAATATCTTACAAAAGGAGTATTTCGAGCATCATCCATATTGGGCCTTGGTGCTGTGGAATACATGTAGCTGAACAGCCGCTCAATTTTCCTTACCGGAACACCACCTCCTCTGTCTGAGATCTGATTCAAGAGAGAATGAAGTTAACATCAATCATGCACTAAGAATGGTATTTTAAATGCTGTTATTTGAACACACCTTTCCAACAGTCATAAATGCAAACACTTGTTTTGCAGCATATTATTTTACAGTTAGATAACTGCACTACATGGAAGCTATCAACAGAATGCTCATATGCTCGCTCATAGTATCTCTGATCTGTTGTCAGAGGTCAGAAGATCTTTTAATAGAATTTGCTGCAGCAAATATAACCATAAAGATCACATTAAGTCCATATTGTAGTAGGCCAACAAAATACCTTAATTGCCAAGTCTTCTTTTCCTAGAACAACTGTCACCTCAATTGGAGAAAGGGTGGGACTGTTTTCTTGGAATTCAACAGTTGCCCTCATTGAATTCTATGGAAAGGAATGTTACCATTATCAGAGATTGTTGAATCCATGCACTTCAAACCATAACCCTGTTATGTAGAGGCTGAGCACAGTTACCCTCTATTCCTATCAGACACTTAGCATTTTCCCATAACAAGAGCACAGGAGGTCTCACACCAAGAAGTGTCTAAGCATAGCCAAGACTCTTCTACGTGTGAAAGATTACTGTTCTTGCCCTAAAGTCAACAGGTTTCCAGAGAAGAGCAAAGTTCAGCAGTTGCTAGAGGCTGCCAGACTTCTGCACTCCATGTTGGCAGCATTCCTGTTCAGTCCTATTCACAACTTCTAGATGTATTGGCCACTCCACAGAAAAGGCACCAGGGCAAACCTGCACTACAGCTGTAACCTCTAAAAGCAGAAGGCTTGTGGTGGTCACAATCCCAGATCCCACTTTCACACTCTCTTGCCCTTATCCTGTCACATTTACCATCACACAAAAGGGTGCAAATGCTCTCCTACCAACTGCAGTCATTTCTTTCCCAACTGCCAAAACTATTTCCCCAAATAAGAAAACCTTTGAGAACTCACTGTCCTGTGCAAAGACTTATTATTTCATTCAGATCTAGCTAGAGGTTCTAAGTATTTATGCTCTAGGTCAGACTACTAAGGGAAGAAAAGAGTTTTTACTGACATACCTTAAAGAGCTCAAAAAGCATGTGGAAAAGATGAGATGGAACATATACAATGTTAATTGGCTCTCCTGGAGCTTTTCCTAGAGGAAGGGAAAAATAAAAATAAGAGTTAAAAGGGCGATGACATTTTTCTGTATTGTATCCAAATTTTACAATAAGCAAGTTGCCAAAACAAACCAGAAAATGTATCAAGTTTCATTTTTGGTTTCACTCCCTACAAAATGGGCAAACAACTTTATGCATTCATAAGAGTGTTTAGATTGCAATCACCACTTGCTTAATCACAGTTTCTTTTCAAATAAACAAAAAAAAAATACCAAGTATTCACCCCCTTTTATAAATAAAGGATTTCAAACATTAAGCAGACTGCTGAAATCAGACAGACACAGGCACTTAGACCAGAACCAGCATTTCAGTCAGCAGTTCCTCACCCCAGATATAGACCTCCTCTCTAGCAACAGGTTCGTCTTACTTTTTTCAAATTGATAAATGGTACCTCAGAAAATCCAGTGTTTAAGATATATTAACATTTGAGTTCTAACACAGGAGATTAAGTGAGGTGCCTATAATAGAAAATGAAGAGGAACTTGGCCAAGTTAGGTCAACCGGTATGTACCATTAAGGTTACAGAATTGGGAGCTTTTGATTCAGGAAGAGCAGCAGTTTGCCTACTGAAAGGAAGGCAGTCATAAAAGCTCTCATCTTACCGTTCACTTGAGTAAGTTTCAGTTCTGGAGATGTTAAGTAATATTGGTCACACAACAACTTCGAACTTTCATAAGCATCTGAAATATTTATTAAATATGTGAAATGTACAAGTTTATTTTTAATGTTAGACAAAATCCAGCTTGTAACTGCATTAGCTGCTAAAGTGTTACAGAGTCTAAGACTGTGTCTCAATGGAATGATAACATTGTATCCACTCTATGCATTAAAAATTGAAAACAAATAGGCAACTACAGCAGCAAGAGAAAATCTTCATACAATTGGAAAATTGTGTAGAACTGATGCATCTGTTATCTATCAGTAGATAAGACCAACCTCAACATATCAGACAACTCTAAGTCCTACCTCATCTGTCGCTTGCTAGAACTTACTCCAACACATTTTTTTACTGCTACTTTGGATTTTAAATTCTGGCCTATAAAAACTTGTGCTTTCAGCATAAATAGACTGCTTTCAGCCATTTCAATAAAAGCCAGTCAGCATCCCATATAACACATGTTGGTTACCCAAACTGCTTGCAATCAAATATAAACACTGATCATGAAAAGAAATGTCAAGGATTTAAGAATACGTACCATTCACTACTTCAACAACATCACAGCAAGGATCAATACTTCCAATGTGTCTTGGGTGCCCCGAGCCAGATTTATCATCAAAAAGGAGAGCTGATTGAGATGAAAATGATACTATATTTAATCCCAAATACTGTATTATTAAAAAAGCCTAAAAAATTAGACTAATACAATGTGATCACAACACAGAATCACATAAAAGAATTAATGTTGTTTATGCCTTTTATGAGTTAAAATGCCATCTACTGCCAGCAAACTATGTTGGTTTTTCTGTAGTTCAACATCTGAAGGTTTTTAAAGTGTAAAGAATTACATACTTACATATTCCACACCAGACTTATTACAATTAGTCTGTAGTCTAGAAAAAAGTTCTCATTACTTTAAGTGATAGATTCAGTGTCACACAAAATTATCTTAGGCAGATCTCCAACAGTTTCAAGAAGTGTTTACATTAACTTGTTACTCCTTAGGTTGAAGTTTTTCCTCATATAAGATTTCTACTTACTGTGTTGGTTCATTAGCATCCGGGTAGAAATACGGCTCATGTAAAAACGATCCAAAAAATACTGAATGTTTTGATTGGTGACAGGATCTACATTGAAAGTGTCTTTGTATTCAATTATTCCTTGTGCCATTGTAGGAACCACATCATGATGTCTGTTTCGGACTCTAATTAATGTATCTATAAAGCTAGGTCAAAAAGAGATCTTTTTAGAACATTATTCTGAGATTACATAGAGGCAAGCTTTGTACAATGTAATTATCTAATCCAGCAGCACCACTCGTAAGTGCTTAACAGCCTTAATAATCAAATACAGTCTACTATTTTCATTCTTTTAAAAGTGACTCCTCACTGACTTAAATCAGGAGAGTTTGGCATTTTCAGTACAAAAAGTGTAATTATTAGCCACATCAAATTCACTGCCTGTTTACTCGTTTATTTAAGCAGATGAGAATGTGAGGAAGATCCCTATCTGACATCTTGGAAAGAAGGAGGAATGTGACTTCACAGATAATTTTTGTTGATATTTCTCTGTCATGATAGTTCAAGGGGCAGTATGACCTTGAAACCAAGCTGCAACAGGTCATAGTTATTTGCAATATTGCTGAACATGATCAGAGATTTAAAGCAGCTTGCTCTATGCAGAACACTTTATGCCCGATTACCAAATTCAGCTCATGACAGCTCTCAGTCTAAAGTGACAATATTATGAAAAGTAGAATGTGAACTAAAAAGTTCAAAGAAACAAATTAAAAGCTTACTCAGATAAGACTTTTTGGTCATCTGGGCTTTTCTGATGGAACTCAACCAGCTCCTTCAGGCTTTGGATGTACCTATTAAAAAAGAATACAGGGAGTTTTCTTAGCCTATGAATGTAAAAAGTACTTTGCCTTGTTCACATTATTACTCTTAATAAGTCAGCTAGGAGTTTGAAATGTCTTTGAAGTTTGAAGTATGTTTGAAGTGTCAAACTTCCATCTAACAATGGAATGACAGATGGACACCTCTTGACTGCCTGAATCCTAGAAGTTCTAAAAGTCTTTTCTTGTGCCTGCCATGCAGAAAGAAATCTAAACCCTCACTTCAGATACATAGGATCACCTTAAAATTCTTGAAAAGAGACTTACTTCAAAAGAAGATCCAAATGACAATACTGATCAGGAAACCACTTAAGCAAAAGTTTTCTAAATCTGATCAGCTTTGGCAGAAGGTAAGTAGTTGAGCCTCTTGCACTAACATCTGATAGTCCTGACGCATATTACAAAGGCACAACTGTTTGCTATATTAAGAACAGTTTCTGGATCTCATTCTAATACTTCTGCCCTTTATGTCAGCCATCCTGGCAAACACTGCAACTGTGCCAGTAAACAAGGTTAAATCAGATTCAATGACTCTGTCAACTGCAGAGATTATGTTAATTGAACTCCACACACTTGCTGCACAGGTCAAGGCTTTGGAACAGAAGCTCTGTTACTAATCTGAAAGAATGAAACAAGTACATAACCTTCATTCCCATTTTTATGTGGCTCTCAGGGTCTGTAATGCTACGTGAAAACAGAACATATTTTCTTCTCTCCCTTCTTAAAGAATAAGAAGGGAGATTTGCTCAAACAGCTATTTCAAACTGCTAAACCCCACACCGCCTATTTAAAGGTAACAATATAAACATGTTGGTTTTCCAATTTACTTTTAGTAAGCTAGAAAAGGACAGAGTGTAACAGCTTGCAATTCAGCTTTGATGAAGGAACTGCATTTCTAATGTATTTTGTTATGCCTTCTACTATTCAAAAAAGTCTGTGACAACAAAGTTGTCAAAGCTGTGTTACTTTACAGGCTGAATTGAAGTAGTTCATACTTACCAGCTTTTTACTAATTGTACTGATGGAGTGCCCAGTAATTTATCAGGAAGAAGATCAATTTCTCTCAGTATGTTTGCAAACCTCACAGGAAGTTCTTGTCGCAAAAACGCAAAAGAAGTTCTCTCACATCCATTAGTTGAGCCTATGAATAAATCCAAGACAAAATTTTTGTTTAAGGAAGTTTCAAGGTGCAACTACAAATTGCTGGCTCACCACAGACTTCAGGACGCTGTTTATAGGACGGCAAGACACAGCGTATTCCTGGGAAGAATACCTGTACAGTTCCCATGCGCACACAGGTCTTATCTGCAATCGTCTAAGAAGCATTCCAGCCTCTGTAAACACGAGCGTCTTCGGAGTGACGCCTGGCAGTGTCATGTGCCCATCTGCCGGAGCGATACTGGGACCTGGGAACAGCGCGTCCAGTCCACCGCGGCCGATGGCTCCTCCCGATACCGAGTGCGCGGGGCACGAATACGCCCCGCACACCATTCACCTCTCGGCCCCCACACCCCACGAGCACGGCCGAAACAGCGCTCTAAGCGCATCCTCAGCTCCGACGGCGCACTCCGGTCACCACCGCCGGGCACCTGAGGCTGGGGATGGTCACCCGAGGCCACCTCCCCGCCGCCCCCACCGCCCCGGGGTCGGCGGGTCCCCGCCGGGGCTCGCCCCGCTGCGCCGCCCTGGCGCTGGGCAGCCGGGCCGGGACGGCAGCGACTCCCGTGCGGGCTGAGCCTCCGGGCGAGGATCGCCGCTCCTTCCGGCCCGCGCAGCGCCGTCTCCGCACCCCGGCCCGCCGCACCCCCGGGCTCGTCCCGCCGCGGGGAAACGAGCCCCCGAGCGCCGGGCTTGAGCCGCCTCTCCGCCCAGACCCTCCCCTGCTCGTCCCGCTTCTCACCGAAGTCCAGCAACTGCTTGATGGAGAGCGGGGACGGGGAGAAGCGGGAAAACTGCTCCACCTCCTGCGGCAACCGGCCGCGGCTGCTGCCGGCGCTGGCCCCTGCCAGCGGGGCGGCGCTGCGCAGGGCGATCCGGGCGGCCTTCATCGCTCCCGGGGCGGCGGGTGGGTGGGTGTCAGGTGAGCGAGCGGTCTGTCGGCGGCACCGGCGCCGTCCCCGTGTCCCCCCGCCTGTGGCGCGGGCCTTCACGTGGCGCCTCTATTTACACTCGCAGGGGGCGGGGCTCCGACAGGCCGCGCCCCCTCCGGAGCGCCTCGTGACAGCGCTGGCGGGGTTCCCCTTTCCCCCGCCGTCCCGGGGCCGCGGGCGCTTCGCCATCCCCGCGGGGGAAGCGCCAGGGGCGCCGGGCTGGCCGGGGAGGGCGTGGGCGAGCCGCGGGGCCAGGCCGGCGGAGCGGGGGGCGCTGGCCCCGCGCCGCCCGCAGTGACCTTGTTTACCGGGCGAGGTCGGCGGCGGGGCAGCCGTGCCGAGGCCCCGCCCCTCATTGGCTGCCGGGGGGGCCCGGCCGTGGGCAGGAGCCAATGGGCGGCCGGGCCGGCGGGAGCGCGCGGCCGTGTCAGGGAGCCGTTGCCCCGCCCGGGGGGCTGAGGGGCGGCCCGGGGGGTGTCGGGTCTGTGCGCTCGTACCGGGGGGCTGGGCGTGAATTACTGAGGGGAAAATGGCACGGTCGGCGCAGGGACTACGCGGGTGTGCAAAGGGAGCAAAATCAGATCCCAGCCCGCAGGGTTCAGGTTGCTCACATGTAGGTCAGGGCTGTGACCTGGGTTAACAGTGACCAAACACCCGAGGACAGCTGTGCTGGTGACGCACTGGCCCAGGGTCGGCATGTGGCCTTTATTTACTCTCTCTAGAGCTGACAGGCGACTGACAGGACAGTGCTCTCGGGGACACCTCATCTTCCAGGTCACAGCCGATCCGGGAAAAGCCTGCTCACCTTTCCTCTTTGCTGGAGAGGAAGCTTGGATGTCCCGTGCTGCCTGGCCTTTTCCCAACACACCAAGTCCACTTCACTAAAGGCAGGTTTTGCGTAATGCGTTGAAGGATGGAGTTAATGTCAGCAAAGGACTTCCTGACATCCTAAAACTTGGTTTGAAACAGCAGAAGCATGGGGCAATAAAACAACAATACAAACATTGGCAAACAACTCCACAGTCCAGTTATTGTATGCATATGTTTACACACACACACAAACATGTAAACTTTTTTTTCAAGGGAAGGAAGATACATTCCTAACAAGAAATTCCTGTGTTTGGTTTAATAGGCAGAGAACTTGCCATTAGATTGGGTTTTTCAACTCTACCTCATGTTTTTCTCTTCCTAGTCATTATATCTGTTATCCCTGTTCATGGTTCTACTCCCACAGTACTTTATGTTTCATTATTTTATTGCTCCCTGTTTTATTATTTTATTGGGAGAGTTACTCTGTTTCTCCATCCGATATATTCTCATTGCCCCAATGATTGAACGTTGGGATATGAAATGTGAAATGAAGCAAAAGGTAGACCTCTAAAAGCAGCAAATGTATTCACTTTGATTTTTACTGTCCTTACCAGAAGCTGAAAATTGAAAATAAATGTTGGGATTTGCTTTTGACTATTTCAGCTTTGTTTGCCTGCAAGTTGCAGATGACTCAGAGAAGTGAAAATGCCGTACAAATTTGTTTAAATCATGAAAATCATGTAGGATAGCCTTTGTTTTGTTTCACATTCTTCCTGAAGCCACTAATAAGTGGCAAGCAAGAATCTCAAAATTAACACTTTGCAATAAAATCTGAGTCAGGAAAGTCCTCTGCACTAGGCAGATCTGGTTTATAAGATCACTATTTCTATTGAATTGAGATACTTTGTTTTAATCTGTTGTTGTGCTGAGCCTGCTTAATATAAGTCACTTGAATATCCTTTGTGAACGGTCATATTACACACCCTGTTCTGAATAGGGAAAAAGTCTACTAGGAATAATTTCCTTTGTTTGCATTAATTCTCTTTATAGCAACATGCTTTCTCATTGTTTTCCTGATAGTTATACACAGTAAGGGATGAACAAATATCTTACATATTGAGTTTAGCTCTGGACAAACAATACAACCGTAGTTGCAGGAAATATGGGAAACGTGTTGCCTTCCCCAATTGTTAAAAGGGCAAGGCTCCAGTAACTCAAAACCAGGATGTTTTTCAAATCAAAACAAACTTCCACAGGAATTTTACAAATCAGCAGCACAGTAGTGAACAGAGTTTTTATTACTCCAATGAGCTTCCGGAAGAAGCGCGTCTCCTTCATAATGCAAATTTGCTTCTTACTCTTTGTTTTGATGGGTTATATATTACAGCAGGTTCTGAACAATATGAATTTCCATTCCTGTATACATAAACAATATCTCTCTGAAATAATTGCTAAGGATGTCCTGAATATTCAGCAAGACAGCTAAGTTTTTATGTAACAATATATGAGGATTCATGGTCAGCCAAGCTTCACGTGAAGACTAGGCTGTGAAAATTGTAACCACTTCAAACAATGCCTCAGTCTGTCCCATCTCCAGAAGTGTTGATTTTCTCTCCAAACCACCATTTCCCCCTCCCCTTGAAGCTCCGGAGCTCGTGACAGTTTTAAGTGCAGGTGCTGGAGAACAGCGTTTTGATAGTGCAGGACAATGCCAAATTCTGAACTGCAGTATTCATCAGACGAGGTTTCATTTTTGCTGCTTAGATATTTTAACTCTTCTCTTCTGAACTGCCCCAGGGCAAGTTTTGAAGAGGCAGAAACAACGTTTTCAGTTGCTCGGTCACAATAATGTTTTGCTGACTATGCTTAAGAATATGGAGCTGGGTTAACATTCTGCTTTTTTGCACAACAGATGGGTCCAGAAGAGTGGAATGAATGAATGCCGGATGCCTGTCCATTTGTCTCCTAGTAGCTCTCCATCGCAAAGCTGCCTCTCACCTCATGTTCCATATGTCCTCCCCCAGCCAGAGACACAATGTGCTGTACTGAGGTCACAGCCACATTCCTGCTTCACCAGCATACGTAATAACTGACCATGTTGCTGATGTCTAATAATAGGTATCTTGGCTGCTTTTGTCCCACCTTTTTCTTTGTGGGGACACAAATTTAAGGCTCTTTTTCCTAACCCATCTGCCAATGGGTGCTGGAGAGAATATGCTGTGCTGGGCTGAGTGCCCTCTCCTGACCAGCCAGAATATATGTGATGACAACTGGTGTGGTTGCTGCTCTCTAGTAGAATGAGTCTTGTCTGAGTTTCTCCTGCCTTTATTCAAAGTTGAGCAAAATTTGAATCTCTCCTCCCTAAATTACCTTCTAGTTTGTACAAAGTTTGTAAGGAGTTGATTATGTATTCAACTTTGGTTGAAATGGTTAGGAGGGGTGGTTTGGCAAGAAGGTGAACAGGCAGCATTATCGTGTTTTTTTTTTCCTATGTGGAACCAGACTAACATTTTCTGCTAAGGGCAAAGGCAACTTCTAATTCAGCTTTTGTAAGGAAGGGTAAATGATGACCCAGAATGAGCAGTAAGCCAAGCTGGAAATTAATGGTAGCACTAGAAAGTTTTGAACGTAAGCAGAAGGAATAGTCGGGTGACTGAGTTGTATTTGCAGGACTTCATGAAATTTCCAGCAGTACCAAGGGCAAAGCACTCTCCCTCTCCCTGTAGATGGGTCTGCATTTATAGAATGGGATTGTTACTTTAACCTACTGATACATTTGTTTTCTAAATATTTATGTGGCCCTTTGGATGGAAAAAAGGACAGAAATAGCATTACAAACAAGGGTCATATCTTTCTGTACTCATCTTTCTGTCACCCGATGCTGGTGCTGCAGGAGTTGTCAAGCTGCTGAGGGCTCCCAGTGCAGCCAAAATAGCCAAAGTAGGTGAAAGGTTGTGGAGGAGAACACAAACAGGCTGGAGTGCCTCTTCAGTAGTTCAGTAAGGGAAGGGTCCTGCAGCTGCTCCAGCACTTGTGTAATCTCCCCTACCCACTCACAGCTTGCAAAAGTCAAGAGTACAGTAGCTGGATCATTTTACAGATGAAGCTGTGGCCAGTCAGCAGCTTGCTTGGAGCTGTAGACACAAGGATGAGCATGGCAACTCAGCAGGTGTTGAGCAGGAGACACCCTTTTTGCTCATCCCCTGCCTTTGTTACCCATGCCTGAAATTGTCTGTTAACTCCTTTAAAATCACGGAAAATGAGAATGGATTGCTATACTTTCAAAATTGCTTTTTAAAAAAATAGCTAGAGATTCTTCCATGAGATTAACTGTGGGTATTTAAACTGGGAGTGTAGAGATAGCAGAGAGGGAGAAGACTGTTTTGGAGCATAGCTCTACCCTTCAGGAAATAAAGCTAGGACTCAAACTGTGATAACAGTATGACTCAAAAGTGTTTATCTTGAAAAGCTTGTCACTAAAGCATACAGAATTTAGGAGGCTGTTTGCTAAGCAGGGGAATAGTAATCTTCAGCCAAGTACACCACTGCAGAAAAAATAAAGGTAAACTCTCAGTGTGGGCTGGCACTGTTCTAAAGTACATAGCTAGACAAAATAAAGTCCTTTTCCAGCCTCAGCTGACTACCATAGCACTTTTTGTGGAAGACCATTTGGTATCCTCTATGAGAACTGCTGATGCTGAGGAAAAGAAAGAGGAAAGGCATTATCAAGACAGCTGCCACTTTGGCTGCCTTTACAGTGAACAGCCCTGCTGTAGAGAAGAGCAGGGAAAAGGTGGACACCTTGTGAGAAGCCAGGGGGGAAAATGTGAATGTTACTAAAATAATGCAGCTTTTAAGGTAAAAATATGTTTCAACAGAATCAGAAAACCATTATATTTTTCTGTAGGAATACGGGAATGGAGCTAGTGTAACAGGATGTCTCAATTTGAAAGTTTTGGATTAGACATTTTAAGAAACACCAGAAACACCACACCCTGAGAAGGAGTTCTAATTTTACCTGTAACCCTTACATGAGTCATGGGCCTTGAACTGGTACACATACTGCTTTTGTTTTTCAGAGTGGACCACCCTGGGTAAATTGAGTTGTTTTTGCTAAGTCTTCTATCAAATATGCTTGATACTGTTGAGTGTAGTGGTACAACTGGTAAACTGGATGTGATGGCTCGAGTTCCTGCTCAGACCCATAGCCTTGAATTGTTACTTCAGGTTCTTTTGTCTGAGGCTGATCTTAGAAAGCATTCTGTTTTCCCAGTTGTTCCATCTCAGCATTTCTTTCATCAGGTATCAGAGTTTATTTTCTTTTACTGTCCGCATCATAGGAACTTGAATGAGAAGTTTAGCCTAGGAAATATTAAGTCAAGACAAGAGACATCCTCTAAAAGAGGGCTCTGTATGGTGTTATCTGGCCATCCTTTCAAAGGAGATGCAGAGTTTATGGTGTCTCTGGAATGTCGCTTCTCCCTAGTGCTTTGGATGGGAAGTTTGTCTTCTGTTTGCAACATCCTGGTTATTATCACTGAAGTGTCATTTCACAGATACTAATCAGTTGTTCTCATAAAGACTGAGTTCATAACAGTACTTTACAGGAGGTATTTACACAGTAGGTCTGTGGGAGTTTTCTTAATTGATGAAATGTATAGCCACAGGCTAAGCTGTAATACTTGTGGTTAAATATGAAAATGTGGCTTGTGTATTAAAGTAGCCAGTACAATAAAAAATGTTGCACTGCACAATTAAAATGGTTTGCCTTTGGGTTTGAGTAAGTGACAAATATTTTTGTGTCTTGTGACTAACAGGTATCTAATTATGGGTAAACTGTCAATGCAAGATTGCTGGAACATCCAGAACAGCCTAAACAAGGAAAGTCTCCCTCTCTCCATTAATTGTGGAACTGTTTCAGTCTCAGTGGTATACTAGACAAAAGCCACAGAGTTCCATTATGCAGTGTTAGTATGTTTTCTTTTTTACTGTGATGCTTTTAATATTGTTTATTACTCTATCTACTTTGGTATTTTCAAATTCATTTTTCAAAGTAGTGCTCCTCTAATAGTCACTGAAATGAAAACCAAAATTGTCAGTGCTATGGTGGTACTTGATTTCCAAGATTTCTGTTTAACTACAGTGACATAAAAACCTACACTGGTTTAATACTTCTTAATTTCACTTGTTGAAATGATACCAATATTCTTAATTAATTGTGGTGGTTATATTTATACGCAGGCGTTCACGAACGTACATTTAATTTAGTTTCTACATTGGAAAAGACCCCTAGATATTAAAAAATACTGAAGGAACAAAGATGAGTTTTAACTGATGTAGTTACCTGTTTAAAAGTTAAAAATGTGTGCAGATACAAATCTTGATTCCCTAGGATCTGGGGCATAATATCTGTGTACAAATAATCAGCAATAAGTTTGCAGGCTTTTGTTTCAAAGCCGCTTTTGAAAAAAAAAAATTTAAAATACAGTAGGATACAGTCTGTGAAATTGAGATGAAAAATATCTTTGTTGTGAGACCAATTGAATTACAAATTTAGTTCAAAAAAATTCTGTTATTAACGAGATAGATTTTCACTGCACAAAACCAGATCATGAATATATTTAAAATCTCCATTTATGCCTGATAAGAAGCAGTGTCGTTTGCCATTACACATTTACACAACTACTGTTGAAGTGTGAATTCTCAAGTCTTCCATTTTTTGGCTAATCATTATTAATACATATTTAAATAAGAGTGAATATTTAGGGATTTCCTCAATCTCAGAAAGAAATGTAAGCTTGCTCTCTGTTTCATTCAGTACTGGAGAAATGTTTTAAAATTTTAATATTCAGATCAAGAAACAAATCTTATGTAAACCACCAGAAGATACTCTGGTAATCAGAGAGAACTTAGTAATCACCACAAGAGCCCTTGCTAGTTTTCAGCAAGTGCTGAGAGGGAGTGCAGTGCTTTTCTTATTGGCAACTCCCTATATGCTGAAGCTTTAGAAACAGTAACAAGAATGTTATCCAAGAAGCAACCTGGGATTTAACTGGAGGAAGATGCTTAAACAGATGTTGCATGTGTGTGTTGTCACGCTGAAGAAAACATGTGTATCTGTATTTATTTTTATGGGTATTTTGGGCTTGCAGTATGCACATCAAGTGATGTATATGCATATCGCCTCTCATATGTGGTAACAGTCTTTAAATTGTAAGCATTTATGTTAAAAAAGCCAAATTAAATCAATACCAAGAATCCTAGCTGACATGCTTCTTTAAGGTGTTGGGAGAAAAACAGATATTTAGCAAAATTGAACAAATGAAGACATTTCTATCACATTTCCCATTAAGAAAATCTTAGTCAAACCTTCATTACATTTTTGCTCTCTTCTTCTGAAGTATAGTAAATGGATGTGGTATTTGCCCTTTCCATGAGAAAGACTCAAAAAAGTGTTGGACTGCATTTTGACAAGCAGTCTAATACTGTGTGAGCACTACTGTCTGCTTAATAAAAGCTTCAAGACCTTGCAGCTCTGAGGGATTTGAGTCAGAGTTATGAACCCATAGCATCTTGAGAAATTCAGTGCTAGGTCCGACCAACATCCTGAATTTAAGTGTACTGTTGAAAATGTGGGATAAATTTCTACCCCGTCACTCAGAGACCAGTTAGAGCATTTTGACTCAAAAAATTTTCTCTTTCAAATACAAAAGGGGGTGTGTGCTCTGTTTAGCAATTCCTGGACAAGTGGATCTAATATTGTACATTTGAAACACCAAGATAATTCTAGTCTTTTACAGTCAGTTCATGTTTCAAATCTTGTGCCAAATGCTCAAATGCCTTGGAGTAGAGAAGACCCAGAGGGAACACATAAAATTATATAGGAAAGGCACCAATTCACTCTTGCTGAGGAGTAATTTGGTTTGGTTTAGTAACCTGTGAAGTAGTTCTGGGAAATGATGAACTTTAAGGAAACTGTAAGGAGTGTGATTATTGATATCTGCTGTAGGTGACCTTTATGTGCTGAAAAGATCATGAGGTAGTAAAGACAAAAAAATTACAACCTTCTTTCCTTCTTCTCTCTAATGGTCTGAAATTGAAAAATTGGATCTATTGAACCCCAGTTAAAGTTAAGACAGCCAAATAAAACAAGGCTACAACATGTAACTTGCAGTTTTCCAAGTATGTAATTTATATGCCTTAGCGACTAAATGTTCCTGCTTGAGGGAGTCGTGATTCGCCACCCTCTCTTGAACATAAATCACTTCATGTTATTGCCATCCATTCACTATCTCTTCCATTAACTTTTCCCTCTGCTGTGAAGAAACGTGTTCCAACATTTCAAAGGAATAGATAAAGGCACATGTGCAGATCATCCAAAGTTTTTTGTCCTGATTCTTTTCCCGGTGCTGTGATAAGGGCTGTGTGCCTTGCTCTCTTTCCTACTTCTCAGGATTTTTCTGGCTATTCTTTTCTTGCTGTTTGGGTTAACAGTTTAGACTGTCAGCATTATCAAATTTGTCCTGGTATTGGTCATCTTGCAGGATATGGTTAATGCTTTAGCATCGTAGCTCCTGGCATTACAGCAAAATATAGCAGGTAACATTTCAAACACATTAGCTATGCAAGTGACCTTTTAACTCTCCTTAAGAGCATCTCACAGTTGTACTGAGTCAGCGTGCCTGTTACCATAGTAGTCTGGGGGTGGCATTTTAAGTGTCACTCGTCATCTTGATAACGGACCAAAAATGCAGTAACATGCCACTGGATATGCCCTATGACACAGATATTGCCTGACTGTGCTGGATGCTGGGAAGTGGTGAAGGGGGCCCAGACCAGAGCCAGAATAGCATTGCTTTCCTTGAAGTACATATCCTTTAACAATTCCTCCATAACCACATCAGTTGAATTATTTTTTCCAAAGCATCCTTTGGGTAGGGATCCTGCCTGGTCCTGTCCTGCTGTACTCTTTTCATTGTAATAAACATGCCTTCCAGTAGTACACTGAGCAACATGACTAACGTTAAGATACACAATTGCCTTATTCTTCCTTTTTTTTTTTTCATTAGGAAAGTTATTAACTTTTGCTTTTTTAAAAAATTAATTATATGTCTGATACACTGTCTACAACATGGTCAAACTGGTGTTTTCCAGTTCTAGTAAAGTGTATGGACTGTCTGATCCCAACTGCTGCATGTATTTGTACATAGCCTTGATTTGGCCTAAGAGAAAGCCTTTATGCTTGCAAAACAAATTTATTCTATGTTCTGACTGGGAAACTGGGCTGTCACCAGCAGGGTGCAACCCAGATTTTCAAATGCTTTTTAAAGTATTTGAGTGTCTAACAGCTGATCTCTGCATCTGAAAATGTGTTAAGGAGAGACTGTTTACAGGAAAGGACAGGCTTGGTGTCCTCACTAACTCTTGTGTTGCTGAAGAACTGGATGTGATGTTCTGTACTGAAAGTTCAGATAACAGCTCATAAGTTCTCATATGAGGAAAGTGGATGATTTGCGGCAGGATGGTGTGAAATCTTGCCAGCTGCAAATACTGTTATTATTAAACATAGATACTACAGTGTGAGATATTAGAGGCAATTGAAATGATGGGTTAACTTCTCAGCAAGAAGGAAGTTGTACATGTGTTATTTCCAGTTACTGGATAGTGTGTGAATGACTATGAATGAAGTCCTAATCCAATGTCCACTGCATTCAGTTAAATGTCTCCAGTCATTTCAGCTGTAGTCTTCAGTGGGAAATGGATCAAACCTCTCTGTAAGACAGTCAGGGGCAAAATACACACTAAAAGGAAAAAGTCAGGTTTTGGTTCATATTTTAAATTGAGTAGGCTTCATATTTTAAATTTTTCAGTAATTTTTAAATACTTTCAGAAGAGTATTTTTAAGTCTGATTTGCCCCCCGTTCGGTTTCCTACAGTACACATAGATTAATTCAAGGAGTTGACATTTTTTTTGTTATGACTGTCAGCAAGTCTGTGACCTAGGCCACCTTTGTAGCAAGAAAAAATAAAAAGCATTGTTATTCTTGTTTTGAAATCCTTTTCTCTGTGTGCCTGTGGTGGGTTGACCTTGGCTGGATGCCAGGTGCCCACCCAGCTGCTCTGTCACTCCCCTTCCCAGCCAGAACGGGAGAAAGTAAGATGGAAAACAACCCTCGGATAAGGCAGTTTATTTAAAGCAAAAGCAAAGTGAAAGCTTGTGTGCGCAAAAGTGAAACAAAAGATAACGCAGTTTATTCTCTACTTCCCATCAGCAGCGATGGGCGGCCACTCCTCCCCCCCCAGATGCAGGGCTTCAGCACACACAACAGCTCCTCAGCAAGCAGCCATTGGAGACAATGAATGCCCTCCTTCC
>JAWMRA010000078.1:23131190-23148500 GCA_035584735.1 Pseudotriccus pelzelni
AGGGTACCTTGGGAAACAGCCCTTGAAAACAAAGGGGTCCAGGAGGGATGGACATGCTTCAAGAAGGAAGTCTTGAATGCACAGGAGCAGGCTGTCCCAGTATGCTGAAAGGAGAGCCGACAGGGAAGATGACCAGCCTGGCTGAACAGGGGGATTTTAAAGGAAATTAAGGGAAAAAAGAGAGATGACCAACTATGGAAAAAAGGGTTGACTACTTATGAAGAGTTTAGGAATATAGTTAGGTCATGTAGAAAGAAAATTAGAGCGATAAAGGCACAATTTGAACTCAATCTAGCCTCTTCTGTTAGGGATAACAAGAAGTGCTTCTACAAATACATCAATAGCAAAAAGAGGGGCAAGGAAAACCTTCATCCGTTGTTGGACATGGGTGGGGAACATGCTTCATTGGGTTCTCTGCAAAGATCTTAGGAGAGACAGTGTCAAAGGCCTCACTGCAGTCCAGATAGATAATATCTGCCACTCGGCCCTACGCACTTTTTTTATACTTTGCCTCTAATTTCTATTCGTAACTCCCTCACCATTGCTACCAGGGTGGCAGAGCTAAGTGCACCAGTACACAGAGTTTTCAAAAAAGTGCCCTTCTCAAAGAGTGGACCAGTTCCATTAGAGTTTTAAAGCCTTTAACTGAGAAGTGTAAGAGAGTAGACAAAGTTACCCCTCAATCCTTCGGTGACATGAGCCTGCTGTCCTGCTGCCCTGCCGGAGTGAGTTGTGTCCCTGCCACCTAGTGGCAACATGTCACTGTCTGATACTCACTTTATGATGATGCTCACACTTTTATTAGGTGTTTTATTTTTTCTTTTTTATGCATTAAACCCCTTTGTACTAATGGAAGATCAAGCATCAATCAATGCCATAAATGGAAGTTCTTATGTATAATGAAAAGCTTAAATAAATAGGAGGATAGAGAATACTGAATAACTGTATTTTACTAGCAGTGTATCAAATACATCAAAACACCAGTATTTGAACAAACTCAAAATACAGAAGTGAATAAGAAAACAAAAGTAGTGTTCTGCTAATAGGTAATGACTTCTTAGGCCTGTTTTTCTTAGCTTCTATAATTACACATAAAACTTAGTGATTGAAAAAGAATTTAAATGGCAAAAAAATGAAAAATAAAGGGTGGCCATTCCAGTCAGTCCGTTATATCGTATATCATGTACGTGCTGTTATTTCATGTATTATGTATATGCTGTATCATGGAATATACCTATATCCTCTCATTCACCCATCATATCTTCCTGAAGAGTGTGATGGTTAATGAAACTGTGTGTAGAACTGTTTAGCTTTTGCAACAAGAACTAGAGGGATGAGTTCATGGACTAAACAAGTATTCATCATCTAAGTATACAGGAAGAGTATATGATATATATACATCATATAGTATATATATACCATATATGGTTTGGATGACAGAGAGCAAGATCATCAACCAGATGAGATGCTGGCTTCTCAGTGACAGGTGTTGTGGAGCAACTCTCACTTCTGAAAGATCCCAGACACTTCATCTAGAGACTAAACATCGAAGTGCTTCCTCTCAACTGACTTGATTAAACCTTACTTTTCTGAAGATGCTGACGATTGTGAAAATGTATGATTTAGGCAGAGGTAGGAGAAGCACTTACAGTAGAAAACAAACATTAGCCATCTCTATGGGGAGAGATTACCAAACATGAAAGAGACTGCAGCTTTGGATAGCAGAACACGGGACTGATATAGATGGCACAGGCCTAATATTCCACTTATGAGGTTCCAAAATGCAGGCTTCTCTCTTACTGTATGAATGGCCATGCCAAACTGATCTCATAGCGTAAGAGTCACTTTGTACATAACTTAGCTTATTTTGAAGGAGCGTGGTAATCTAAGATAAATGTTGAGGCATGGCAGTGGTATGTAATGCAAAAGCTTCTCCTTCAACATCACACCCAGATGGTGATGCTATATATCTGTTTGGTGTTATGTTTTTCACAATACACATTACATGCACTCTGAGCAAGGGGGATTTTGGCACTGACTTCTGTGTAGTCATTATTGGCTCCTGTACAAAGACAGGAGCCTGGGGCTTGTCGCTGGAGTGTTGCATACTTACAGGTCCTACAGAGGTCACTGAAACTTTTTGCACAATCTGTTTCACAGCTTATCTGTATGTCAGAGGTTTTGGAACAAGGATAGAATACTCCCAAATATGAAGGAAACTCATCAAAATCAAAATACATACAATAAAATAATAGAACCATCTCTGCATGCACTGAAATTCATTGAAATGAAGTATCCTGCTATACATACAGAAACATTCTTCAGGTAAATAATAAACCTTTACTAAAAGGTAGATCATTAGCTGTCTTTCTTTAGGATAGTCATTTTAAAAAAAGTACATATACAGGATGAACAGATGGAAAGAAGGGTATCTGGTCATGCTCCAAACAGATATTTATATTTACATTTACTGGAGAGAGTTTTAAGTATATTGTCTTGACACATACACCGAACTATTTTTACTTTCATCATAGTCATGGTGAGAAAACCATGCTGAGGTGAGAATACATTCATCTTCCTAGTGTGGAGTGTGACATAGGTAATGATTCCTCTGGTGCAGTTTGACATTTTTCACAGATACTTACTTTTCTATTAACTCTATGTCTCCTTTATAGTAATACCACAAGAGTTGGTTTTTTTAGGGGATGGGGTGAAAAGCAGTATGCCTTTATAAATCCATCTACTCCAGTTAGTGGTTATAAACAAAAAACTCCATATTAATGTAGAGTAAAATTGGCAGTGCTCTTCTAGATCTTTATGGCATCTGTTGGGTTTTCTTTTCCTGTGTGACCTTGGAATGGGATTTTTTGGAAGTGTAATTGCAGCACCTTTGTAAATTTTTTTACTCCTACACTGCTTACAGTGCTTTCAAAATAATTCCACATAATCACCATTTTGCCTTAGTATAGTTGTATTAAGGGTTGGTGGTGAGGAGGGCTTTGCATCTTACTGTACTGCAAAGCCTGACAGTTAATTTTCAAAAACTAATTCCTGCTAATGAGTTACTACTCCTGGATGCTTTTGGAGAGGCATTAGCAATATGTGCCAGACCTGCCAGCTGTGCTGCTGGGAAGTGGCGAGATGTAGGAAGCAGATACAGGCTGAAGGCAGCTGTCAGGCAATTATGTAAAGGAAGGTATCAAAGAAAACACTGCACAGCAGGTTCAGCCCAGAGAAGAAGATATAACACTAGCCAATGATACAGAAATGGGAAGAGTTGCTGAGATATGAGCTGGTGGCACATCATGGCTGCCCCGTGAAATACACAGTCCCAAGGCTGCAGCAAAGCCTCTGCCTTGCTGTCAGGTAGAGCTATGCAGGAGCAGGCTATAAGAACTGAAGTGTCTTAAAGTGAATCTCTTACAATGTGCATTTACATGATATTTTACAATGGATGGGTATAGCTGATGTGAAGCTCATCTGACTAAAAGATGTCATCCACATTTAGGCTACAGGCATCTCCCCAAGCTGAGGCCTGTGTTCAGTCATGCAGCAGGTACTTTGGTCCCCTGCTCGTTCAGAGGGAAGCCTGGAGGCATGGAGAGCTGCAGGTGGAGCTGCGCTGTGCTTCAGGATCCCTGAGCTGCTTGCCAAGGTGGCTGCAGGGCAGCTGCTGAGAGGTCCCTCTCCCATGTGCTGTACATGGCTCTCTGTAAAAAGGTCTTCAAAGCCCGTATTCTTCCCCAAAAGTGAGACACTCCCCTTGTAACACAAGGTCCCAGAAATGGCAGCATTGCTGCAGGGGTGGAGTCAACATTGCCTTCTGCCAGTAACACAAATGTCAAGAAAAAACACCTTATCTGGGGAATGACTGGGGTAGGAACACAGCAGCTCCTTGGGCAAATACTGTAGCAGAGTACTGACAAGATTTGTCTGCTGACAGCAAAATTTCATGGACAAAAAATGTGAACCTTGGTTTGGGTTAAGAGGTCCTTCTTTCCCGCTTTCCCCAAACTCTTTCCACCATACAGTCAGTTAGACCCATGGCACCTCTGCATCATCCCTGATAAATTATGCCAAATAGCTTTGCTATAAGCATGTCAGTGTCAACATGGGAAATCAGTGCTTGTCTTACCTATTCCAAAGCATGGCTTCTCCCTCCTCCACAAGGAAACAACCCTTTCCAGGAGGACAACAGTGTAGTGTGGGCCTCTGAGGTGACATAACTCTGGCAAGAACTCTCCTTCCTCCTTCACATCGGACATCATGAACAGACAGACAGTTTGGGGATTGTTACATGCTCTACACTGTGCTCACATGGCTTGTCCTAGTTACAGGGGCTGGGACCAATTTATCACTATCTGTGTTTTGGTTATCCAAAACTGTGTATTCTACACCCACTATGTCATTTCTGATGGACTGTTAATAAATGGATCGTTTGCAGCAGCTGCCCAGGACACACCTGACACCTCAGGCTACAATCTGGGTGCTAAAGAAACCCTGCAAGGCAGGGCAGTGTTCTTTTGTTTTCATACCAATGACTCAGCTGTGATAACTCCCTTCTGGAAAGGCATTAACAGCTTCACACCCAGCCTGAGGGGTCATCTCTGCTAATGGGCAACGATGGACTGGCATAATAGGCAGCTGCAAGGACCTAGACCATCAAAGATTCCAAAAATATTCCATGACTTGCGGAGTTAAATCACCCACTACGAAACTCCACACCCTGGGGGAGGTACTGGGCATTGCCACCTGAACCTGGGCATATATAATCTTCAGGTTTTGGGACTTCTGGTCTCATCAAAACCAGAGGAGGACCAGAACTTCAACAGGAGTTGCCAGTCTTGACAAGACTGTGATCATTACTGTGACGTAACTGCGACCATCATCTGGACCAACAGGTTTTCCTTTCCTTTTCCTCTGCACGCAGGGGGACCAGGTGGTGCTCAGCACAGGGGCTAATGAACACCATTCTGCTCTTGTCCGAGGGTGCTGGGTTATACATCTGTCTTTGTGGGTTAAAATCCATTTTCTTTGTATCACTGTATTTATTGTAGTCTTTTTAGTAAATTGTAACTCTGACTTGTAATCTCTCTTGAGCTGGGTTCATTTCTCCTGCTGGTTTACTTTTAAACCAGCACATGGTCCCACAAGGAATGTGGGTTCATGGGTTTCCTACTGTGGCACCTAACTGATGCACCACTCTGAAGGTTCCTGCATAAAGACGGTGGTCCAGGGTGTGACTGCATTGCCGCAGTTAGGTAGCAGGTTCATAGGGCAAGAAACAAGTAATTTAATACAACTGTTTGCTTCCAGCATGACTGGCAGTATGATACCAATGCAGACACGAGGTGTCTACTAATGACGCCTTACTGCTGATGTCTCATCACTCCGACCAAGCCAATGCACAGTACTTCTGTTTTTCCTTTCTTTCTGCAGACTACTGCCAGATGTCTCACAAGCTACATGGGAATATGATCTGTGGATGGGCACCTACATGATTTGGCCACCACACAGTGTGGCTGCTTTTAATAGTCCAAGATGTAAGAAAGACAGGTATACCAACCTTGACCTCCCTAATACTCCACTCCTTTCCACTGTAGCTCATCACTTCCAGCGTGCAGCTTTCCAGCAAAAGGACTCTTTTTCTAACATGACCTTGGTTTTGTCTTCTCAATCAGCATCTCACATTTTGGGCAGTTTTCTAAAGATGTCCAGAAACAGAGGGCCAGCAACTATTCCATGACAACATACTGAGGCACTTCAGCACCACAGAGCACTATTGCAACTGTATGATCAATCCCTCATGGATATATTTCTCAGTGTCAGTTACTATCCCAGCACCTCCTAAACGATGAACTCTGTCAAGCTGGTGTGCAGAAGGAAAGGCAGCACCCAACTGAGCCTCTACTGTACTTGATGATCACAGCCCCAGAGGTAAGACAAGTTGGCACTGCTTGGGGCCGTGAATTTCAGGCAGATGCCTCCTTTTGCTTGGGTGGAGACACAGACATAGGAACTTTCCTCCTTCCATCACTGTCCTCTGCATTATCTGGGCTGTGCAAGTGTAACATCTAAACTTGACATCATGGCAACAACATCTCTGACATTCACCACCTCTCCCTTTACCACTCAGGGAATGATTGTGCTGTGACTGCTTTCATTTATTCACAGAGAATCAATCACCCTTGCAGCTATTGTCACCTCTGCCCTGCACTTCCTCCTCAAAAGGCTGAGAGGTGAGTTCCTCCATCACAATTCCAGTTAGACAAGGCAGGTGCAGAGATCCCTTGCAGACCCTCAGAGCTATAGCTCTTGGATTCTTGCCTTTGTCTTGCACAGCTTGTCCTGACCCTGTCCAGACCTGAAGTTCATCCCAGGCCTTAACTCTCCCTAATCCCTATTTACTCTAATTGCCACTGGCTTTATACACATCTAGTGTACAATTTCCTAAATAAGCCTCCTGCTTCCATCTCTTCTACAGTCTTCACTAACCTCTAGGCTAAGCAGAGTGGGGTGGAAGATTTTATTTCCAGTGGACAAGATTCATTCTTACCCTAGCACCTCATTCTAGAGATGCTTTGTTGGTGCAGACATAGTTCTGTCATGCCTGGAGAAAGCAGGCAGGCAGTCCTTGAGAATGGCATAGGGCATGAAATGCCTTCTTAACAGGGGATGGCTTACTGGAGATGTGTCAGTTGTATATACATGAGAGTGACATAGGCATCCCTCGAAGCAAAATGTCGGAACTGTGCTGCCTACCAAGCGTAGACATCCCAATGCAGGACATGGGTGTGTTAAAAACTGTGGGGAAGTAGTCAGGGTGAATCACTGTCATGCACCACAGTGTCTAAAATGATACTGGATGCCTGCCTTCTTTCAGTTCCAAGTCATAATCTTAGTGTCCTGTCAGTTGAGGTATCCCAAACCACCTTACCCTCTATATGCCACAGATATGTGCCACTCTGTTCTGCTGGGAAGTGAGGACAGATAGCCCTGTTCAAATCATGCTAAGCAGTCCTATACATTTTGGCTGCATAGAAAGAGCCTACTACCTCTGGACAGTAATGTGTAATTGATTTGATTTTCCAAAAGCCTGGGTAAGAAGGCCACTTGTCTGCTGAATTTTAATTTGCCTTGTCTTGGTGAAACAGTCTGTGCTGCCATATCTTCTCCCTTAGGCTTCCTTGCTAAGATGGTTGCTATGTCTCATAGCATTCAGGAGAAATTTTCTCTAACTCCTCCACTATTTATTTTTAGATTTCAATGAGAAAAAACCCATCTACAACTCTAGGCAATGACAGCTATTTGGGATCAGAAGCAATGCTGAAATAATCATGCTTATACACTGCAACAGTAAATTCCCTTTACCAAGCAGCACTTCGAAGAAGTGGAACAGGCCCACCTCAGAACTGCTTTATCAGCTGTCCCCTTTTAAGAAGATTAAACTGTTATATTTCTCTGCTGCTGCTTTCATCTTCCCTCTGTGAGTGTCATGCAAACCTCCAGGCAAACATAGGTGCTTATCCTCATCTGGGGACTTTAAGTCAGGAAAAATGAGGGTGAGGGAGAAAAGAAAATAATACAGACATACTTGTCAATAAGGAGTGAGTATGTATGAGAAGAGCATGGTTAAAAAATGGAAGCCATGGCCAGGGCTGGATGTCTCAGGCCCCAGGTAAGTGGTTTTCTCACACTGCACCATAAACTCAGAGCCTGAACACTGCTTGAAAACTTTTGTTATGCACTGACATACTGATAATCGCTTCTTCAAAGATCCAGATCACTACTGTAATTAGCACCTATTATTGGTAAGGTTGCAGATGGAACATTAAGGCCACGATTTCCTATTAATTTACACCAGTAAATGGTTAAGGCATCATTATTATTTGCTGGCAGAGGTGAGCAAAGATGACTGTCTTGGGCAGAACAAAGTATGAAAAATAAGGGCTATTTCAAAGAGATATTTTAGATAAATACTTTTCCTTAGAATCTTCTCTCCATAATGCATTTCTACTTTCAATCATATGAATAATTTGCCATAAGATTCAATTTGTTGTCAAAAATAGCACTTAGCTGCTTTCATGCATTTTAATATATCTTCATGACATATTAAATTAATGGATCACCTTGTATGTACTGCTGAATTTAACGTTAGTAAAGTTAAGCTTCACGTTAATATTTGGGAGGTCTCAGGAATCCTATAAAGAAATTCAGCATCCATCCTTCGGTGTTTGTAAAAATGAAAATTGTTGTTGTTTCAAATCAAACATAAACAATTGGATTTCTAACCAAAGATAATGTGGGGAAATGAGACAGTCTTTTGCAAAAAGGACTCAATAATTGTAAAGATGTCTGAGTACTGCTTGTAATTCTGTAAACTCAGATATTTCTTTTGCTCCCTTCAACAAAGTTATGGAGTTCTCAGGGACTCAAAACAGAGGTGAATGGAGACACCTAAGTAGTTTGGTTTTTAAGAGAGAATTTCAGAGTCTGTATTCCCTAAGTAATTCAGTGCTGCCCCGAGCCCATTTCTCCTCCAGGCACTGCCATCCAGGCTGTGGAGCTCTCTTTTTGCAGCTTCCTCAGTAATTCAGAACATGAACACAGTAGCAAAGCACAGTAAAACACTTCAAGCCTGAAGTCCTCTGTAGGCCGTTGAGTCTGCACATCTATTGCCAGGAACTTGGGAAAGTGTCTCCCAGAATGTTCCGTTTCCTTTCCAAGTTAGCTGCTTTGCTGACATTTTCCGAGTCTTTCCCAGTACACTGAATCTTTTCAAATAAAGGGAGCTGGTTGCATTACATGGCAAGCAACTGCTATTTACAAAAAATTTCCAGATCCTTTCTTTCATGCATGCCATTTCTGCACCTTGGTTATGAGTGCAAGACCAGAAGCCCAGTCAATGATGTGTTTTCATGGGCAGAGTCTCAAATGTGAAGTTAAGTTCATGATTCCTATTGCATGTGTACAGAACTGTTGAGTTTTAGGGCAACACAAAAAAGACAGTTTCTTGGAGAATGATGCTTATTTTTTGTGGAAAGACCGGGATTCCATGGAATGATTTCTGCCTTAGCAACCAGGTTGAATCCACAGTCATCCTGCTAAATGTTGCTCTGCTGAGGTTTGATCAATTTGTAGAAATGTAGCTCTAACTTCCAGCTAATTGCTATTTTAGTTGGTGCTTATTATTGTTATTATTAACACTAAACATTTATACTACAGTTCATCAAGCTTTTTCAATCACAGTTGACACATTAATCTACTAACTCCTGCATAGGTAGATTGACTGAAGAATTTACCATCTCATATAAATAGCAAATGTAGAGGCTACAACATTCACAGTGTATACCTGACATATTTCTTTTATTTTTTGAAAATAGGATGAATTTTTGAAAATACAAGGGTACACTGCTATTCCTCTTTCTCTTGACCCATACTAGAGTTTCTCTTTAGGGTAATCAGCCCTGTTATCCTCTCATCAGCTTTGTATCTCCACAAGCCAAAAAAGCTGAGAGAGCTTTCTAGGTGAAGTGAACCTCTCAGGAGGCAAGTGAGAGCTACAGAGTGCTAGTTGTATGAACAACAGGGGTGGAACTGAAAAAAACCCAAACGACTAGATCCAAATGGTTATGTCAAAAGCTGCTCTGTTTGCGTTTTGAGGTGTTTTCCTGTCTTGCAAATACCAGTGTGTCCTTGGCCCCCCTAATTCCCTCGTCTATTGCCTGAATAGCAGAAAAAACTAAAATGCATTGCTGCTACTTCTTCCTGGAAACTCCAGGCATCTTGTGGGCCACTGCAATTGTACTGATTTGCAAATCCTGAAACCAGTACCTTATGTCTTCTAAGTCCCTCAGTTACCTACCCATGGTCCCATAGAACTTTGGTGAAATTATTGTTTCCTGACCTTCTAATTAATCCCTTTGGTGACAGTGTTGTAGGAAAATGAGAAACAAAGTAAGAAAAGAGGCTTAGAAAAGAGCCTGACACTGAAATCATTGTTTCTAAGAGCACATAGTTGCAAAATGTTTGAACAGTCACACAAATCCAGAACATGGAACTCACCCATCGGCCATGATCTCCCTTTATTTTCTACTTTATACATGATCTCTTATTTTAGATGTTTCTTTCTGAGAAAGAATTTTACCTTTTTAAGATAAGTGCTTTTTTTAGCTTTGTACTTTTTTTTGGGCAAAGATCTTGAAACTGGCATCTACCAACAGGAAATCAGTTGTCAGAGGAATTATTAGTGACTGTGTACCAGATACATTTAAAATCTTCATCTGTGTTCTTGCATGTACTGTGGATATTCAGAAATTTCGACTCAGTGACCTGCCTGGAGAACGTAACTGTTTTCAGCAAACAATAAGAAAAGTTCTCCAATACTTTCTGCTTAACTTTTTTCATAACCAAGTAACTACCCATGTTTTTCTTCCATGATTAACTAACTAGTTCATTTGTGAAGAAAAGATTTCTGAAGCCATTTGGAAAAGTGCCCTGTAGTGACTTTACTGCTATAATAATAAACCTGACTTCAGAAGTGATATTCCACACTTTTTCTAGGTCTTGCTTTAATTTTTCATTCTTCCTTCTTATTCTTTGTTTAAATCATTGCCTTTGAAAAGCTGGAAGACATTTTGTAACATCCTCTGCTATTTGCCAAGCCCAGGTTATGCCTGCCATGCAGTGTGTGCTGCCATTTCCATTAAGCTTTAGAAATGTCTGCTTTGAAATTAATTTTTAATCTTGCAGTGGCACAAACTTCCAAGAGGGTTTTCTCATTTGTCACTGCCCTCCGTGAAGCAGGAGTTGCTTGTGCCTAAGGCAGGGAAATGCAATGCGCTACTAATTATTTGTCTCATGTTGCATCATAAATGGTTATTGGTTTGCCAGAGCAACTTATGCCAATCTTCATTAATAACTTAAATGTGAGCAACTCTGCATAAAGTAACTTCAAAAGGAAAATATGTCAAATTGTTTTCCCTTGAACTTTTCCAATCTAGTAATTAACTACATATTGCACTTATTAATCTCCATGGAAAGCTCTACATTTTACATGTGTGTAAGATAGAGAGGGGAGACAGCAAAAAATGAATTTTTGGGGTTTTATCAATAGTCTTTTTCCGCACACAATCCCTGGACTATGATGAGCACCAAACTTTTCCTTAATCTTTGATTTCTCTTTAGAGGACAGCATAGTGGCTGTGTGTCCATATACAACTGACTTCCCCTGCAGAGAAGGCAGCTTGTCAGATGTGTGTAGTTGCTAACCAGTTTGCCCTGTTGTTCTAATAAAACAATTTGAGGCAACAGTAACTATCTTCTGAACTCACAGAGTGGCAACTTAAAGGTTTTGAAGGTAATCTTAACTCTATCCCACTGCGCATTCAGCTGGTGATTAAGACATACAAAATAGACAATGCGTATTAGCAGAATACATGGACTTGGACAATATCATGGATTTGTGTTTAATGGGAAAACATGAAATTAGTACCCATCCTGGGGCATACTGAAATGACTGGATGTTTTTCATTAAAAGCTGTTATGAAGATATTATTGATCATAATGATTTTTTTTAATAAATATAATCTTATCTTCTTGGAGTATAAAAACTTTATCCCTGCCTTGTAAAATTAGTGACAATACAATTTGCATCCCTAGAACAAGAAATCCACAAAAATGGTGAGGGCTATTGCTGTGGAAGATTAGATAAGATAATGGGGAGACTGAGGTTAAAAAGAACAGAGTGTCACTTGTAGGGAAAATAGTTATACCTTCAGAGAACTCCTTGACTAGGCTGGTTGTGTATTTTTCTTGTGTTCCCAAAGGTTCACTTATCCTAGGATCGCCTATCCTCTCCTACCTAGCTTTTCTCCAGATTTCCTTACAATAGCTGATTTTGAGGAGAAATTTGCCACTGAAGTACTTTCTGAACTCTTCTGTATAGGATTCCCCATTATTCAACAATAATTTTACCAGATCTGTCATTACGTTTGATGAGGATTTTTAAACAGTTTTCCCCTGACATTTCCATTTCTGTGTTTTATTTTTATACTTTCAAAAGACTGACTCACTCCTGGCAAATATAACAAATATAAAAATTGTGACCCATTGAACTGGGGTTTACAGGTGTGTTTTTGTGGTTTTTTTTGGTTTTTTTTTTTTTTTTTAATGTATTATGTAGTTACTGGTAGAACACAAAATACCATTACTTTGTAACAGAAATTGTAGGACTTAGCAAGCTTCGAATACCTATTCATGACATGCATTAGTGTGCCTGATGTTGTCATACAGTGTGATGGCATGATATGTCTATGGTACTGTGATACCATGTTGCATGTGGATGATACCATGGCATCATGGTTATAGGTATATGATAGTACGTTAACAGTAGCAGAACCTCCTCAGGCACCATGGAGCATCAGTCTCATCTGTTGATTCAGGAATGCTAAATGACCCCAAGGCCCTCTTAGGTCAGAAACAGTTTAAAGCAACCTGCTGAGTTTGCAGGAAATTTGCAAATGACACACAACAAAAAGGAACCCAAACAAACCTTGTGGGATTTATGCTAAAGCTGAGACTAAGGCTAACACTTCCAAAAGCAAACAGCAGTTTCTGAAGCTCAGTTTTGAGTGTCTGATTTTGAAAGGGTCTTATTTTAATAAAGAGTTGCAAACCAAGTGCCCCAAACTCAAAACATTTCAAATCATACATTTAAATTGATGGGCTTTTTTGCACATGCTCCAGCCTGCAGAAGCAGAAGATGTTGCTCTTTAAGGACTTTCACAGGAGACCAAGATGTGAATCTTTCCTGCTTCAACTCCAGTGAAATTGAGAAACTGTTATTTCACTACTGTGTCATCACAGCAATGGGTGCTCTTGTTCTTCTTCAGAGTTCTTTGTCTCCTGGCCAGGTGCAGTCCAGTTGGGTATGGCACATGTACTGGAGGTGAGATGAATCCTTGATGGCTTTTCAGTGGGCTGGATATACCTCATGCTTTCCAGGACAGGCCCTAGACCTGGAATGGCAGTGCCTGGAATTAGTGCTTCCCAACAAAGCAAACCAAGGGATTGGACTCCAGGAACATGTTTCAGAAGGATACCTTTCCTGCTTTCTTGGACCAGAGGGATGGAGAACAGTAAGTCATTTGTCCAGGACATCACATTTTTAAAGGACAAACCACGGTACCAAAGGGCACGTGTTTTACTCCTGTGTGGGGCAACATACCTGTGTTCAGTCAGAGGGAAAGGGAAGCTGGGTTGTCTACATCAGAGGTGGATGTTATTTGTAGGAACATGGGCAATCTCCAACAGCCCTGCTAGCATCTTTCCCCCAGGAGATGGATATGTCAGTGTGGGGAGAGAAGCAGGTGTATGACCCTCCTGTCTGGTGCCTGTCCCCACAGGAGTGGTGTGAGGAAACAGGAACAAACTGAAACTTCTGCCTTTGGGCAGCCTTGCCCTCATTTAACAATGAAAGCTGGATCTTGTTCTACTGTTCTGGACCTCTGCCTGTTCTTCCACAAAGGGACAGGACTAAGCAGGAGCCTGCTGCCCTCATGACAGTTGATCAGGCTTCTACGGGGCTGGTGGCCAGGCCATCATAATAGAACTGATGGCCAGGCTGCCGTGGGGGTGATGGTGAATGAGGCTGCAGTGAGGGTGATGATGAAGCTGCTGTGGAGGTGATGGTGAGTGGCATTGGGGAGGGATATCCTAGACAGCTTTGGGAGTGATGGCTAAGCCGTTGCGGGACTGTCAGCTGCTGCTGCCATGAGAATGACGGCAGGGATGCTGTGGAGGTGGCGGTGGATGCTGCCTCGGCTGTCGTGGGACTGACTGTGAAACCGGTGTTGGACTGACAGGCGGGCTGCCGTGTAGCTGCCGGATCGGCGGCTACAGAGGGAAAGCCTGCGCTTCTGTGGGGGTGACAGCGAGGGGACCGAGCCGAGCGAGCCCACCTCGGGCCGCAGCTGCTGGAGGCGGACGCCGGGACCTCCCTCCCCCCCGGGGCCCCTCCGCCTCCACCTGCCCCGGGTCCCCCGGGCCCCGCCCCGGGCCCGCCGGGGGCGGCGGGGGTGTCGCTGCCGGGGGCGCGCGGGCGGAGGAGGAGGAGGCGGAGGCGGGAGGAGGAAGGCGGCAGCAGCAGCAGCAGCAGCTCCTCTCGGGAGGAGCTTGTCCAGCGTGAGACAGCACATTCAGCCGGCGGTGGCGGTCCTGCCGCAGCGGCTGGCGGCACGGCTCGGCTCGGTTCGGCACGGCTCGGCTCGGCTCGGCTCGGGGCAGCTGCCGGCCTCAGCCGTTCGGTCAGCGAGGCATCCCTCCGCTCCGCCGGCGGCGAGGGCTCGGTGAGGGCTGCGCGGCGCTGGGAGCCCCTCCACATCTCCCGAGCGCCGACGGAGGTGAGGCACCCGCGGGGGCGGCGGGGCCGGGACGCGGCGAAGAGGCGAGCAGGGGCTGCCCTTGGGCCCGGCGGTGGCCGCGGAGGAGCCGGGCGGGGGTCGCTCCTCGGGATGCGCCGCGGCCGCAGAGCCCGGCCGGGCGAGCGGCATCCCCGGCTGCCCGCAAGGACCGCCCGGCCCTCGCCGCGGGTGGGCTCGGGCTCTGCCACCCCGGCGGCTCCTCTGCGGGGAGGGCTGCGGGGAGCGAGCTACGCCGGCCTCGGCGGCACCTGCTCCGGTCCCTGGGGCGCCTCCCGGCCCCGGCCGCGAGTGGCCGCCGCAGGTTCCCGGCTGGTGGCTCAGCGCTGAACAGCTTAAAGCAAAAGGGGGTGGTAAAAGTTTTCCATCTGTAATTCTTTTGCACAGCGTAAGCGGTAGCGGGTTTATTCAAGTCCACGACGACAGTGGACAGTAAATAGATATTTCTTCCTTCCTAAGGTGATTTCCTAAAAGGGTGAGAGAAGGAGGGAGTCAGTCAGAGGCCTTTTTTCACAGAGAGTCCATTGAAACAGATTTTCAAAAGGATGTTATTACTGTTACATCATCCCAGGAATCCCTCAGGGTCATCAGAGAGCATAAGACCCCAGATATTTCCTAGACAAAGCCCTTGAATTACAGACAGAAACAAAATTTGTTTTTCTGTCTCTATTGGCATTGAAAATACAAATTTCAACTATAAATGCATATAAAATAGGGAGTCTCAGCAGACAAAGCAAACTAGCCTGCTGGTATAGGTGTGATGAGATGGAAAGACCTGAAACGAAGTTGGCATGTTACTTTGGCACCTGATAATTTATCGTGACATACAGGGTTTTGTCAGTGCTTTGGTTCTGCATGAGGACATTATGTTACATCTGAAACAGCCCTAAATATCATCAAGCACAGGACTGCAAAACCTGTTTCAGAATGGAAATCCAAATCCCAGGACCATCTATTTCCTGATGGTGCTATCAGAGCCACTGTGGAATTTAATTTCGGTCACTACCAATGTACTTTGTTGAAGTGCCTCATTTGTTCTTGCTAAGTGAATAGGCAAAAGTTACATGTTTTCTATCCTGATGCTTTAATGCTCCTTTTTGTTTTTTTTTAGTTTCCATATGAGAGGGCATCTCTAGGAACGTTCTCTACACTTGGGGAAGGCAGATAAAATTCCTTCTGTAACTTCTCTGTAGCATTTCTTTGCAAGAATGGGGTTCTTCAACTCAAACCTTGTGGCTGCATCCAGGTTTTCTCCCCATGGCAGTGCTCACTCTGGTAACCATCCTCTGCTTTATTTTCTTTTCCCAAAATCATCCACTGATAGACCATGAGCACAAAAAATGTGTTGCCCCTTCTCTACCTTCTTTGTGAACAGACTGTTTTGAGGATTGGAACTTGACATTGTCTTCCTTTGAATGTGTAAGAGTTCTGAGGGCCAGGTATGTGGAGATCCAAGAGATTGTTTAGAGTTGGATTAGCTAGATTTCTCCTAGCTCTAAGCACTTCTGCTTCAAATTAGTCTACCCTAAAAATGCACTAACTGCAGTGCTGTCTGATCTTATTCCTTTAAGACAGGAATCTTTAAAGGAGCAGCAATAAACCACACCCTACACATGCAGTGGTTACTGGGATTTTGGAAATCTGGCTATGCAAAAAATAGTCAGGGAAATACTCTTTTCTACCCTGAAGATCTTAAATTAAGAAGCTGACCTTCCAGCTCTTTCTATAGGAGGAAAGGCAATGAGCTGCCCTCCTTTGTGATGCCTTTCAGTTGCTATTTTTTTCATTATTGAAATGCATTTGTATTTTTCCAGCTTCAGGTTTCTGGTTCCTGTTATGCCTCTCAGAGATAAAAGCCTTGCTTTAGCAACTGTCTTCAGTGTAGGTACTCCAAATGATGCAGCAAGAACTTACCTGCTTTATTTTCAAATAAATTAACAGATCAAGTTTCTTGGTCTTCTTTTCTTTTGTAAGACAGGTTTCAAGAGTCATTCCTTGCTACCATCTGTTTTCCAATCTGCCAGAAGACAGAGGGGGACTACTAGGTAGAGCTGGATGGAGTGGGTCCCCACCATTGCAGGATATTGGACGATGATGTGAAATGGGTTGGAAGGGAAAAGGATAAGGAATCGAAATAGAAAAACATAAGGCATTGTTGTTTTTCAAAGCTTCACCAACTCCTGGTAATGATTCAGATAATCATGTGGTATCTTTCAGCTCCTCAGACTTAACTTCTGCTGACAGAGGTTTAAAATATGCTCACAGTTCCTCTCTAGGACTACTCAGGCTTATTAACCAGTTGAGTTGAGTGCCTTGTTGAGCTTTTTAGGCTTGGTTTGACCAAAAACAGAAGTAGTAATTAATAATCTTTCAGTCACTGATGCCTAGTGCCAAAATGAGTTGCTACTTGGAGCTGGTGGTGGAATGTTAATAGAATGATCCTCCTTATCCTACCCATGAGCTTTTATTTTCATGGAAGTTGGTAGGAGGTAATACGGAAATCCTCTCTAAGGTGCATGTGGAAATTAAAACTCAAGAGATATGGTCTCAGCCTTCCTGCTGCCATAGCCAGACATTCTGATCTCTCAGTCCAATACTCATTTGATACTTTCAGATTTTTATTCTAAAAACTTGATGTGAAATAGTGTCTGTAGCTGTAATCTGTATGTAAAAGGGACATTTCCCAGACAAAATACCAATGAAGTATGCTGGCAAAGTGCCCTTAGTACAGATGCAACTTGTGTTAGTAAAACTGTGGTTTTGCCAGTGCAGCTTATTTTCATCATCTGAGCAACACAAGTCATACAGGTGAGTGTTGGGGGTAGGCTCAGGACTGCAGAGGAATTCAGAGAGTGGAAGGAAACCAAAGACATCCTCCTTGAATCTTCTG
>JAWMRA010000078.1:23148600-23274634 GCA_035584735.1 Pseudotriccus pelzelni
CTTACACGTGAAGCTACAACTCAGGAAAAGGACCCTCCGTTGGTCTGGAACTGACCCCTGTCCTCATAACTGGGACAGGTGAGCACATGTTTATGTGTCCATGAGGGGCCTTGCTTTCTGGATGAGGGATTGAATGGTCTTCCCCTCAGCTGGCATATGTCAGCAGGCAGAAGTGAAAATGCAGGAATGATACTGCTTAACAAAAAGAAAATTTGAAAAAATGTGAAAGTGTCTGAAAAGCTATAGTGGCAGCCTGAGCCCCTGGCTCAGTCTAAATCTCAGATAGATGCAATATGTCCCTTTAGCTACTTGGTAATTATCTATCTAAAACAGTGCTAGCCCTTTTTACTAAGAGATGACATTGGGAGCTGTTGTTCACTTGGCCATCTGCAAACGTTCAAAATAAGGCAATATACATAAGCTTGCTCCACCAATACTGTTTATTTTACCTGGCATTGTCTTGCCAACTTTTTGAGGAAATGGCTACTTCCAGGTAGATGGCAGGAGCTGCAGGAAGCTGTGAAGCAGACTGGTGTGTGGGCCAGCAGATCTTATAGATACAAGACACTTCTGATCATCTGTGACAGGTGATGTACCAACTCTTTCTGAGTTTAAAATAAAAGCCCCTTTTTTTTTTTTTTTTTTTTTTACTGTGCTTCATCAGCACTTTTTGTCCTCCCCTTTTGAGGCAGAACCATTCTGATGAGTATCTGGGAGCTCAGTGCTGCATGGAGAAGGCATGGAGCAGGATTAACAGTTCATGAAGACTTTTGTGGGTAGCACACCATAACTCCATGGTTAAGTTTTAAGGGCAGAGGACTCACCCTGTCACTGCTGACAGTAGTAGGAGTTTCTCTGTGACTTCTCTGGTGGTTAATCTAGCCTCTAGAGTGATGGCAGAAGTCAGCTGTGTACATTGAGAGCCACAGTGCATCTCTGTACTCTGTTGAAGGCAATGATATTCTGCATTGACTTAACAGACGTTGAATGGGGTCCTTTACAACTTCTGCACTGACCTGTGTGCAGATATCTGTGTTACCTGATGAATAATCACTGCTTAGATGACTCTTGTGATTCCTGGCTGTTAATCCTATAGTAAAAGTATGTTATCCTATTTTTATATTTAACACTGCTCCCATGCATTTGGATCAGCTTGCCTGACCTGGAGAGGCAGGTTACATCAACCTGAGCAGCAAACCTCCTGGGAGCCCTTCCGAAGCAGTGCAGTTCTACACCTGCAGTTTCTCAGGTGCTGGCTGACTGTCCCTGCTTGGCCCTAGAATAATTAATGAATAATTTGACAGAGCTCGGAGAAGGCTCATTTACTGCCACTCAGCAGAAAACAATTACAGAAGGAATCTTTTAAGGACATAACTTTTTGTTTTCAGTGATATCTTCACATTTCTTTTCCCTCTTGCTGTCATTCCTTTCTTTTCCTCAATACTTGTCCTATCGCCACATTCCCTCCTCACTGGTATTCCCTTCCCCTTTGTCTTCTCTCCCTGGCATAGGACTGATTTTAGTTACTTGCTCTTTTCTCCCTCCATCTGTGGTGTGGTACAAATAATTCTAAATCCTTCTCCTCAGTTACTAATCTTTCACTTCAGCCCAGCAGAAAGATGCAGTGTGTTTTGTGTTCAAACAAAGGGGAGATATAGTAGGGCAAAGACAGAAAACTGCCTACTATGATTAAATATAAATAAGTTTAGTGGAGGTTATATTTTTTATCTGTTTATATCACTATATCCAAGCCTTGCTTGATTATAATATTTTCAGGCTGAATTTGACAGAAAAATCTCTGCTGTGTTAGGATGGAAACTATGCTATGTTAGTGTTGAAAGTTAATCACTGTAGATCTTAGACCACATGCAGAGAAAATATGGATTTCTCTTGCTTTAAACTGTTCACCCCTTCCGTTCTGTATCCATTAACACAGATCTTAGCTTTTAAAGGGCATAGACAGTGGTATTAAATCCCTGCTATTCAAGGCATGCGCTTGTTTCGTGTTTTGCACATTAGGCCACCACTGTTAGGATCAGAGTGGTTACCAGGTCACTTGGTAATTGGGGCAAAGACATTTCGAATGATTGCTATTGTGTATTTTCAGAAATTAAAATATTTAGCAAAACAGGGTCACATTTTTAAAAAAACCCAACCCCAGACTGCATCTAATATGATTCCTTATATTTGAATCTGTCTGTCCTAGTTTAAGGGCTGTTCCACTGACACTCAGCATTTAAAAGAATTTCTTCTCACAGCACAAAGTTGTGGGACTATCTAAACTCACGTGACTTGTTTCATAATACATGTTTATCTTCTCTTTAAGTAATATAAAAGATTCACAGTTTTCATTAATTACACTATTCAAAGTCGTATGACGTTTTTTTAATCAGTTTGTTTCGAGTTACATTTTGAGCAATTGCTGAACCAGAAGGTTGTTTGTATCATAGTCCTGCAGTACTTCAGATCTCAGTTTGCCTCTAAATGAAGTCTTATTTTCTTTGTCCTTTTCAGCTCTAACTCCTCATAGAGCTTTGTTACACACTCATAGCACTTTGTTACAGACTATCAACTTCCGCCTATCTTCATTGCCTAGGAACGCAAATTACTCCTGCAAAAACCGAGGAAAGATAGTACGGATTATATATACCTATGACTGTAGACTCTGTGGTGCATTAAACAATGAATGGCTTAAAAATCTATAACCTTTTGGAATGAAACAAGAAATCTGACCTAAATCATACCCCCTAGTGTGCAGTTAGCTATTCATGTACGTAATCTGCTGCACTTGGCAAAGCCTGTGAATGTTGTATTCTTGCCTTTCACTATCTCCATAGTAGTAATAATAATACAACAAAAATTGTGCTGATGGAATAGGAGGGTATTGTACTGGAGAAAAATTAAAAAAAAAAAAACAGTGATGCCATTCTCTCTTTGTACTGGAAGAGCCCGTGGGAAAACTGTCCCATTATTTCCCACAATATTTTATTTTTCCCAGAAAGTTGGATAGCAAGAAAATGCAAAAAAGTCCAGTTTCTCAGCCTTTAAGGACCTCTGCAAATACATTAAAAACACCCTGTGAAAATTCAGTACTATTTTATTTTATGATTATAAATTAAAGAGCTTTAGAATTTTTCCCCATATGTTTAAAGCATAGAAATGAAAAAATGTCAGTAAATTATATTCTCTGGCAGGGGCTAAAATGGAAAAAAATCCGTGTTGCAGTCTTCCTAGTGATATTGTGCCCACCTTCTACAGCAGCCCTTCCTTTATGTGCATAACACTTATCAGGTTGTATTGTTTACTTATCAATGACTTGGGACAGGGAAATAAAAAACTCTAAACTACCACACTGACAAACAAATATAAGAGTCTTTTCAAACAAAATTATAATAGAATGCACTCTTGATGTTAGTCAATACTAGTATTGATTTTGAAGTCTTTAAATGAAGATCATGCCTCCTCAGCATTGATTGAGTAAAGTTTTTCCTAAGAAAGTTTCTGATCTCACTAAACTAAGTGATTAATTAGGGGTAAGCATAATTAAAGGCAGTGGCCTCTCATTTTTTGTGTTATTTATCTGAAGGTACTGTGTGTATATATATATATATAAAGCAATAAGACTGCTGTGCTTTCTCATATCACATAAGGTCTGATTTTGCTGAAGAGCTAACTATTACGTGCCTGTGTTCTCCCCAGTTCTTTCTTGTGATATCACAGTGATTTGTAGACTTTTTAAAACTATATTCCACTCTTAGTCCTCAAGAATAAGTTCCAGTTTACTGGTTGGAACCATTAAGCCCATACATTTTACACTTTGGTATGGCTGGAAACCAGACATGGATGATTTCTGATTGCCTTGTGGACCTTCAGTGGTCCAGTATTTTGAGAGCCACTAGTAAAAATTGATTTATTATCCAAAAATAAATGTTCCTCATTTGAAGACAGCTGGTGGCCTCTAACTAGTGTCCTGGTCTCAAATTCTGGAACCAAGGTCCTGGCACAGTGAATCATGCACCGAGGGTTACTTCTGGAGGAGTCCTGCAGTGTGCTCCAGAGATGTGATTGCCCCATCATTTAGGTTGGGCACTTGTTTGCTTCTACTCTCAGTCAGTCGATTTGCCAAGTTTCTTTTCAGTGAAAGCCAGGGCACTTGAGAGTTACGTGCTTGTGTGGGAGAGAAGAGCTCATGCTTGCCTTGGTAGGAGGCTGTGCTTAAGGTGCAGAGCGTACCTGAGACACATACCTGAATTCCCCAGTCTGGAAGTTCTTATGTTGCTTGGGAAGCTCAGCTACATCTAAACTGACAAAATAGTATAGAAACAGAAACCCAATTTGCATTCCCCACAAATCAGCTTGGCTGTCACCTAGCTCTTGAAGCATAGGCAATGTTTAAAACCTCCTTTTTTCACCTTAGAGTTCTGCTTCTTGAACCCCCAGACTCAACAGCCTGGATATATGCTGTCTGAATCTCCTAGGCTGCTTCCTCTAGTTTACATTCCTTGAGCCCATCTGTCACACTGTGTGCTCCATGCTGAGCTGCAGCTGACAACATCTGCTTCTACTGTACCCTGATTTTAATGGGACCCAGCTAAGGTAAAGAAGTCTCAGGTAATTTCTGCTTTTGCTTAAAGAGATATTTGCCTTCATCTGTGCTTTAACCAGCAAGCTATGTGTCTTTTGCAGTAGGCACCTTCCCAGTCTTTCCCACTTAAGCTGCTCTGCGTAAGTCCAAAGTATTAAAGTTTCTTTGGGTGTGACAGAGCACGTGGAAGGAAGAGAAAGGACTCTTCAGCACCTTGGTTCGAACAGCCAGAAAGAAAGAGGAGTCGTCGTCTCCAGATACGAAGTACAGCATTGTATTGTAAACTAAACAGTCACTGTGTGTAATATAAACTAACCCTGAAACAAAGGCTAGAACCCAGGGGCCTCTGCTAGGGACTAATATTTGCTCTCTTGCATCTGCTTCTTCTGGTCCAATGAATCTCTGCAGAAAAGAAATTAATAGAAAAAGCTTCAATGGTTAAGAATACAATCTCCATTCGTCCAGTCTTTCTCACCCATTAGCCAACCGTCACCCTAGGGATGTGGGTTTTAATCTTCCCAAGACAAAAAA
The DNA here is from genome assembly GCA_035584735.1 of Pseudotriccus pelzelni. Taxonomy (NCBI): domain Eukaryota; kingdom Metazoa; phylum Chordata; class Aves; order Passeriformes; family Tyrannidae; genus Pseudotriccus; species Pseudotriccus pelzelni. The sequence goes on from JAWMRA010000078.1 coordinate 23,153,717, forward strand.
ACTACAACCACCCTCAAAACTCCCCCCAAAAACCCACAAACAAACAAACAAAAAAAACCAAAACATGCTTTTTATTTTTGCATGGAATACGTTAATCACAGAAAAGATAAATCGAAGACATAGACTTCTTGGTTCTCAGTCCTTTCTCATGTTCAAATTCTTTGCAGAAGTCCTTTATATTATGCTGTTAGACATCTGCATTTATCATCTTGTCTTTTTATCTGGACATCTCTTTTTTCTCTTCTGTGGATCAACAGGAATGATTGGTTAAGGCAGGCTCTGAGCATTCATCTTGCTTTGTTAGTACAGCCAAATAAGCCCTGGGAAGTACAAAAGGAATGGTAGTGTTGTTTATTCTACTTTTTGATAACTCTCTGCATTTTTCTTACATCCAGGGCTCTTCGCTGCTTTCTAAATCTTTAGAAGTGTTGACTTCAGAGATGAAATAAATGTGTAATATTTTTAACCTAGTTACATCCTCACAAACATCAGCAGCAAAGCATATTTTGTTATAAGAAAGAAACAGTATCTGGGTAAGTCTTCCAGCAAAACCTGTGTGTTGGCAGCATAGCTTGTTCTTTGATGTCTCTCTGGCAGTTGTCATAACTGGGTTAAGAAGCAGACACTGGAGCATGCATTTTTCATGTTTGGGTAAATGGCTTTAAGTATCAGTTTGGTCACCATGTACCACTAGGGTTATCTCAGGAGGAGGGTGGAAAAGTCAGAGGGGTCAGTTTTACCCCCCACAAGGAGTGAAAGTACATGTTTTAATGTCTGAAATGTTTGCAGCCTGGAGAAAATGAGTCTTTGTTCCACTTCAGGAGAGACTAGCAGGCATCTTGAAGCAAAATTCTATGTTAGGTTTTAGTAAGTCATTAAATATACTCTTGAGAGGCACTTTGGTAGTGTTAGGATGAACCAGATATTTTATATAGGTTTTGAAGAAGTGGTCATATCCATGATAGCAGAAGATACCATCAAAATCTGAGCATTATGTAAGAAGTACATACAAAAGAAATCAAAATAATTATCTTTCTAGATAAGTGACCTGCAGCTTGAGAATTGATGTCATGTCTCTCACATTATCCATCTCTAATGTCTTTTCAATTTACAGCTTGAATTTGGTTTTCTTTTAACGTCAGAAAACATTTTTAAACTATCTTGCTAGGTCATAGAATCATAGAATAGCCAGGGTTGGAAGGGACCTTAGAGATCACCTATTTCTAACTCTCCTGCCATGGACAGACACCTTTCACACTTTCGGTCTTCAGCTCAGAGCTCCATCCAGCCTGGCCTTAAACACTTCCAGGGATTGGGCATCCACAGGTTCTCTGTTCAGCCTGTTCCAGTGCCTCACCACCCTCACAGTAAAGAATTTTTTGCTGGTATCTAGGAAAATCTTTCAGTTTGAATCTCTTCCCCCTTTTCTTGTCACTACATGCTCTTGTAAAAAGAAATCACAGAATCAATGAGATTGGAAAAGACCTCTGTGAACTTTGAGTCCAACCTATGACCTAACACCACCTTGTGAACTAGACAATGGCACTGAGTGTCACGTCCAGTCTTTTCTTAAACATCTCCAGGGACAATGAATCCACCATGTCCCTGAGCAGCCCATTCCAATGCCTGGTCACCCTTTCTGTGAAGAGCTTCCTCCTAATGTCCAACTTCTCCCTCTTTCTTCTGGGGTCCCTTCAGGGACTGGAAGGCTGCTATTAGATGACCCCAAAGCTTTTTCTTTTCCAGGCTGAACAATCCCGATTTTCTCAACTTTGCCTGACAGAGAGGTGCTTCATCTCTCTAATCTATTTGATGGCCCTCCTCTGGATCTGCTCCAACAGGTTCATGTCCTCCCTGTGCCGGGAACCCCGAAGCTTGATGCAGCACTTGAGGTGGGGTCTCACCAGAGTGGAGCAGAGCAGAGGGGAAGAATCACCTACCTTGATCTGATGGCCACACTGCTTTTGATGCAGCCCAGGATATAATTGGCTTTCTGAGCTGTGGGTGCACATTGCCAGGTCATGTCCAGCTTCTCACCCACCAGCACCCTCAAGTCCTTCTTGACAGGGCTGCTCTCAATCTATTCATCCTGCAGTTCCTCTCTGAAGCAAGCTGGGAAATTCACAGAAGGTAACCTAGTGCAGTGAGAAAGACCAGTTCATGTGTGGGGAAGGTAGAGTCATAAAGATTTGGAATTTTTTTAAGTCCAGTCCCAGCCATATGCAGAGCCACGTATGGCGCCTTGCATCTTACTGCAGCTGAAGAGCGTAAGGTAACAGAAACTGACAGAGAGGGAAGGGACCAAGAATACTTAGAAGTCTTCTATTCTACAAGATCTGAATGCTGTCAGGCATGCAATTGGTTGTTTTGTTAAAAACATCTGCACTTCATACGGGCACAATTCCCGAGTCATATCCCCAGGAAGTACAAATCAGTATTGGCTGCATCACTGAAGATCATCTCCCAGCAGCACATCTGAGGTAACTGTGCAGTTATAACTGTGCTCATTAATGCTTATGGAGGAAAAATCCAAGACACTTGAAAAGACCTATTTAAGCAGTTTTCTTTGAGGTGATACATGCAATCAGTTCTATGGAACATAATATAAAGGGAGCGTATTTGGAGGGAGATGTGCAGCAGTTTTACTAGGGTGACCTGTTAGTGCCTAGTCCGTAAGCTCATTCTACTCCTAGCTGGAATGTTGTGTGTTTCTTAGTCATCTCCAGTGAGTTGCTGCCAGCAGCTTGTTCACTTCAATCTTGATTGCTCTTCCATGGCACTATGCTTGTTGGAATTGAAAAGATCATGGTAAATTTAAGACACTAATGAGAGACTGGGATGATGAGAAGGTGTTGCTTTATTGACACCGTTCCTAGTACTGGAAGAATGGGCAGTAGTAGAGCTTTGCTCATATGCTGCTTTGTGAGGACCCTACAGTTCTGCTGAAACTGAGTTAATTTTGTAGTAGAGTCATTATGGAAGAACAAGAGTGAAAAGATTAAATGGTAATAAATTGTAAGGAATGTATAATGGAGCAGTTGTGGGTATATATCTTATGCCCTGGCAGCGTCAAAATAAATAGGCTAGAGTTTTGCTGACCTGTTGCATAGCAACCAGGAGGAAGCACAGAACCAAATCTCTGGATGCTTGTGATTTGGAAACCTTTATAGAACAGAGTACAAGACCTTTACTCATCTGTTAGAAATGTTCAGAAGCTGAAGGATAAAAATGGTCCATTCCCTGAAATCTAACACTTGACAACCATTTTTATTTATAGATAAATACACAGATGCAGTGTGAAAAGCTTGACTGTTTTGCCTCAAGGTTATATAGAAAAAAATATTTAGTCTCTCCAATTTTAGTTAGTGTTTTTCTGAATTCATCACACAGGAGATTCCTCCAAATGCTGCAAATGCTGTGTTTTTGCAGCTGCAAATATTTGCCCATTGTTGTGATCTTGTAAATATTTATATGCCCATTTAGCAAAATTATTTGTTATTCGACTGAAGTCAAGTACAAATTCTGATGCATGATGAAAAGAGGCACTCATGTTTATTTAAAAATTGCTGTTGAGAAGATGATTCTAGCTCCTCTTGCCCATTTGAAGTGTGTTTCAAATGTTATTTTCAAATGAATACGATAGATTAGAATGCATTTATAGTAGGGTAGCAACTCCCTGTGGTTTCTTGCAGACCGAAGTTTGCTTGTCTGCTTTGTACAATTTCCTACTTTCCATGCACACTTTACAGTTCTAAAAGTCATAGGTAGATCTCATGGGAATTTTTTTCTGTTTCAAAAAGGTATAATATTCCTAACTTTAGGGAAGATGCTCATTTGTACCAAGTAGAGATAAATACGGTATGTTATAGAAATATTTTTTCCAGTAGAACACTTAATATGCAATAGTTTCAATAGCAATAGTACTCCCACTCTATAAACCCATCCTTTAAAACCAAAAGTCACCGAGTAATGTATTTTATTGTGCAACATCCTTTGCATTTCACGCTAAAGACCTTTTGTGGTTTTGAACGCAAGAGTAACTGGCTCTTTATGGAGGCATATGACTAATACATGTACAGCATCTACAAATACTAGATGCTACCTATTTAGAGAGTTATATTAATGATTCAATTATAATTAGTATATAGGATGACTAATGCCATATGTAACAGTGTTTAATGAACCCCTTCGGTAATTGCAGGGGAGATTATAACGAAAAGGACAACACAGGAAGTCCCAAAACAGAAGAGACTTTGAGGCTCATGAAGTGGTGAAAATTTCTACTCTAGTGCAGCCTACTGAATGAACAGCATGTACAAATTCTCCAAACACCAAAAAGCAGTAAAATCTGTCGGCTTTTTTTATCTCCCACCAGATTTGGAAACTTAGGTTTCTTTTTAGATGAGCTTGGTGATAATATGTAGACAAGATGCTGCTCTGGGAAATATAAAGAATGGACTTGAAGAGGAGGGACATATTATGTGTTCTTTTCTTTTTCTGCTTAAAAAGTGTACACTGTTATAATTTTCTTTGTCTTCTTATTTTATTCATTATACACTGAACATTCTGGGCTTATTTTTTTCCTATATTTAGCCCAACCTATTTACATCTCTTGCCACTCTTTGTACCTGTAATTCTGGTTTTATTACTCTAGGAAGTATCTATTTATTGGTGCTGAAATTCTAGTAAACTTCTTAATGTCTGTGACTGTTTCTGCTGTAAAGTGCTCATATAAATGTTTTGAAAAAGTATCCGCTCAAATATTTTGATACTGATCATTGATAAAGACCTTGTAGTTTATCATAAAACTGTAATAACTTGATTGGCTTGTACCTGTACTTGCACGGCTTTTAGCGCAGTTGAGGGTAAAATGCTTGCTTGCATCTTCCATGCTTTATATTATTACTGCTGTCACTAGTGAAACGGTCATGAGATGTTACTACCTGGGATAAGCTTAGTGGAGTAGTTTGGCATATGTTCTGTACAGCAGAGAAGTTTGTGCAAACATCATTATTTTTTTGAGATTAATGTAAATGGTCTTTCAAGTATCTTGTTTCATATACTGGCAAGCTAAAAGGAACTGCTGGGAGAACATTCTTCTCACCCAGTCTGAGACATCTACAGTGGAGAATTCTAGAACTTAATGTAGATCTCCCAGGGCCCTTTACCATCATTAGAGAGGAACTGGTGACTTTGGGGCATGAGCCTGTATGTTCCTTCTCTCACAAAGGGGGTTTAATCGCTTCACTACAAAACGTGCTCCTTAGTGTTTCTCTCTGACCTTCTCCACTCTGGAGATTAGATTGTGCATAAGCCTTGGGCTGTCATTCTGCACCACAGAGAATGTTAAAAGTAAATCTTGTTTACTGTTTGCCTTTATCTCTCTTGGTGTGACGTGCCTTCTGGCACTCAGAATGGCAATTATTAGAAATTTGCTCCCAGTAATGAATACAGTGTTAACTCAAGGTTAATGCCAAGCAGAGTGACAAGTACGCTTGCCCTTTTGCTTGCTACTGACTTGCTGGCATCTGAGAAAGACGGTTACATACTCGTGGTGTTCAATTTGTGCTGAAATTGTAAACAGCCAGTTTGAAGTTTCGTAAGCTGTCTGAGGGGGCTAAGACATGGCTATAATATATGCAGGATGAAAGCGTATAACTCAGCTCTGGCAACATTTTTTGAAGGAAATTTAATACGTCGTCTTTGTTGTATGTAAGATCTGTTTTGTTAAAAATAGAGCAAAGGTATAATAGGATTTGATCACCCTGACTGGAACATTGTAAAGAAAGGACCAGGCGCTAAACCATTGATGCTTAAATCAGGGGAAAAGCTAGTTAGCTTCCGTAACATTAAGGGAATGAATTTTTAGAATGCTGTTCATTGATATCTGACAAACAGCTTGAAAGGGATGCCAAACCCTCAGGGTTCCTGTCAGGAGCCTTAAAACACATTTGCATATTTTTTGCATAGAAACAGGAGCTCTCTCTCTCTTGCCAAACTGCAGAACTAAAAGGATGCAAAAACTCTATCTAGTCCAAAGGGCTCTGAGGAGGAACTTAATTAGAATTCAAATGTGTGCAACAGATTAGGAAAATTACTTCAAATGGGATTTCAACCATATCTAAGGGAGACACAGAAATCCTGAACAGATTGGTAGTCAAAATGCTACCTGCACTGCCATTAAAAAGCTTGTTTTCTTCTTTAGGCATTTCTCATATAAAAAATAGCTCACTGACGTCAACTGATGACACAGATTATTGTTGTTTAAGGTGCTACTGCTTAATTCTCTTGATATCAAATGCAGTTTTTTTCTGAGAGTTTTGATTTTCTCCAGTTGAGATCAATACTGTTGTGAATAGGACAAGAATGGTGGAGGAATAAGGAAATGATGGTCCTCCACATGCAGCCAGTGCACCCAGTGGTCCTGTTTGTTGGCATCTGAATGTCTTTTCTAGCTACACCATTTGCTGTCAGTTTTTGTGGATTGAACCAGGAGTCCCTGAGCCTTGAAAGGACTGCAGGGTGCCTTGCCAGCATGGGCAACTCTGCTGAAGTACAGAATCTGTGACAGTGTGAGCTGGAGTTTGAGCTGGACTGGTTTAACTCTTGTTGGTAGGAGTTTGACTGGGAAATGTTATCATCCATGGTATGGTTCACACACAGATACAGCTGTGCTGACCCATCTACTATCATTCATGCTGCTCTTATGCCTGTCCTTTTCACTGAATGGTTTCCTTGTTTGATTCCAAACGTTATTCTGTTCTTTCGTTAAAGGAAAATGCTTACAAAGACAAGAAAGCATTGGGGATGAGATTGCACTTAACATGCAGGTGATACTGTGTTGGCAATATCTTCTCTATGGTGCACTAACTGTACTTTTATCATTTTGAGGAGGAAGCTGATGACTGCAGAGAAGTTCGTTATGGGTGAAAGTGTCATATAATTTTAGCATATAGTTTTACTCTCTGGTCATCTGCCCACCCAGGCATATGTGGGTGGAGATCTCATTATATTAAGAGAGATTTGCCTTTTAAATTTCCGGTGGATCAAGTGAACAATAGACTTCCATTGCGTATACATGGCAGTGCCATTGATCTGATTGATTTTGAGTTGCAGCAGTGGATGTGGTCAGTGATGCGTGAATAGGAAAGACGCAGTTAACTCTTTTCATGGAAGTCTATATTAGCCAAACCTGTCTTTAACATAAAGTTCTAGTAAGAAAAGCTGTATTGATGCAGTTAGATTACAGTTTATAGTGATTATGATGTTAGAAAATGAGAAAATTATCTGTGACTTAAGTTATGAATTTGTGCAACACTGTTGGGATTTTAAAACTTTGGAAAAAGATTGGTATCATATTTTCTTTAAAGATCTGGCTTTTTATCTGCATAGTGTAACTTTTTATCTCCTTACCCTTCATTTTCAAGGCTCATGTGCAGCAGCATAGGCTGACAGAGATTTACAACACGGAGTATGTGTGGCTTCACATCAACATCCTGCAGAGAAATGGTTTTAAATGGCAGAGGAGGCCTTTCAGTAGCTCAGAAGAAATGTTTTTGCCAAGTTTGTGTGGTTGCAGTCAAATCAGGAGTATTAGGCATGTCTCCTGACTCCCGGAAAGATGAACACGAGACTGTTGGCGGAACAATGAGACGCTCGGGTCTGCTGGGTTGCCTGGTTTTGTGCCTCGTCTGCAGCTTCTTGGGGGGTGGCCCAGCTTTCCCCTGACAGGGCGGAGGAGATTCCTGTGCAGGATAGGCCATAGCTTGGTGAGAGTGCATGTTGGAGGGGTGAATGTGTGAAGGATCTGTGACTGAGCTGATGGTCTGTCTGGGACTGTACTGGTGGAATGGGGAATCCTGCATGGCAGCCATGCGAGGCACCTGCAGAAGCAAAAGCTATCACATTTCCACTTTCTGCAAGTAAAATTATTACTTGTCTAAGATCTGTGGGGCTGTTTGGGGCAGATCTTTTTCTCCTACGTAAAACTGAAATCTATTTGTGGATCTGAGTTCTACAGTCTGGCAGAGCTTCTAAAGATGATGAAAATCAGAAGACTTTAGTTTCAGTGTATAGAAGCATTAAAGCTTTATTTTGAATAGCAGTGAGTTTGTTTCACAAAAGTAGTTTTCTAATAAAGGTAATTTGAAAATGTATTCCACGTTTGGTGATATTCTAGTCTAATTTCTTGCAATAAAAATTGTGAAGAAAATATTCCATTTTTTACAGTGTCAGTATAGTCCAAGCACCAGAGTTTATATAGAAATATATTTGTAGCAATTTTAGAGGCACCTTTTTTTTTTTTTTCAGAAAAATAGGGGAACTCTTTAATTCTGTTTTCACCTTGATTTCCATGCTTTTGTTTCCAGCAGAGTCAAAATGTCAGACAAAAGTGATTTAAAAGCAGAACTTGAGCGCAAAAAGCAACGTTTGGCTCAGATAAGAGAAGAAAAGAAACGGAAGGAAGAAGAAAGGAAGAAGAAAGAGGTAAATTTGCAAGAACACCTTTTAGATAGCTCATGCTTGAAGAAGGGGCTTGTTGGGGTTTTGACATTTAAGTACTGCATAGCCCAGGGTATCTGTCATGTGGAATGAGATCCTTAAACCCCCATCAGACTAGCCTTAAAATCAAAATGCTTATTGTTTGTCAAGAATGTTGGGGTGAGGGAATTGCTTTTAAAACCATGTCAGATGACAACAGTTTAGACAACATGATGTGTATGTGTGTGTAGAAAGAAAAATTGATTTGCCACGATGCTTTTTCCTGGGCTCTCCTTCAGTGGAAAGGGAGTGGAGAGTGGGGAAAGACGGAAAGAGGCCTCACATTTTTTCAAGCCATTACAACCTAAATATGTATTTTTGTACTCTGAAAACTAGTTTGATTACTAGCTAAGGTAACAGATTTACAATTATTATTCTCCAGTAAAGTAAAACATAATTGCAATTGCATTTTCATCTTCTGGCATGGTTGCATCTTTCAGTTCTGTTAAAGTTTGATTGACATATTAGTTTATTTGTCCTTGACAATATGCATTAGGTTTTTCATTAAGGGATTTGTACTTCTTTTTGTTCAGTCACTTAGTGGAACAGAGGTGAGAATTGACAGGGAGTGGATATTAATTTTCATGCAAAGTCAGAGAAGCATTAAGTGATTATGCTTCCTTTCCTTCAAATGTCAACACTTACTATAGTTTAAAGCACCTGTTATCCTTTACTAATAACTGGTTTCCTTTTAAACTGACACTTTAATATTGTACGTGAATTTCATGGAATTATCGTGGAAATGTGAAGTGATCCAAGAAATCCGCGTTCCAGTTTTGGCTGTCTTTTTAATCTTTTTTCATTTGAGCCACATTTGTGCAGTTAACAGCACACGCCCCACTGAGACTCCTGGCGTCACTGGGGGAGTTGTTGATAAGCAGAACTTTAAATGGTAACGTTTTCAGTGTTCATTACTAAAGAATTAGAGGGAAGGAAGCCAAGGTAATGGCTCGAGGGAGCTATTAAGTCCTTTCCTTTGTCCCCTGACTCCGATTTTATGCCTCCTGGAAATCTTGTGGTGGTTGGAACTTTCCATTGTCCCCGATAGCCAAATCCAGCTTGTCTCGGGACACCCAGCTCTACAGATAATGCTGCAGTTCATAGTTGTGGAGCCGTAAATGGGCTGCCCTGTGATGCCAGAGGGCATCCAGGAGTGACGGCTGACACTCACTGTGGCGCTTAGCCACGCACACTGGTGCAGGAGAGTTGTCTACAGGCCTGCATACTGGGAGACAGTTCATGTGAAGAGCTGAGCACAGGAATATGCCTGAACTTTGTAAAAGCAATGTGCTTTCTGGCCATGTCCAAACTGAAGAACATGGGATTCTTTTGAACTTCAAGGAGTTTTGTTGTGCTTGCACTGACATCAGCACTGGTCTGAGGCACTATGTAAGTCCCCTTTGCCCCACACTCTGGTAACAGCAGAAAGGAAAACCTTTTTGAGCAATTCTGGCTGGTGCAGATGCTTCTCCTGGTTTTAGATGCCAGTAGATCAGAGAGGGAGAAGGCTAATGTGTGGAAGATCCAAGGAGGCGTAGATATCTAAGCAGAGAGGGAGGGGTCTTATGGGCCTTTAGTTTTGGCTGTTGGTGCCAAAGGCTGCCAGAGTCCTAGTTTAGAGATGTTAGTTCTTTCCTTTGTTCCTGCTAGGTTTTGAAGTTTATGAGAAAGTACTTTTTTCCCCAACAAGTGCTTTGGACCAAATATAGGACCTTAAACTACATCTCTGAAGTCCAATGAAATTTTATTCTTGATCCTGGAATAAGTAGGAAGAGGCCAGTTTTATTTGGGGTAATGATATCTATTATTCTATGGTCAGCTTTTATATTAGCTGAATAAGTTGCTTCTGATGAGTGAAAGACAGAGAATTTCTGTCATTGTCCTGTAAAAATCCTTGCAAATGTCCTTGCAAAGATCAGTTTTACCATGCGTTCAGGGAAAAATATCATTACTGATATAAACAGTATAAATTATTGAACTTATAAATTACCTAAATGTATCAAAATTAACTTCAAAGGGTACCTAAGCAATGGTGCACACAAATATTTTCGGCACATATAGTTGTTAGAGCTAATTATATGGGAAATGAAGTTTTCTGTTTTCTTCTATTTTAATTCAGGCTGATCTACAGCAAAAGAAGGAGCCAGCTCAGGAAGATTCTGACCTAGACCGTAAAAGAAGAGAGACAGAAGCTTTGTTACAGAGCATTGGTATATCCCCAGAACCACCTCTAGGTATTTAAGAGAAGAACACTGTAAAGCATTCAGCTCTGCCACTATGAATGCATTCTTTCTACTAAAGCATGCTTGGCTTTTTTGAGTTTTGGCTGTATTAGTGAAGTGAACTCTTCTGTTTGAATGCCTGCCATACCATTCACATATACAAGCTCATGGCATTATGAGTACTTGTCATTGCCAAAAACATCTGTTTCATTTCTTCAAGAAATTTTTGTGAACATAATGCAGGTTGGTTTTGCATACCAGCAGTGATTTCTTTTCTGATGGACTGTTTTGTCTTCTCTCACATCTATCTGATGACCCAAAAACATTATGATAAATACTGTACTTCATTAGCCCCAAGTTTTTGTTCAAAAATTCAGATTAATCATTTGTTAGGAAGGAGGAGCATAGTCATGTGGGAATTTCACTGATTTTCTTTTAAAATCAAGCAAAACTGGAGAAGGGAAATAAAAAAACCAAAACCACAAATAGCAAAACGCCTATCAGCGAGACACTATTGTAGATTTTAACTCTGGTTTCGTGTGGTCAAGCTCTTTTTTGTTTTTGATATTTCATTTCTAGAACCTGAAGTCCTCAATTAAAAAATATATTTAGTATCAAGTAATGGTTAGGTTAATTTTATGTATAATAAAATATGTTTTCTTGAATTATATCATGATATTATAAAATCAGATACATTTTTAATGTCTAGTGTTTAAAATACTCATTTTTATCTAAGAATGAATATATATGTCCTTATCACTTTATGAACTAAACACATATATTCGTGTTGCAAATTATCAATTCTTATCTTAATTATTTTGTGTTTAATACTGACAAAAGAACATAAGAATTCACATGTAAGATGATTCCTTTTAGTTAAAAATAGTATTTTGTTCTCTTTCGTTCCGTGTATATACACTCACAATTAATATACAAAGGAGGCTTTACTTCTACCTCTACATATGATACCAGGTCTCACTGTGAATATGGAATACCTAAACATCCAGACATACCTGTAACCTGCCAAAGGGCTGTAATGAAGATGAATTCACTTTTCATGCTGCAGTCGTTTCTATGACAGTCTCTAGTGAGAATCTGCATTAAATGTTTGACCACATGGAAAATCCAAATCTCTTGACAGGTCTGTCATTATACATTATAAAGCATAACAAAGTACTTTAAAGTTTTACTCCATTAAATCTATAAAAGGAAATGTGCATGATTTAAACCAAATGGGAAACCTTGCTTTTGCATTAAAACCCCTTTTTGTGTTTATTCAGTGTGGCTGCTTTGAGGAATACTTGCACTAAGTGTTGACCAAAGCCATCTCTGCATTTTTAATATTCTTGAGAAACCATTTTAAAAGAAATCAGGGTATTTTTACTCTTTTATTTATTATTTCCTTGCTGAAGAGCTTTAACTTGGGCTGACCTTGAGCTATGAACTTCCTTTCCTGTTTCAGGAAACAAAACTGCCTTTGCATGAAATATGCTTCAAAAGCCCTGGCAAGCCAAAGAGATTATCATTTCAAGAGCTTGGGCAAATAGTGTCTAAACCAAGGGAAACTTTTCCTTGAGTGTTGAAATCATGTCCCACCCAAAATGGAAATTTTGTATGACCTATCTTACCTAACACAATCTCTAACCAAACTAATATGTATTCTCACGTCTTTGGGAAATGATTTTAACTTAGCTGGATTTCCTTATTTAGCTTTTATTTTTTATGTCATTTCCACACTGCAGCCTTAGAGCATATGTAGTGAACTGGCTTTTGATTTAAATTCAGAATTTGAAACATATGCTTGTTCTGTTACCTACTTGACTTTACCAGAAGAGTTCACTTAGTTTTTTGACAAGACAAGCCCCTGGCATTTCTTCATACCTTTAAAATCTTTTCCAAGTCAACTTCAAACCAGACCCAAGAAAACAAGTGGTGTTTTATTTCCACAGAAATCTTCTCCACTGATTAGCTGTAGATTTCCATTGGGCTTTCAGTCCTGTCTAAATACATGTCAGTTTTAACATTTTCAGGAGACTTAAAATTCACTTGACTCTCTTCCTTTTCTTTTTCTTTCCTTCCTTATTTGCTTTCACCATTTCAAACTCTCCTACTCATTCATCCACTATCATTTTGGTCCATTGGTTTTGATTTGTCTGACACTGCTCTTCATCAGTGCAGTCGCTGCATGTGTTAACATGGGATACCTGTTATTTTCATTATTTAGTCCCAACCCCTATGTCTCCCTCTTCGAAATCAGTGAGCACACCCAGTGACGCAGGCAGCCAGGACTCAGGGGATCTGGGACCCATAGGAAGGTAAGACACAGAGTCAATAGAATTGAATAAATGTTGGGTTTTTTCTACTTGGCTCTTTTTTCCCCATTTTTTCCTTTTCTTCTGTAAATAAGAACATGCTGTATCAAATATGTACTTATGTTTCTGCATTTTCCACTGTGTGTTACCATCCAGGAAAACTGGTCTCAGATGTGAGGTAAATAGATCTATGGAGCAAACGGATCTCAAGCTATGAGCCCCAAACCTCATGCTGGAAGCAAAAGCTCCACTTACACTTCTGAAATGGCCCACAGAAAGCTCTCATTCTGTGTGGAAACAAACTAAAAACAGGGGGAAGTGTATAGATGTAGAACCTGTTATTTATGTTGAGTTGTCTTTGTTCAGATAACCAGTCCCCTTGGAAGTTCTCCCCCATGTAACACCAGATTGCCTCAGGTTCCTGTGGCTCCTCATCGCAGAATGTGGCAGGGAGGAACTTGGACAGGAACAGGCTGAGACATCCCAGGACCCAGTGGCAATTCTGCTTTGGAAACTTTGGATATTGGAGAGTTTCATACAGAATGGGAGAGAAGCAGAAAGGGACAGTGTGTGTGTGTGAGGGATGGTAACGACCAATCTTGTTGTCTTTGCCTGCATGGCTTAAATAGAAAATCCCAAAATAATTCCTACTCTGGAGCAGGAAAGAAAGGATGCTTCTGCTGGTAAAGGAGCATATGTTCAAGTAAGAAGAAGTGCAAGCAGCTATACTGTATATTTTGAGAAATGTGAAACGTGGGTCCTAATAGCTCTTTTTGTATCAAACTAATTCAACACAGAGCTGCCAGTGCATCCAAATCTGTGAGCCAAGACTCTGCTAATGGTTTGAAAACACGGTGATTGCTTTCTGCAGTTAACAGTGCTCAGTAGACATCATAACTCCAACAGACATAAACTGTAACATGACAGAACTTCAGTTCACCAGGTTTCATGCCACACCAGCCTTCTGCTTAGAAAAATCACACTTCTCTAAGCTGAAAGTGTGCTCTGTCCCTGTCAGCCGGATGCAGACACTGTCCGTTGTGATGTGGAGGCTGTGCATCTGCTACTAAAATCAGCTCCCACATCTGTCCTCCAGAAGAAATGGAGGTTGTTAAGTGGGAAAGCCCTAGCCTGTAAGATATAGCAGTTCAAAACACAGAAAACAGTGTAATGCTGCCTTCATAAATAAATGCAGTAGACTTCAGCAAATCAAAGTGCTTTGAGTAGAACAAAAATTGTTTTAAAGCAAAGTATAGCCTACTGTTCAGGATGAAGTTATTTCTCACAGTCCCATGTAAAGCTATGACACAGCTAGGTGGAGACTTCTGAGTTCCTGGTTTTCCTCTGAATCTTAATGGTGTAACTTTTTTACTGTTAAGGTAGTGAAATGCTCTTGGAATAATTTCTTTTGCTGTGACCTACGCTAGCACTTTGGCTGTCTGTCAGCAATAAGCAACGAAAGCACATGACCACATGTCCTTTCAGAGGAGAATGGAGTTTGTCCTCTTTCTCAGAGCTTATGACATACTGCATTGTGGGCTTTTATTTTGGATCCATTTTTTGGCTTGTTGTGGCCATACTAGGAATTCAATGGGAATCCTAAGACCTTGCTTGTAGTCCGCCAATTTTCTTGGCATCCTGTCAGGTATTGAAAGGGCTGTGCCATATGCCAGGATGGCCGCTTGCAGATGTTTGCCTGGAACAATTGGTTTTTGCCAATGGAAACAAGATTATGTTGAGTCCAGGCACTGGGGAATGACTGTAACCAGTGGATAGTATTGGGTGGCAGTTAGTCAAATTAGTGTCACTGGGTGCAGGTAGATGCACTCACTGTTTGTGCATTTATGGTAGAGCAGTCAAACTTGGAGAGGAAGATGTTGATAAACCTGTCATCACAGCAGGTAAAGAGGAAACCATCTCAGTTGTTTTCTGTGAGAGATGCCTAGACTGTATTGCTTTGACTACTGCATATATTAATGCCTGTTTATCTGTATAAACAAAGTTGTCCTTCGTTTTAATGTGTCCTTTTATTTCAAACTCTATAGTAGAGGGGCCACTTCTGCTGGATCCCCTGTCATGTCATCATGCTTGTTAGATCTTTTGCTTTTTCTGCTGTGAATTCTCTGTACTAGGCTGAGCTCAGGCTTTAGAGGAGAGCAGATTAGTTTCAAAGCTGCTAATGCCCCAATCTCTGCGATCACAGCTTGTCTGTCATTGTTGCTGCTAATGCTGCTGTAGAAATGACGAGCTCACACAGCCTGGCAGAAATCCTGCTTGCAATCTGATTACTCACTGCTGAAGTGTTCCCCAGAGGAAGATACAGATATTCAAAAAAAAAAAAAAAAAGCTGTGAAGTCACAGGTTTTGGCTCACTACATGAGAGAGGCTCTGTTGAAAGCTTTGAAGAATGCGAGAGATCTTCATACGTTCCCATATGAGGGAGCAGGTTCTGTTGCAGAACTAAGTTGTGTTCATACTTCCTTGAGTTGTTAGTACTTCTGGTAGTTGTCAGACTTAAGCTATCAGTCCCAGTATCACCAAGTATACCTGAGGTATGCTTTGATCAGCAAGCACCTGTGATTCCTTATGTGACAGTGAATGTAGTTCAGCCAGAAACCCATGTTTCTGACATCTGCTTTTCAGGAAGGACAATTGATAAACTGGAAAGTTTGAACAGTGTTATGTAGTTGTAGTCCTGGAGAAACACCTCACTGAGTCTTACTTTGCGAGATGAAAACTGACATAACTTGCTCACCAAGTGTAATAGTTATATGGGGAGGAACCAAGCTCTGGAAGGCAAGGTATAAGAGCAGCAATGTGTTTGGTATTGAAACTGGACAAATGCAAAGGCAGAAAAACTCTGTAAAATATGAGTGAGACAAATTATTCTCTAAAGCAATTTACCTAAAGACTCTATTGGATCTTCTGTCACTGCCTGTTGCTCATTCAGGATAATGTGCCTGCCGAACAGGCAGATACTAGGTCAAACAATAACTCATTCATAAAAGTTGTGCAGCTCTTTTGTTGCACAGGAAGAAAAGCTGCATGGTCACAATGGTCCCTTCTGCCATGAGACCTACAGACTAGTAGTGCTGCTGTCCTGCAGGGCCATTGTCCATTATCTCCAGCACAATAGCCAGAGCAGTGTTGTCTTTTCCCTGGTGCCATTCAGCTTCTTAGGGGATGGTATGAGGCAGACTGTGTAATAGCGCTAAGTTATGGAACCATTTCTGTCTTGCCCAGGTTTCCATGGGGTTTTTTTTGCTGCTTGACATTCAGTACTATTTTGCTATTTGTCATAACCGTTTCACAAGGCATAACACTGGGTTTCAGCAGCATTCCAGCTTCCCTCTGAGCCACGACGGTAACTGTAAGAATAAGCAGATTTTAGATGAGTAACAGTTCTAGAAATTCCTGACTTAATGCTTTTAGTTGGACAGGAGGGCCAAATATTTTAAAAATTTTTTTTTGTGGTCTTGAGAATCATTTCTGGATAGGTAGAGGTGTGTCATACTTTGATTCTGGTGCCGCTCTTAGTTATCAGGCTGCACTGAACAACAGCTGTTGCTCGGAAAGCAACTTGCCTATCTCCACATTGCTTTGCACATCACACTTTGTTTTTCTGATGCCTGTGTTTCTTGTGCTACACAGATAGAACAGGAAAATTACATCATAGCCTGACCTGTCTCTGAATACATGGGTTATTGGTTCACAGGGCTTTCTGTTATTCAGACACGACTCATTTTCCACAAGACAATGTTGCAGGATTCCATGAAGATCTCCTCGGAATAGAGTATGCTTGGCTCTTTCAGGATAAGTATTTTGCTTTGTTTAGTATTTTGTAAGCATTTTGATGATTCCCAGCATACTATTGATAGTCAGGCTATACAGATGTGCACAGCTGAAATGTAGACTGGAATAAATGTGAAGAAAAGGGCTGAGGTTTATAAAGGCATTTGCCAAGAGCTCCTGTGCTGTAGCATGGTGTGAAACATAAATTTGCCTCTTCAGGACAATTAATATGGAACTTCTTCATAATAACTATATACATCTCCCTAGTGAATACTCTGAACTTTTTCTACCATAGTATGCAAGAGAGGATAATAGCTATTGTATTAGAGCCATCATAAAACAGTGCCCACAGAGAAGCAGGTTTTACTATTCAGTTAGGCGTTCATAATCTCATCCTCTCAGCACTCTCAGCCATGAACTCCAGGTTTGTGTCATCTGAGGAAGTGTACAAGGACAAACCTTGTACAGTGCCTCAAAGCCAGGCAGCACAATACCAGGGGCTGAGCAGCTCCCTGGAAATGATATCCTGGCACAGGTAGGGCCAGAGTACTAGAGTTGCTCTGTGCTTTGCGTGTCAGCTCAACATTAGATAGAAGAAACACACCTGTGCTGGAAGGATGTGCTGCTGTGGCTGGGTAGCTTTCAGTGCTAATACAAGCCTGTGTTGGTATGTATTCCTGTATTACCTGCACCTTGTCCTGTGTTCACCCTGTTCACTGGCGTATGGCACACCTGGAGTAGTTCCATTTGTGGACCAAGGTGTGATTTATCTGTGTGGCCCCTTTTGCGCTGCATCCTTCACTGCACCTCTATGTTCCCAGACAGCTTCACCATCCTACAGTGGTGTGTTTGCACAGTTGCATCCTATTTATTGTTGAGCTGAATTGTGTGTGCGTGTGTACAGTGGAGTGCCTGGCGTGCAGCACTTCCCACTGTGCATTGTGGAACACGAGAATCCCATTAAGCTGGGTGTAAGGTTTCCCACCTTCCATCTACTCAGTGAACTGTACCAGGCTCAGCTGTCTTGGGCATGTACAGGTTTATGGTTGCCCTTCTTTCTGCAACAGTTTCATCTGTGCTGTTTCGCTTTCTAACTTGTGTGTTTTGCTGCCCCTATGTTTAGGCACCTGATTATTTTGTGGGCTCCTATAAAGACAAAGACATAGGAAACACTTTTCATCTTCTGGTGGCTTCTTTAAGAGGATGGTTGATTCAATGTGGTATTTTGTTTGCTGTAAAATAATGCAAGGTGGATTATTTTGTACTATTTCTCTCACAGTCCATTGGTTTGTTTGGGTTTGTCTAGCTACAGCTCCTCACTATAATTATCGTTCTTATTTGGATTAGGACATTGTGTAATACTTAGTTTAAATGGTTCATGCCTGAATTATGTTGTCATTTGTTTGATATCACAGGTTTTGAGATGTGTTTTATGCACTAATATCGATTAGCTTCCTTCAGTGTATGAAGTTTACTTACAGTGAAGCAGGGTCAATCCTTCTTTAGATGAAACTATAAATATTTAATGAAAAGTCCTGTGAGAATGAGTTTGAGCATAGCATGAGGTAGCAAAGAAAACAAAAAATAAAGGGAAAATGGATTTCTCAAAGAGATTCTGTAACAGTAATATGCTGGAGAAGTTAGACCACTCTGGAATCCTGATAGTCCCATCATCACTAGTTTTCTAATTCTACATAAAATACGTTACGTGAGCAATCCTAGAAATAGAACAGCAGTCTGTAATGCTGGAGGACTTTTCTCTGAGGAGCAGTATTGCCTTTGTCTATGGCTCTTGGCATAATTTTTTGTCCACTCTGTCATTTCATCTCGCAGTTACTGTGACCTCTGAGTGTTCCCAGTTGTATTCCAGAGAACATAGCAGCAGCTGTCATATTAGGTTCAATGTTCTTACTGATAGGGAGTTGAGAGCATGTCTTCTTCTCTCCTATTCTGTTTTGAAGCTTGCTGCCACTGTTAGTCTGCATTCATGTATGTTTCCATCAGATGTGATTCTGAGTTGCTGCCATCTACCATGGCCACTTTGAGCCATTTAGTTATAAAAAGAAATACACTAGGATATGTTTTCTTTCACTGTGTTGATGTTCACCCCCAGTTTGCATTGGCCCTGGGCAGGGAGAAAGAGATGTAATTCCAGTCCTTTTTCTCTGCAGCTTGTTATTTACTCACTTTTTTTATAGTTCATCGGTGTTCTGCTTTATAATGCAGTATCTAAACAACACATGAGTCTTGTGTTAATCCTACACTGCTTCATGTGTGACTCTCAAACACAAACACTTCTTTCTTCTCAGATGATACACAATCAAAAGGAAAGAGGTAGCTCTAAAGCATCTGTGCACCAAGTGAAATCAAAACATGTTATTATTTTACAATTTTGTATTTAATCTTGCTTGCCATCAGTCAAGTAAAAAAAAAAAAGCGTATCTATTCCAGTGTGTTCTTGCCGCATATTATTTTAAATCAGAAAGATATTTTTTGTTTGCTTCTCTCTCATGAGTGCATCTAAATGTCATCAAAGTCTTTAGGTTCTGTGCTTTTTAGGGGGTTTGCGTGAAAAATCAGAATTGGCAACTCAGCTTTTATTTTCACTGTTTTATTTTTAAACAGCTCCTTCCCTAGAACAGTAATATAACACAATGACAAGCTGAAGAAAGGGTATCAGAATGCCATTCTCCCTTTTAAATGCCTGCTTTGCTGTTTAATTAGGCAGATAAAGAAGGCAAAGGAAGAAGGTGGATCTTGGTATCCTTTTAATTTATACAGGAAGGTTGGATTATTGTAGTAAATGATCTTTTACAGTCCATGCAGCGTTTTTTCCTATCTTTTAGAAAACATCACTCATAGACATTAACAAAACCACGTTCCTGTAAGATCTGCTAAAACCTCTGCTAACAGGACCATATCGCCTCAGGCTTAGCTGCTTTATCATTAAGTAAATGCATTTGACAGATTCTGTGCAATGATGCTGTTTCATCACTGCCACTCAGCTTTGCACGACCAGCATTTCATTGTGTTACCAGGTTCAGAAATGACAAGGATCCTTCTTCAGTTGTGCCAGGACAAGTGGGCCTGTGTTGTATTGCCTCTGGAGTAGCAGCCGTAACAGTTATTAGTAGCGGATTATTTTCTGTATGGTGGTTTGTTTTTTTAAGATCAGTTTATATGTACAAAATGGCTTTTAAATGGGTGCTTTAGTGGCATACTTACTTCATAAATGGGCTGAGCCAAAGGGAAGCACAGAACAATGTAAAGACTCGAATAGAGCTACAGGAAAGACAGGAAAAATTACTTCTTTATGGAAAACTTCTCTTGAATGGTGTTTTATGCTAAAAGAGAAGGGTTGTAACCCTAGGGACTGTTGTGCAGTCTTTCACAGTGGAGAGTCATGAGAAATTTCTGCTTGGTGGCTAGAGATAAATGGGATAGCCTTTGGGATGCTGGTGTTGCCACTCTGTTGTGGTGGCATTTGGCTTGGTATAGGATGTTTATCATTGTATGGTAAGACAGAGATTAATACCACCCAGCTGTTAATTTTTTTCCCATTTAATTTTGTCTTGGAACGCATGTTTAATTTTACAGTGTTAGGGGCCAAATCATGCCTTAAGCCTTCTTAACCTGAATGGTGATGGCATCTGTGAAGCACTGACAGTGTCACCTCCTCCCCTTGCCTGGGGTAGCGCTGGCTGTCAGCTGTCTTTGCCCTAGGAATTCTGCCGCTTTCTAAAGCGATGCTGCAAATCTCTCACACTTCCCAACATCAGCCTGCTTACAGGATAGTAACAGGGGTGGCCAGTCCTCCTTACATGAGCACATTACGGGTGGCTGTGTCGAGTTGTTTGCACATCATAGCTTGCCCTGCATAGGTTAGTATACAAGGCTGGAGGATGGCAGATTTCTTTTATTGTTTTCACTCCTTTAGTCCCTGAAGAAGAAGAACCACAGTCCTTCTTTATATCCAGTGTATATTTAGCCCTAAAGCCTCTCCCTGCCATTTTTTTAATTCTTTTTTTAGCCTATAAACAGAAGCAGACACCTTAGGGACTGATATTTGGCAGTTGCTTTCAAGTGTCTGTACATCTGACCTAGAAAGTAGGGAGTGTTTTTTGGTGTGTGCCAGTTACAAAGTCAGAATGGTCCACATTAATTAGAATCATCTGCAATCCTTTTAGCGTGCGAGCCTGTGGCATCATTAAGGATTTTCATGCTTTCATTCCTAAAGGATGGATAGAGTTCAGTCCTCCAGATCTTTGATTATTTTTCTCATTAGCAAGCATCTCCATGCTGTAAATTAAAGGAGAAGGAAAGATTGCTATTCCCAGGGTGCTTCGTAAATGCCTTGGAAACCTGAGCCCCAGCTGCTTCCAGAAAAAAATAATATTAATTTATAAAGCCCCACTTAACCATTTAGGTTATCAGCCCAGCTGTAGTTACTTCTCTCTAGTTATTTCTAAGCATATCATCATATATTTAGTCAGACAATCAGATGATTTTAGGGACTAAAACACTAATCCTCTTAAAACAAAACAACTTATTTGCTAAGGCCAGCTCAGCTTAAACAGTTCTCTTGCACAGAATTTATTCTTGATTTAATTAAATTGAGTAAGATCACCTCCAAAGTTAAACCATTTAACATAGTTAAACTAGTACAGTTTGTGCATGGTGATGTTTTCTCCTTCTCTAGCCTATTAAAAAGACCCTTAGAAAATTCCCATTCACGATTTTACCTGGAAAAATAAAAAGAGGCTATGAGTAGCTATTTTGTTAATTCAGTTTTTAGGGGTTTTCTTCAAATTTGTAAAATGGGAATTGCTGCCACTGGCAAGATATTGATAAATCTCTTTTTTTCTTTTTCAAGGAGTTTTGAAACAGTCTAAGCATTCCATATTAAATTTTTCATAAGCAGAACTTATGAAAATGAATGATTTTCCATTTAAAACTGATTTTGATCCAGAGACTTTAGTTGTACTTGTTTACTTCAGTAATTCAGACTCAGAAAATAGTTTCTGAGCTGGTCTAACAAAAGTCAGATCACTGGGTCATGACAGCTTTTGAGATTTTGACTGCTAATGTGAAAAATTTTTGTTAGCTCACACAGCGAGCTCTTTTTTCAACCCTTGCTGTGGAAAAAGATCTCGTTGCCTTCTGGAAGGATTTTGCTGGGTTTAGAACAAAATAAATTGTAAAAGGAAGGGAAACACTATCTCTTCTTCCAGCTAATAGTTACTGGATTTTCGTACTGAAGGAAAATTGAAAATTTGCTGACATCTTTTACCACCTTCTTCAGCTGAATAATGCTAGACTTAAAAATTGTAGGTTCTAGCTCTTGTGTTACCCTCTTTGACTCCACTGAAAGGTTATGGATTGCCTTTCCTACATTTGACTATGAAATGTGATTTTGTCTTTTATGCATTTGTTCCCAAAGCCCCTTGATGTTTATGAGAACTTTTCTTATATGCGTATCCATGTAAGCTGGATCAAACTGTTCTACTGTGAGTTCTGCGGTTCCTTTCAAGCATCTGTAGGAGCATATAGAACTTCTCCTGCCAAGTTCTTTCTTTACATTTGTGACCATTTGAGTTCTGTTTTGTTGCATATACTCTTGGTATAAAAGCCAAGATGAAAATAGCATTTTTAAAAAGAATTTTTGGGTTTTTCTATTGGAACAAAACAACTTGTGCCTTCCCCCTCCTGAACGTGTTTTTTATTACTGCATTTTCAAAATGACCATTTGTGATATCTGGCACTTAGAGTAAGTCTATATCAGTTCTAGCTGTTTGACCTTCTATCCTTGCAGATCCAGCCTGCTGCTCACAGTGACCCTCCTGGTAAACCAGCATAAATTTACAGACTAAGATTTATGTAGGTGTAGCATATAAATTGTGAGAATGACAAGGCTCATTACACTGCCAGGAGAATATATTCTTTAATGTAGACCTGAATCAAAGGACAGACTTTAAATATAGCAGAATAGTTAAGCAGATTGGGTGAATTTAACTGCTGATTTAGTGGAATTCTGTGAAATGGGAATCAACAAGGTGTTGGTCCTGTTCTTACAATTATAGTATGCCAGAATTGTTCATTCTGATTTAAAAGTTAAAAACAATTAAATCCATTCAGCAGCATAGCCCTGATTAAAAAATAATTTTGAAGTATACTTGTGTTTCAAATACTATTTGCCCATAATTTTTCACAAATATGCCTAAAAATAAGTAAATAAGGAGAGTATTTTAAACTCATGCCATTCTGAGAAGGGCTGTTATGTTTGCTAGGCAGCTGAAAGATAGCACTGTGCTCTCAGGGAGGTCAGAGTTGCTCTTTTTATTAGTGAAAACTGGAAGTCAGAGGTGTCAGCCGGCTTGGAAGTGTAAATTCAAATCCAAGCCTCTGGCTGTGCTCCAACAGTGATGCCAAACTCTTTGCTCTCTGAATGTATTATGGCATTTTATTTTATGATTAGCAGTCCTGCTCTGAACACAAGAAGGCACAGGGAAGTCAGAGCAGACTTCTGCTCTACAAGCACAAGTGAGTGTCTTGCTGAGAGGCACAAATCCTCCCTAACTGCTGATGGCCATCTTGTTTATAATGTGCCTCAGAAAACAAGGAGCACAAGGAAGGTATTTTCTTTTTGCCAATCCTTTCAAAGTGGAACAGATCTGCAAAACAGAGCACAGATGGCAGCAGAATAGTGGCTTAAATGCAAAGTATCCATTGAGGCAAGTGGTACTTTTCCACCTCTGAGTAGTAGCTTTGAATATTCTTTTTTTGATGTAGTTTGTTTTGGAGACACATTTTAAATGTATGAAAAATATCAGAAAGTGAAAACTATAGTGGAGAAAATAAAATTATAAAAATATAGACTGAAAGGAATAAAAACAAATAGTTTACCTATACACACATATATTTTTATACATCTGCAGTAATTTCTCATCAACAGTTTCTTAGTTCAGATTTTCTATTTAATCAACAACAAATTAGGAACTTTGGAGAAACTGACACACCAAAGATCTCTCAAATTTTTAGCTAAATAATTAGGCAGCCTTAAATTCATTCTGGCAATATTCAGACATTTAAAAAAAAAAAAAGGCTAGATACATCATAGATGATATGTTGAAATTGCAAATAATATTGAATTGTAATTTGGTGACAGTATTTGCTATTGTATTGAAAAAATGAGTTCAAACATATCTTAACATTTTATTCTGTTGGTAATTTTAAAATAGGTCTCATATCTCACAATTGTTGCAATCCAGTATTTTTAAGATTGTATGAGTTGCGTGGAACCCAGTTATCAGTATGTTATCTGTGTACAGGTGCACAGTGCTTAATATAAGCAATTCTGAATCTTCTGGAAACTGTAATCCAGGATTAAAATTGTAATTTTAAACATCAGGCTCCTCCTTACATCAAAGTCAAAACCAGAAATCGTGTTATTCTTTGCAGTCTCGTGCCGCGGTTTGGGAAAGAACACATGAGACCTGCAGGGTTTGAAGCACGGCGTAGCAGATCCTGTGCAGATCTCCCTTTATTCAAAATGGTGGGCTTTTTAAAGGGTAGGCTGGGGAGGTTTCTAGAAAGTGGGAAGGGTTATGTAAAACCAGGGTGTTTGCTAGGTAGGGTAAACATGAATATGCATTTTGGGGGGAGGATTACAACAATGAAATAACAGGGAAAGAAGGGGAAAATGTCCAACAAGGGAGTGACAACTAGTCCAAGGGGTAAAGTCCATAGCAACAAGATGAAACATAACTCCAAATGAAGGCATCAAACTAGCAATAGGTTTTAGCCTAAAGTCTCTGCAGTATAGTCCTTAAACGAATGTAGCCTCTGTGTTTTCTTCCGTCAGGAATTCTTTTTTTCCACATGGTGTAGGCTTCTTCCTTCATCCTGGCCATCTCCAACAGTCTTGTGCTTTTTTGGTTAGCTTTTTTTTTTTGAGTTCACTTCTTTTGCTAGTTGCATTTGAAGTTAGAAGAAAAGAGAGCATGAAGCAGACTGAAGCCTGTAGGCTCTCAAGTAGCTCTCCCATCAGTGCAGATAGTCCCTTGGCTCTTCAGTGGGAGCTGGCAGGGAGATGGAAGGGAGAGCTCGGAATCACACAGCCAAGGTGAGAGGGCACCTTTGGAGATCATCCAGTCAGTCCTCCCTGTTCAGAGTGGGGTCACCTAGAGGAGGTTGCTCACACTGTGCCCAGTTGGGCTTTGAAAGGATGGAGACTCCACAAACTCCCTGGTTAACCTCTTCAAGTGTTTGACTACCCTCATAGTAACGACATTTCTTCTTAAGTGGAATTTCCTTTTCTCAGTTTTTGTCCATTGCCTCTTGTCCTGTCACTGGGCACCAACAAGAACAGTCTGTCGACTTTACTCACCCTCCCAAGTCACCCACACAAGTTAGTTGGCTGTACCCTCCAAATTCTTTGTGGACAACCACCTCTAAAACCTACTCATAGCTGGAGTCTAAGTTGGGGACTTGGAACAGCTTAATGGAGCAATCTGCTGTGTTTCGGCTTGCGTGCAAAGAGTCCACAGTGATATGAAGCACTTCATTTAGATGCCTGTAGGTAGTATAAATACCTACTGCAACATCAAGACCCCCAACTGCTGCAGATGGGCAGAATGGGATTAGTAACTTTCATATCATTTTAGAAGCATTCCTCTGGTAAGCAAAGGTGCCTTGAGACTTCATGTGCTGTGGGTGACTCCAGGTGCGGTAGGAGAGTCCCACCTTCATTTCTGTTCTCTTTGCTTCGGTCTAGTGACAGTCTCTGCTCTGCTTAATAGGATTTGCTTTTGATCTCTGAAAACCCTAGCACAGCTTAATCTGTGGAGTCATGGCACAGTCTGTCACTGTATTTTAGGGTTAGGAGGGCATTGCTTAGGAGGGCATTGCTATTTCCCCCACAAAGGGTCATTTTAGGACGCTGTTGTTACTGCAAGGGGATATGCTTGGTTTGGGACCTGTCAGGTCTAATGGTGCTTCATTAGGGACACATATGGATATCTCAATTCAGGAGATACCTCGGGACTCAGTACACTGTCAGTGCAGTTTTCTCCTGGTCTGGAGAGCACAACAGCTCTTGGTGACAGGAGGTGCCAGAATATGGTGTTTTGCTTTCCTTCAGTTCTGCTTGAAGGTGTGATTTGCGATGCTGCAAAGAGGTTTCTGCCCTTCAAGAGGCCCCCTGGGAAAGCAGAGTTTGCTTTTATTCCTGTGAGTAGTCTGTTTTTCAAAAGCATGAATTTTCAGGCCTGGTTGCTCTTGACCTGGGAAAGGGAGTGGAGGGAGAAAAGAAGTCATGCAGAACACATGTTCTGCAGCATCAGCAACAGATGAGGGAGGATTTGATTTTGGCTACAGGGAAGCAGAGTCAGAACTAAGCTGTCAGTATGTTGCACACTATTTGAATGAAAAGTGTTGGCTTGGGGCTCTTAACCAGAGCCAAGTTGTATTGGGATATCACTGATTCCAGATATTAAATATCATTTTATGATGGCAGTTTAATAAGTTTATGTATTGTCACTGATGCCTTACGTGTTTCATATGCTACAGCTGAGGCCAGACCCGAAGTTGCTTAAAACAGCTGAGAAGTTCTCATGGGTTCCAGGTGGTTTGCGTTGTCAAACTCTGTGCTTCACTAATGCATTCCATAGTTGGGAACTTTTCAAAGGGTTTCAAATGTTTTGTTGTATCTTTATTAATTTTAGTCTTTTTCACATTTTTAATCTACATAATTGACATTATGCAATCAGAATAAAATCTTCTGGAAGTAAGGTTACACAGAGCATTATAACATATGGCAGAGTCCCTGTTTTTCCACAGAAATAATAATACAGAAAAGGGAGTGGTTCTGTCCAAATTCTGTTTACCCCTCACATTAAATTTTGCAATGGTCTCTGTCCTCTTAGAACTGTGTTCTGAATATCTTCCTAATGCTTTGGACATGAATTCAGAATAGATAAATGTAATAAGTTGCTTTACCATCCAATCCTTTAGTAAATGTATGACACCTGAGTCTCTTGCTCCTGTTGGTTTCTTTCTATCGGTTATTCCCCCACCAACTGGGGAAAAAGAAGATGTATCAAAATTATCTGGTGCTTCTTCAGTACTAAGCTGAAACAGCACCAGCATTAATATTCTCCTAAATTTGAGAAAGAAAACAGGTTATTGAGGTAAGAACACAGAGAAAATACAGAATACTAAAATATGCCTATCTAAAGGAAGAGAGTGAAAGCAGATCAGTTTAAACAGAAGATAATAACTCTTGTACGTTGTCTGCTTAGTGCAACATCTACAAGCCCTCATTCCCTTTGTACTGCTTTAGCACAATCAGTTATTTTGTAATACTTGCAGCTTTTTATCCTACAATCAGCCAGGGGCAGCTGTTGTGCACTGAACTTGTAAAAAGATGGATAACAGGGTGCTTAAACCACAACACAGGGCTGCTGTTTGCAACTGTGTGGGAGACTGATGTAGCAATGAGTTCTGAAATAATGTTGGATAGTTCTGATTAAAAAAGTGTCTGTGCTGTCTGGGTGATGGAAATGGGTTAATCTGGCTTAGTCTTGACTGTGCTGCTCAGTGAATTTCCAGGGCTCCTTCCCATTGGCAGTGTCACTCACTTCACCCATGGGAGGAACCTGCAGGAGATTGTGGAAGGACTAGAGACTGCAAGGGAGCACTACTTTTACCTGCTTGGTCTACTGCTCCTTTCTTTCCCCCATTAAAATGTTCAGGTAAAATGTTTTCTATCTCTTCTACATAGGTCTGTGCCAAAATCTGTTGAATACAGTTAGGGAAAATTTGACCAACGTGTGCTCTCTGAAGGGGTCCACCGTTGGAGCACCTCTACCTGACTGCTGACCAAGCAGCTCTCCTAGGCCATGCACTTGTCTTCAGGGTCTGTGATGTCACCCTCTCTCTCTCTCTGTCTTTGGATGACTTAAAGTCCTAAAGCTTTTTCAGTTTTCTTTTACAAAGAAGAAAGAAAAAAGAGGAACCAGCATCTAATCCTTTTCCTTGTTATAAAGTCTCTGGAGGAAGAACTGGTGCACTAGATTGGCAACCACTTTTTTGCTGAAATCCAGTGGCATTTCACAATCCCAACCAAGAACTGTCCATAGGAGAATAAGCATAATTACAATGCTCATTCATGTGATCAAGGAATATCATAAGCTATGTCTGCTCATCACAAACAGATTAGCTTTAATTTTCTAGTCTGGATGACTGCACAGGTTGCTCAACATTATCTTTGGTTTGCTAATCCTCAAAGAATCGATTTCTTTTTTGGTGTTATTGCCATAGAAACCGGCTAAATTGCAGGTCCAGATTACATCTTTACTGTTCACTCACTTTCATTTTGGTCTGCAGACTTTCTTCAGGCGCTCGGAAGATGCAAAGAACAAATCAGTATTGTTCCTTGAAACACAGAGTCACTCCCTGTGCTCTCCAGCCTTCACTATGTGGGTGTAGCCATTTGTGTTCTGTCTCTCCGGGCAAGAGACTGGAAACCTGAAGGTCTGCTACCTGCAGCCTTGTTTTCTGTGATAACTTTGCTCAGCCAAGCTTGAGAGGAGAGCTCAGCAGATTGCTTTCTTATCTATTTCTCAAGACTTTGCAAGCATGCACACAGTGATGCAGAGAGAACAGTCACCGTTTGGAGCACAAATCTAGGAAGTGTTTTGCAGATGCACTGAAACTGTTGAAAACAGGTATGATCAGGAGTCAAGGAGAATTGCTATTAAAATTGTCAAGAGTGGTGAAGGCTCTAGGTTAGAATCCAGATAATAAAGTACTTAAGGGAAGAACATGTCTCTGCTATATGTCTGCATGGAACAAATGATGGCACGAACCATAGGTGTTATTGTTTCCATGTTTTTGGGATTTGAGTGCTGTCTTGAGAGTGGGAAATCTCTAAATTTATTTCATTTAGGCATTCATCTAGGTACCAGGTACCCCTCTTGTGACCTGGGTGGATTCTTTGAGGTAGAACTTAGAGACTGTACCTCTTTAGAGACCTGTTGCAAGCTCTTGTTTTAATCCAATGATAATGGAGTTCCTTCTGATGAAATGGCCTTTATCCCTTGGGAAATTTTGTATGTTTGAAAGTGAACGTTTGTGGAAAGAAATTGAAATGAGTTATGTATATTATCTTTTAAGTATTTGGAAAACCTGTGTATGCATGTATAAGTAGCCCTTAGAAAGCAATAAGATTAGAAACTGGCACTTACATATCAAGTCCTAATATATGCTACCAACCTTGGTGACATTATAAGCGTAATCTTCAAACAGATAGCATTTTTTAGAGTATCGGTAATGCATTAGTCACTGATGCGTTTGGCTTGCATCAGGCATTCACATCTTATGTCCACTTTCCACTGTACTTGCACTGCAGTCAAGTTACAAGAAAAAAATCTGTTCTTTGTTGTTGTATTATTTTGTCTCTGAACCTTTTGTGATGTAGTTTCATTTCGGATGATTCTTTCTCTGTCAGTGTGAAGTCTTTTATCCCAATAGACATGACTATGGATCATAAGAAGTTGAGAGAAATAAGTGCCCTTATGCTGCACAAGAAAGCAGCTTTGCATTACAGTTTTTCACTCATTTTGTATGCATAGGGTGTTGAAATTGCTTTTCTTTCACTCTGACATGACAGAGTGCAACACATGCCTTTGTCTGTCTCTCCAGAGGGTGAATTATCATTGGTAATAGAATGGGTGAGTTTATTATGTACAGGAGATAGAATAATTATTTGGCTTTAAGAGATCTGTTTCCAACCTATTTCATTAACCTGTTAGTTTATATGAGTGCTTCGTTGGCAGAGGTTGCTGTTGTTGCAGAAAAGCTTGCATAAACGGAGCATGGCTTCGTATATGGCTGGTTTTGGCTGAACCTGGTAATATTATGTTCTTTATATCCTCAAAATTTGTATTCAGAAGAAATGAGAGGAGCTTTTAATTTTGTCAGCTATCATTACCCTGTGTGTTTGCATGATTTGTTTGCTTTAGTGAAGGAATGCTTTCCTTCGCTTTAGTCTCTGCTAGTGAGAGCAATGCATAATCTAGTGTTTATACTACAGGAAAAGGTGCTCAGGAGCCAAAAGTGTATTCCTGATTCCGTCATGGGTTCTGGAAGTTTTCTTGCATATAAAATGTGGCTTCCTGAGGGTGGAAAAATAAAGTAAAATTAGGAGCCAGGGAATGAGCAGGCACTTGAAAGTGTTGGCCTCAATATGTCAATTTTTGCATTTCTAAATTATCATGGATATTGTAAGTATCTCACAGGACTCTGGAAAGGCTCTGTGAGTGTTTGCAAAGTGTTTTAGGGCTGGTAGTAGGGCAAGTTGCACTGCAATGCAAGGAGCAATGTCTTCAGACCACACCTCTGGAGCATTCGTACAATTGGTGACAGCCCCATAAGACAGCAGTCCATTAAGAGACTGTCATAGATCTGATTTTCCCAGATGTATCATTCCCCTCTTCCCTGGGAATTTTATCTGGAGGAAAAGAAGAAGAATTTGTTTGTTTGTCCCAGATGCCCCCGGAGTATGTCAGAGCTGCTGTTCAATGTTCCATTTGTTGTCATATGCACTATGTGACGTTCATGCCCAGAGCACTGTTGCACAGGATGGCTGACTGTCCCTGTCAGGGGTTTGTGAAGGGATAGACTCTTTAGTGGAGTTCATGGCAAGTGCTCAGTCTACCTTATCAAAAAAAACATAAATAAATTGTTCCTGCAAATTTTACAGGTTATTGTGATTGCATCAAACATAGTTAAAGAGTTAGAAATATTTCAGGAAAAGGAAAAAAACCCTAACCCCATGTTTAATTAATCAATATCTGACAGGAAATCCAGCTTCTTCCCTTTTTTTACCAATAATATTTAATTTTAATAAAGTTGCCTGCTCTGTCACAGTTTGACGTACAAACTTTGTTTGACATATGGTGGCTGTTGCTTGCACTTGGAAGTTGAATGTACTACATAGACCATGTAACTAATGAGGTGGGGTTTTGTTCATCCTTTCAGTTAATTCTGTGTGTTCTTTTTTTCCTTCCCCTTCGTGCTGCACGGCTGATTACCACCCTAGGACCTTGCAATGGGACACAGACCCCTCAGTGCTGCAGCTCCAGTCTGACTCTGAACTTGGGTATATGTCAGCTCTTTTTGTTATTAGTTAATTATTTCTTTGCAAGAATTATGTTTAAAATGCTTCCTAGTTGAGCTGGTTGTGTGTGTTATTTTTATTTGCTTTGTTGACTCAGAAACACCATAGTGTAAGTTTTCCTTTTTTAATTTCATAAATAAGAAGCCTCAGCAAAGCCATCTTTTTAGAAAAAAACCCCAACTATGTAAATAATCTCATGAAAAGATAAGTTGCTATTTCCGTTGCCTGAAACACAATGCAAATAACTATTTCATTACAAATGAAATGTTATTTTTGTGGCACATATATGCATGTACAGTTACACTGATCTTGTTTGTACCTGTTGATTCAGACTGTTCTCTCTGAATCATTTGCAAGGTACTTTGCCCTCTCCTTTCTGTCTGCTATAGTTACGCTGTTTCCACATGCAGTAACAATTCCCCCTTTTTCCTTAGGTGTTGTGTATGTGCTTATAATTGTGCACTTAAATATGATCATAATACATGAGTAATTGCCATCTTAGTTGAGTTCAGGCCAATGAAGATTTTTTTAAGTTGTACTAGAGCTAAAATAAATATTTTCTAGTTTGGGATGGAAGTTCTTTACCTGAAGCGTGTGGAAAAAAAATAATTAATTTAAATAATTTAGAAATGCTTACCTGCAGAGATATTTAGGTTAAAGTGTTCCTCTAAAAGTACAGGTAGCAGTACTTCAAGTTCTTCAGAGCTTGGGTCATAGGCAAAAATAAACCACTACGTTGAAAAATTTGCCCTACCTATGAACTTACAGGCTTTCCTGTCTGAGTGTCCAGGCAAGTGTCTTGTGCTTTTACTAGTTTGTGTACTAGTTCATTCACCATTCTGTAAGAAAAACAACAATTTCCTTTAAATGCTGATTGGCAGTGCTCCCAGCTGCACTTAGGGATGTTAGAGCTATTCACCAGGAAAGATCAGAAGGAAAGTATCCAGAAAGCTTTCCAAACAGGGTTTCTCCATATCCAGAACTGCTAGGAATGTTCTGTCTTCACATGAGTATGGCTTCAAATAGGTCCAGCTTCTATGACTTTACCTGGACTGTACCAAAAAAGTAGAGTTTTTTGAGCTGTTTTAACATACAAAAACCCTTTCGAAATCTCGGCTGCTTTTTTTCCCCAGAAGTTTGGATTAAAATGTGAGCACTACTAGGAGCAAGGTTCCTCAAACAATTGTGCAAGGCAAGTTCCTTTATTTGACTCCTGAAAAGATAACCCTATATATAGCTATGAGACTTCAATCGTTTATGAGCGGTGAGTGCAAAGGCAAGAAAGAAGCATGCCAAAGAGCAAATCCACAGGTGTACACTTTAATGGAGGTCCTGCCCCTTTTGAAAGAAAAATGTTTTCAAAACCAACGCAGAGTTAAATTTTCCCTTAGTGTCATGAGACTAGATAAAAAAACTCCATAATCCAATGCTAAAGAAATTCTGCAGTCAGCAAATACATGATGCATGTAGCCAAACACTTCTAGCAGATACATCTTTCTTCTGGTACCTACAGACAGAGGAATCAATTTTAATGAGTGGACTTTAGTTACTGTCCTTCTACTCACATCCCATTGGCAGTTTTGAAAGGAATCCTTCAAAGCTTATGTGCTCTTTAAGGTGAATATTCAGGTAATTTATGAGAATTATGAGCAGCTCCGATGAATAATGAGGATAGGAAAACAATAGACAGTTTAGTGTTGCCCTAAAAGAACCAGAGACTAGAACATTGCAGTTCATATTTAATAGAGTCCAGATACTGAAAGGATGCACCAGTTGTCTCTAAGTGCTTGGGATCAAGGGCTAGGCCAACTTTTAGTTATGCAAGAACCATTACAGATTGCTTTACTAGGGCAAAAATAATCAAGAGATCATGTTCCTTCAGATGAAGAAGGACCTCCCCATCTTCACCACTAATTACTAGACTATGGGTGGCACAAGGCATTTGTACAGGCAGCAGCAGTGTCTGAATTGGAAACGTTTTAGGTGAAAAATTCCATATGTTGTCTCAGCACAATGCTCTGGGATTTAGGTCACTTCTTGGATAGCAGGGTACAGAGAGATTAAACCAACTAGCTGTTCAATCCTAACTAGCTATTCCCCCTCCCCAGGTGCAGAGGTATGGAATGACCTCATGTGGAACTGTTGTTAGAATTCACTGAGGTTCTAATTAGATCCAGATTAGGCACATAATTATTTAAGGATTACACTTAACCAACACCACTGTCAAGAGACTTTCAACGCAGAAGGCTTAAGAATCTCAGTAAATGGAAAGAGTAGCCTGGGGCAACAGGAGATGGGTTACATAGGGAAGTCTAACTGACCAATTTAGATTGCACATCTGGTGTTGAAGAAGGGAATAACACATCAGATATTGCTGATATTTATTAAAGCTTGAATTCACACAGACCCTCAGTTAAAGCAGCTACAAAAATGTAAAACTACTAAAACTTTTGTTAGCTGAAGAAGCTTTTCTGCCCCCAGTAACAAGGTAGAAGTTTTTCTGCAAAATTTTCAGACAGTTGTTCACATTGGCAAAGTCACAGATGATTGCAAGGAGGGAGACTTGTTAATTTTTCATCTTTGAAAAGAGCTCAGAGCTATAAGAAATGTTTTTGCTCTAGTGGTTTTTTATGCGATGCATCTGATTGGTACTGATGAATCTAATTGCATTCAACTTAATAACAATTCAGCCAGTAAGACAGAACAGAAAAATATATAGCTGATGTAGCATTAACCA
Source organism: Pseudotriccus pelzelni (assembly GCA_035584735.1). Classification (NCBI taxonomy): domain Eukaryota; kingdom Metazoa; phylum Chordata; class Aves; order Passeriformes; family Tyrannidae; genus Pseudotriccus; species Pseudotriccus pelzelni. The sequence continues at coordinate 23,187,500 of JAWMRA010000078.1, forward strand.
CCTGAAAAGTTCAGTAGGTGTTATCCAATGATTACAGTTTCCTTTTGAGACCTCCATTTCCTTTCAGATACCTATCTTAACTGAGTACTGACACTATTGCAAATTAATTAGATAAAACCCTCTTTGACTTCTGTTCTTCTGACAGTCTGGAAAATGAAGAGGATATGGCTAATGTCTATGAATTTTCGGCTTTTCAAAGTTGTTCTCTCTAATAACATGACAGTTGAGGAACATTGTGTCCATTAATTTATTTCCCATAAGCGCACAAACATGCTCACACTTGCTGATTTAGGCAACTGGACTTACTTAGTTGATTTGTTTATTATGCTTGCATTCTTTGCTGAAAACTGGCATAGTTTCCAAACACTTGCAAGTAACCATTTGTATATTCTTCACTCCCTGCAGACAGAAAAATAATATTCAGGAAATAAACTGACTTACCCTCTCCCCCCCACACTGAGTGAACTGTGTACAACTAAAAGTATTCATGGCCATGCTCAGCTGTCTCTCTTCTCTTTCCCTTACCCACTGACAGTTGACTTCACTGATTTATTTCATATGGTTTATTTAAAGTAAGGGAAGTTGTCAAAAAAGAAGGCTATTCTTGCCCTGTTCCAGTTGTGTCTTAGCTCTCCTCCAGCCCCTGAATTAGGGCTCTACTAATCATAAACCTACATCAATTCCACTCCTAATGACTCCTGTGGAAGAGAGAATCTCCTTCTTTATGGAAATCACCCAACTTGTCAATTAGAAGCTCTATTATTGCTCTCAGCTAAACATCTGACAGTCCTAACCTGGTGTGGTTTACATCCACTGTGCCCTTTCCATTATTGTGTATCCCAGGCTGAGGATGAACTCTTGAGCAGGCAGAACGTTGTAGTAATGATGGCAAGAGAGAGAATTTTGTTGCATGCTAAGAGGGGCACAAGCAGGTCATTTCTCTCTCCCATTTACAGTCCCTCTCAGCAGCATGATCTACAGGTTCAGTAATTGTACTTTATTATGGCAAATGGTTCTCAGGTTAATTTTCTTCACTGCAATTAGGTACTCCTCACTTCTCACTGTATTGTGTTTCATCTTAACAAACACCGAAGTATTTTTTTATCCTGTTCATAAAAGCAAACACTTTGTTCCTGCTGCTGATTTACATTTAATATGACTAACCTTTTGATGTCATGTATTCCACCTTAGACGCAGACTGCACAAACTAGGGGTGTCAAAGATTACCCAGGTTGATTTCTTACCTCGGGAGGTGGTGTCATACTCCAAGGAGACGCAGACACCTCTTGCCACACATCAATCTGAAGGTAAGATACATTTTTTTTCAAAAAAACTATTTTCATAGGAAGTTTGTATTTGAGTGAGAGTTAAAGAATGTAACAAAAATAAAAGTAAATCATAACATAGCTGTTTATCATGTACTTTCTGCAAGCCAGGAATTGTTTATAAGATTAATGGCTGTTCTGGTGAAAATAATTATAATAATGACTTTAAATGCAGGTGGAACCAAACTGCTTTGGACTTACAATGGGTTGTGCTTAGATAGCAGTTTAATGGGAACATATTTTCAAATACATAATGATGAATATAATTAGAATAGTGCTTTATTCAGTTTTTCTTGCTTTCTCAAGGAAGTTATTCATTCCATGCTTTGTAAAGAGGCAGTCTTGGAAAGTTGCCCTCAGTTGTTTGATCAGTGTAATTGTGTCCCCCTGCTATAAGTGAAGCTTAGGAGAAGTTGCAGCTTATCTCCATATACTGAAAAAGGAGGTTTGCATACTGTTATATGGATGGTCCTACTTTACTCCTGGTGACATCATGCTGAAATCTGTACCTCTGGAGCTGTTTGTTAGCTGTTTGGCTTTCCTGTTGATAAGTAAATACATGGAGTAAGTAGGGAAGTGCTGATCTATCTGTTCCATAGACTACCCACTTGCCAGTTTTGTACTGCAGAATGCTGATTGTAGGTCAGTAGTACCATTTAAACTGAATTCAAAACTGTGCCTTAGCCTGTGATCTACACACTATTACGAAGTGTGTAGAAGAAGAAAAACTGATGACAGTCTTGACTGTAATTTTTGCTGATAACAGTGAAGGACCGAGAAAAGTTGAACAACTGGGTGCTTTCCTGCAGCTGATAGTGTAAAACTTCACCAGGCTCCATGCAGAGAAGAAAATACTCGAGCAGGTTCAGAAGGTGGTGCTGGTGGTAAATCTCTCTAAATAAAAGTTACTGTCAGGAAAGATAGTGATCAACATAGCCAGCTTTTTTTTTCTGCAACAGAGTTACCAGGTCTGCCTTAAGAACTAGAAATGGAAACTGCTGAGCCAGATGCTCAGATTCGCCTTTCCTGGACCACAAGTTTACCCTGGTTATCTGTGGACTTATGTAGTCCTTCAAACATAGACAACCCTGTTGCTTGGACGATACTCCTTGAGCAGCATGTCTAGAGAGCTTTTCCTGCTTATAGGGAGAGGCCGTCTCAGAAGACTCTCTGCCTAAATCCGGCTCATCTTTCCTTGTCTCTCTGCTGGCTGCTGAAGCCTTGAGAAGGTGGGGATTGCCCCTGAGTTCTTGGTGCTCAACCCTAGATCATTATCATGGAGTTGACATTAGATGAGATGGAAAGGGTGCCTTTCTTTAAGCCTGACACAGGGCCTTTATCCAATGCAAGAACTTATGGATATGGGGAATTTAAGATGTGGCTTTGATGTGTTTGCCTCCCTCAGACCTCCAACTCCAGCACTCATTAGCTGACCTACCTTTCTGAACAGACCAACCTCTCCTGAAGAAGCATCTTCTTCCAATAAGATCTTTTTGCTTTTTTTTTGACAAGGAGCTCTTCAACTATTAAAAAAACCCTTTTCTTGGCTAGACAAGAGGACAATCTCCTACCCTTCAAGGGAAAATACCCCAAACAACAGTGTGATGCAGTGGAGCCTGGCAGTTGGAACAGCAAGCAGAGGGGGCAGTGTCATTTGTCTTGGTCCTACCAGCACAAAGGAAGCTCACTTGTTGCTCATATATATGAAAGATAAATGCAAACGTAAGAAGTCATGGACTTAAAACTGCCTAGGCCAAAACTGTGATGGAAGAGATCAAATGGGGATATGTGGTTTTGGTGACTGGATTTGTTAACTTTTATATTTTCTGTGTCATCACAGCCAGGAAAAAGCATCAGCAATAGTGAGGTTTTACATATTTAAACCCAGGAAATATCACCCAATCACTTCCCTCAGATGCATGACAGAGAGAAAGTCTGACATATTTCCTTTCACATCTGCTGCTAGGGAATTTTCTGCACATAGCTTGGATGTGTGTATGCCTGTGCATCAGTAAAAGAGAGTCAGGAAAGTTTGGTTATTCCATTGAAAGGGTATTTAATTGGAAACTCTCTAGAGGGTAAATAAACACTGTGATTTTGGTCTCATGGGTCTGATGGAAATGAATTCTTGTGTTTTCAATCTCCCAAGCCTCTTTATAGATGTTAAGCCCTTCATAGTGTTGCTCTAAACATGAACAGAGGGGAATTCCTTGGGAGAGCAGTTTTGAGAAGTCTCTACACTGTTTCTATGCATTCATGTGATAAAATATAGCCATTATCTTTTCAAGATAAATTGCTAGGCCATTACTATGGTTATGGGCTCAGTTATTCAGCATCTAAAGCCTTAGAGTTTGAGAACAGAAGACAAGGAATTTCTTATTTACTTAGATGAGTCTGATTTCAGCTTTCAGAATTCACTGTTTCGCTACCTGCCTTGAATACTGGAAATGTCAAAGTGCTGAATTTTAGGATATGATTGTCATGTGCTTGCTTCTTATTTGGTAGACAACTAATGAAGGTTACAGCTGGTTGGAAAGATAGGTGAACGAGGATTTTGAGAGTCCATTCAAAGTTCTTCAGCTTTTTTAAAATGTCAGTATCAGGTTTTCTGCATATTGCTTCTCCAGAGAGAAAGAAAGAAACTCTAAGATACGTTAAACCTACTGTTGTTCTGGAGCTCAGTGGATTTAGGCCTTTGTGGTAATAGCTATTGCCCACCAAACATTTTAAAACTGGTAAAGGAAGGGTTCACTCTGGGAAGTGCATGTGGTGCCAGAAAGCCAGATGCTACATGCACTGAAGTCTCAGCTTGTCAGCTGCTAATTTTAGAAGAAATAATGTGGCATTATTCTTCACTGTATAAAAACAGATTAACTCCTCTTTTCAGAACAGGTAATTTGCTTTTTTTCAGAGGAATAATGACATGTCATTTCTCCCAACGACTCTATTATTTCGGGAGATGTGTATATGCATCATTCAACCCTTTGATCAGAAGTACCTAATTCTTTTGCTTTATTTAGGTCACAGTAAGCTTCAGCCTTTTCTTTTCTTCCTTGCAGGATGACTTCAAAAACACACAGATCTTGGCTCTGGAGCCTGGGAAAAAACATGTTCTTTACGTTTTCCCTCCTTCTTCTATAATTGAACTTGAATTTAGGTGTTTGTAGGCATTGAGAGACATTTCACTTGTGCTGCTTTTTCCATTCTGGAGTTGATTAAGGCCTAGATTATGCCAAACGTTTTCTGAGAGGTCTCTGGGACATATTCCTTCACTGTGCAGAGACTCTCACATCACCCCGGAGTGGCAGCCCCATGTAGCCTTCGATGGCTGGATCCTCCAGAGCACTTCAGACCTACTGTTTGCTGAAGGCACCCCTAGAAGAAAGCAGCAATAGAAAAGCCATGGCCTGGCCTCTGCCCATACAGCAGTGGAAGGAAGTTTGTATGTCTGCCTGCAAATCAGCTTTTCAGATAGTAAAGTAGTCTGCACATTCAAGCTCTACTAGATGCCTGCCTCAGCTCCATCTTACTGTTCTGCTCTTTAATGGACCAGGAGGTAAAATCTCAGTGAGGGAAGCATCATGCTGTCCCTGCACAGAGAAGGGAGGTAATCCACTGATCTGGCTCCCCTCAGAAACTGGGAGGCAGCAAGAAGGTGAAGGTCTGTGAGATCTCTGGCTTTGCTGGCCAGTGTCAGCAGTGTTCTTATTTTTCTTTTGTGAGGTAGAAACTCCTTCATCAATAAAATGAGATGTTCTCACATTCTGACTTGCCAGACTGTCACTGCAAATAGGCTAAATCAGAAATGCATTTCTGAAAAAGTAGGTCCTGTGTACAAGAGAAGAAGATCTGACTTTCCAGAACAGTGGAGGTCCTAGGTACTTCATCTGTTTATCATCTTCAACAGATGTTTGTTCATGTGGGGAAAACAAATGGTGTGCCATACTCACCTCTTGAGCAGGATAACTTCATTCTGCATCACAAACATAGTCCAGTTCTGGCAAAGAGCAGAACTGAGGCCTGTGATCCATCTGTTTATCTGCCATATTCCAACACAGGATATTTTGAAAGAGGAAAAATAAACTCTGTCCTCCATCTGGAAGTAGACTGGAACGAAGTAGCAAAATGGAGATGGAGCTGCAGAGGCTAGGTTGGGTTCTGCATGTCTCTGACAGGATAATTCTCTGAACTAAGGTTAGTTATCCTTTTTAATAGGAAAATATCCTTTTTAAAGGAAAGTTATCCTTTTTAATGCACTGAGGGAGGAGAATGGAATTCTGCTCACAGTCAGGCTCATGAGACCAAGACATGAGTTTAGGCATCTGTGCAAGAGACCAAATCTCTAAGTGCTTGCTGTAGGGTGAACCAAAACTCTCTAGATGCCATAGATCACATTGACTGGTTCTTCCCTGACTAGCTTGGTAACAGAGCACTTCATGTGGGCATATTGATGTAGGTTTCTCATTCTTGAGTAAAATGCATATGACTAAAAGAGTCGTGCATTGATATCATGTGAGGGCTGTGTCCTACGTTGAGTTTTAGTAATTGGATGATCTGTGACTAGGACTGAGAAGCCCCAATGCTGTGCAAGTCAGGCCTTTGGAATTTTATAATTTCCACTATAAAATCCATAGATAAAGTGATTTATACTTTCATCGTTAAGGTCTGAGACTTCCAGATTTAATCAGTGTGGAGATCTGTGCAGCAGAGTTCTAGCATATCAAATTCTGCACCAGTCCTTTTGTGTCTTCTGAATAGCACAGCTTTGTGAATGTATGCTGTACTTAAGAAAAACCAGTCCCAGAGCTAGTCATACTTGAGTTTTCTCATGCCCAATCTGCCTAGAGCTCATGGATCAGAAGCTGGAGTTTAAGCTAAAGAGCTTACTTTGGCTTTTTCCTTCCAGAGAATCTTAAGCTCAGCTCCAGTCTGAAGAGGGCAAGTCTGGACCCAAGAATAGCTTTGAACCCCTCATTTAGTGGGAAATACAGATGCACATTTGTGCATTTACATGCATGCAATGTTTGTGTTGAGATACATGAACATGTTTGATGGAAAGGCATTGGACATAATTCTGGGGAGAAAAAGAGACCTATTGTAAACAAAGAGGTGTTGGAAAACAGAGCAGAACTAGGATAGAAATTACTATTAAAAAGAGAAGACAACCTAAAGATGAATCAGTGTTAAAGCAGAAGTTCTGTGTTTAAAGAGACAGAGCCTTAGCATTAGTACTAATGGACACTAATTTTTAAGAAATATTGTGCTCTATCCTAGGCAGTGTCTTGTATCACTGGCTGTTTTTAGTTAGCTATAGAAATCTAGTTCGCCCTTTTCTTCTCAAGCTGCAGTCCATCAGAGTCATACTGTGGATTTCAATAGCTGGCATAAACACCCTAATTCAAACCTCTTTTTTTGATTAAATCAACAAAGCTTAATTTGTACTGTTGTACCAGACTGTACAAGATTGGATGAGACTAGAATGAAGCGGAGCAAAGATTTGAGGCATTGCATTGTACAGCAGTCTTTAAATAATTCCCTTTTATTCCTGTCACAACTGCATCACCTCTTCTAACTGACAAGATTTCAAAGGTGGAATTTCTACGTATTTATTTATTTATTTATTTAAATTTAGACTAGCAATCTTTCAAAGGCGTTTAGGCAGCGCCCTCTTGTGGTGAAGCGGTGAAGTGACTGAGGGATGCTGTCGGGGAAGGGTGCAGGGATGCTGCTGTGACCTGCAGAAAAACTCGTCAATTCTTATCTCTGAGGCAAGAATTATACTTAAAAGAAGATGCTTTAGTTGTGTGACTGAGAAGCTGTATAAATTCATGTGCTGATGAAGGAAGTGTGAGAAGAGACCAAGGTCTAATGTAAAAGTTGGGGGAAAAAATATATTATTTAGAAATGTTTAAAAAAAAAGAAAAAGCCTTGAAAATCAGTTATAGGTATAATGACAAAAACTCAGTGCAGTAATACACTAGTGAAATCAGTTGCAATCCCTTGTTCTTGCCAATCTCTTTTGGAAGTACGGTTAGTAAAGTACAGTTAGATAAAATTAATATTCTCCAGGACAGCCACAACAGGCAGCTACCAGGTGTGGTAGCTCTGTGTTCCACCCCTAGCAGCTACAGACATTGGGTGTATGCCACTAAAGACTGTCTTTATGCCATCAGCTGACTCATGAAAATTTTCTGTGGTAGAGAATTAGGATAAGGACTTGGCTTTAAAAATGTGTTTCTGTGGTTTTTGTTGTGCAGAAAAATGTGTTTGAAACTCGCAAGAATTTCTGCTTGGAGGAAGAATGAAGGGGCCATAGTCTTTGGTCATGCACAGTTTGTTGTTTGAGTGCCGAAGGGGACATCAAATGTCTAATCTCATAAAATATGTCATGGGCATGAGCTAAAGTAGGATTTCTGTAAGACAGTCCCACTCCATTTCTAAAAGGTGGCCTAAGAGTATATTTTTCAGCAATCATTGCTGCAGTATTTGCCTCTATTCCCTGTTTCTTCTCCCAGGTTCTCTCTAAAGACTTCTGGAGGAGAGCTTTTCTTATACTCAACATGTTTTTCAGATTGTCTTCTGCAGAGGGCCCTCTTAATGCTGAACTGTTTTGAACAGATAGATTTGACAATTTATTAAGCGTCAGTAATTCTCAGAGTATTATGTACTAAGAACTGATTTAACAGAGAGAAGATTGTCTCTGGCCACACACAGTAGGAGGTCTAAAGAAGGAAAACTCTTTAGAGATCTTAGACTTTGTCCCTGATCATTTCTTTAAACATTTGGCTCTTTGCAGCTCCTCCACGATATTAACAAAATCTTAGAAAGGTCTTCTGAAAATCAGGCGCACACACTTAGGAGCTTTCTGCTCCAAAGTGACCCTGGCCTTCTGCAGACTCTGGTTTCTTTTGCATGACGTACCTCTGCATTAAATGCAAGCCCAGAAAACATATCTAGTAATTCTTTACAAGACTGGAGCGAGAACAACAGACTTGTCACAGCTGCACCAATGTCTTCTCTAAACCATTCAGGCCCCAGAAGATGAGGAACAAAACAGAAAGCTTAACTGCCTTCTCAGTGAAATGAGGGACCGGTTTTTGGTCTGTGGCTGCCTTGGAGGGGACTGCTGTACAATTGTCATTGTGCGCATGGAAGCAATACTGCTTCAAAGCCTCTGCAGACACCATGGAGAAGGACAATGCTTTACCACCCCTCCTTGCCCCTGCTTTATCCTAACAGATGATCCTTGCTCTATGCTTTTAAGCAAGTGGATCTCATCTTCCACCCAAGAGCTGGGAGGCTACTCTGTGCTAGAATAAACCAAAAAGAGTTGTAGTCAGTCTCCTTGTGCAGAAACCAACCTCCTCCTTTAGTTGCAGCAGGAAATAATGTAATTGAATGAGATCCTGGTACATCTGGCGTCACTTGGTGGAAAACAGGAGAGCTGATGTTAGCAGCCTTGACCTCAGACTCCTTTAACTAGTTGCAAGTCACCTCACAGTGCCTTTGACCCATCTTTGTGTCCTGACATCTGAAACTAGCAGTGATCCATGAATTCAGAGAGAAGCCCTGTAACACCTGTATGCAAATTGAATTCTTTATTGGCTGGAAATGAAAACCTTCCTCTAAGCCTTCTCTGGAAAAGATCCTGGCCATATTTTACACGTGAACAACTGCTGTATTGAGCTGATTTGTTAAATGTTCCCCTCAAGCAACCAAACAGTTCTGAAGTTATTTGCAAATATATGATTATCAGTATGTTTCAGCTGAGTTTTAATATAAGAACAAGGAAACTGTCCCACTAATGAACAGCACTGTGATTTCCCCGGTCAACAGTCAGTAAAAAGAGAGTGGCCAATTTTTCTCTATTTGCTGTTTTCACATGTTCCTAGTTATCACTTTACATATAATGTCAGTAGTGTTTGAAAAAACTTTGAATTAGCAGTGTGTGTACATATTTGCAATACTCAAGTGAGAAGTTACAGATCTGAAAATGTGAAATATATTCAAAATGTAAAACATTTTCAGGAAAACCCCACTGGTGCTTCCAACAGAACAATGAAGACATGGCTTTTTATTTTCTTCAGAAACAAAGCAATCCTGTAATTCCTTCTTTAGCCTAATGGGTGTTGCCTATTCAATATATACAAGAAAACTAATACCCAGCCCCTTCTATTACGTGTCTACTAACCTTTGGCAAATTCTAGCTTTGTAACATAGGCCAATACCCACTAGAATTAAAGGCAAGATTAAGAAAAATGTGCATTGCAGAAGTAGCAGTTATTAATCCACAGTGGTCTAATTAGCACTTAATCTTTCTAATCCTCTAAGTAGGTACAAAATCAGACCTGAAATGGACACAGGCCATAATGTGGAAAGCCCTTCATTAGTAGTGTTAAAAAGAAGTGCAGAAAACTGCCCTGTTACTTCACACTTCTCAATTTGATCCTTGACAGTTGCGACTCAAAGAAAGGAAAAAGATTCATGTACCAAAATCCCCTCCTCTATTTTACCCCACACTACTAATGTACTGGGTCAAAAATTATGCAGCTGAAAATTCTCCTGTTCATCACTTCTCTGTCTTAATTCTGTAGCTCAGCCACAGCTTAAGAAGCTGGCCAATTGTGCCTCTCTATAGTCTCCTTTAATTGGCTTATTTCCATAGGAGAGGCCACCTGTCTTGGAGAGAGGAGTGTCAGCTGCTTGCCCTCAGACTGACTGGAGAGGGAACCAAGTGGCTAGCCTGGGTAGAGTGAAGAGGGTTTGCCACACCCCGTGTTATCGCCCAGGATGAAAATGAATGAGGATGCACCACAAGCTGGGTCTTTGTTCACCAAGTATGCCCTCACATTCTGACCCAAGCACCTGGGCAGAGCCCTCCAGTGGCAACCCTTCTCCCTCCCAAGAGCTGCTCCAAGGTCATTTAAAGCCATGCTGTATTTATTACAGTGACAAAGTTTAGATATCATCTGTAGTACTTGAGAGTCCCTGCTCAAGATCAGCAGTAGCTGGATCCTTTCCAGAGAATCCTTTTGCTCGCTCACACACACTAAGAATTACTGTGAAAACTGAAGAAAGGATCTGGATGAAGAAACTTAATGAAATGGATATGTCAGTGAAATAAAAGTCCCAGCATAGATTCCCACTGGGCACTATTAATAGAAGATGGAATTCTCTTTTGCTGCAATACAATAGACTGTCTCCACAAATAATGTTACTTTTCAACCAGACCCTGGTTGTCGCCTGCCCATCTATCTTATTTTAAATAAACTTAGCATAAATTCACTCTGAGCCACAATTAATTCAGATGCATGTCCTAGCCAAAAACCTCCAAACCAGTTCTCACTCTTCCTGCAAGTTAATGCCCTACTTAAGGCACACAGGAAGTGAAAGCATAATCATTATTTTTCTAAAATGCATTGCTCTTGAGCCACAAAGCTTCACACTTATTTTACGTCTATAATTGCATGTTGTTTCTATGGTTACTCTTTTTTTTTTCCCTCACCCCAATTGTCATGTAAAGTTTGCTACATCTGAGCTCAAGATGGGTTCAACTCCTCTGTGACTGGCAAAAGCAGATCCCTGCACTTATGAATAGCCTCACTGATCCCAGTAGCAGCTGCTGAGTTTTGAGGACTCTTTCAGATCTCACTACTTGGTTTGGAGCTGAACTTCTCTGGAGGTCTTACCCCAACTGCAGAGCTGGAGGATTTTGAAAATTTAGCCCTTATTCTTGGTTGTTTCATATATTCTTTCTTGTCATCTACACTCAGATGTTCGCCCTCCCTCTCCTAGGCACTAGTTACTCAGCAACAACATGCTCAAAGCAGTCACTGATCTGCTATGAAACACAGAGAGCACTGAAGATTTTGTCTGTAAGTGCATGAAGAATTCTCTGTGTGCTGATTTTGCACCGCAGATAATGGGCAGGCTGAGAACATGGCTCGAACGAACGTTCCAAAGTGGAATCTTAAAATTACTTTGACCTGTTATCACAAGAAATGAAAACTGGGGGACATACACATTATGGTGGGTTGACTTTGGTGCCCATCCAGCTATCCTCTTACTCCTCATTACTGAGGATAAGGGAGAAAATAGGACAATAAAGCTCATGGGTTGAAATAAGGATGGGGCATCACTTAACTGTTACCATTACTGACAAAACAGACTCAGCTTGGGGAAAATAAATTTAGTTTATTGCCAGTTAAAATAGATTTGAATGGTAAGAAACAAAGACAAAATTGAAATACCTTTCCCCTTTCCTTTTTCCCAGCTCCTCCATCTCCTTTCCACTGCAAGTGGCTCAGAGGGATGGGTCTGGGGGCTTGTGGGCAGTCCACAGCAGCTCCTCTCTGCCTTTCTTTCCTACTCACACTTTCCCCCTAATCCAGTGTGAGTTTTTCTCCAGGCTGCAATGCTCCAGGACAAACCTGCTCCAGCACAGGCTCAACATGAACCACCATGTTCCTTCAGGAAATACCCATATGCACCAGTGTGGGGTTCTCCACGGCTACCACGTGGATATCTGCTCTGCCATGGGCCTCTCCGTGGGCTGTAGGAGAGTATTTGCTCTCGCGTCTGGAACACCTCATTTCTACCCCTTCTTCTCTCACCCTAGTGCTCACAGGGCTGCTTCTCACACTTATTTTCATCATTCTTCTCTCTATCATGTGGTCTTTTGGCCTTTCTTAAATACATTTTCCCACAGGCACCAGCAACATGGAGACGGGCTCAGATGTGTCCTGTGGTGGATGAGGTATGGAACTGTCTGTCTCTGGTACAGGGCAGCTCCTGATCTCTTTTCATTGAAGCCATCCTTGCAGCCCCTCCCCCCCCACCAAAACCTTGCCACTTACACCTATATATATATCTTTAGAAAAATTAGTAGCTTATTAGCTAAAATTCAAAAGTTTTTTGTATGACATGTCTGGGATCAGGTCTTTGCCTTGCCTAATAGGCAAATGCTTTGACCAGTTAAAGTGTTGGGTGATCTGGGATAAGCTATTTGTTCGACCAGGAACCAGAAGCACAACGTTAGGTAGTCTAGCTGAATGTTCATTATCCTCATGACATAGGACTGATTTGTTTCTGGATATCTAGAGCAGCCATGCTGTTTTTACCTTGGCATCTATGGATCTGATAAAATGTTTTGAAGTTATTGGTTGAGTCCCTCTTGTGTTTTCTGGTGATAAAAAATCTGATGACAGATATCTTACCTTGGAGGAGATCCATTGCTGAGTATTCTGAGAAGTGGTAGATGCTTGCCTAGGCCAGAGGTTGGAGCTTCATTTTTGTTAGATCAGCTACACAAGCTGCATCTTTATGATGGTGATCCCAGAGAATGGTCCATGATGCCTGTGCCGCAGGATATGGATTAAGTCATCTCACCTCTCATGTTAAAACCCCACAATCTCTTGGAGTAGTTAGTTTTTTCCCTTTTCTCCTTTTGTGTCTCTTAGTCTATGGACTGAAATGTGTTAAAAGGTTGTAGATATATTTATTTACTTATTTAAGAATTTACCTATAGGTACAGCTATAGGTAAAATATTTAGGTAATTTAATACCTACCTGTATTATATCAGTAGATTTACAGATACTTGCAGATATATACATATAGCTGACCACTACAGGATCTCACCAGCTGGGGTGATAACCTTGGAGTCAGAGCAATGCTGTGAATGTCAGGAGTCGTATCTCTATTGCAGTCTATATGTGCAATTCAGAGTGGATCCCAAACTGAGCTGCAGTCACCACAGAGACATAGGTATATCTCTTCGTTTACCCACAGCAGAGACCACTAAAAGTTTGAACATGAACTAGGTGAAATCATAGCAGCCAAATTTACTAGGATTTTCATCTGTCAGAGAGCCACCTGATCTGGCAGTGTGACTGATGCTGGTACCCAAGCTAACTGGTTGCAACCTTGTTGAGATACTCAGTAGTTCAGTGTAATCACATGCGATAGCTTACCTTGAGGGGCCTAGCCTATTTGTATAGATTTTCTATGGTCAGAAAAATGAGACAGACCCTTCCAGAAGACAATTTACCCTATATACTCTATTTATTGTAACACTGGAAAAATTACCTTCCATTTGTGCCTTTCTCCACTGCCTACAGGACTTAGCCAATACATTCAAATTATAACCTTCATTTTTAGATGGTTGAGATTAGATAATTCACACCATTTTGTGATGGGACTATGGGTAAGTGAGTTATACAGTGTTTTTCTGTCAGCCCCTGCAACAGTTCTGGGACTATTGTTATTGCTATTTCTTTTCTTCAAGTCCTTTATCTCTTAGCTGTTCTCCTTAGAAGTTCTTTCTTGTGCATGTGTGAAAACAAAGTAAAAAGCAGGGATAATATTTTCCTCTGAAACCTATGTAATTGAGGACAGCACTTTCACAGCTGATAGGCAATAGGATAGAGAAAAATAGAAATATTACTTTGCTATTTTATTTCTTCAATTAGTGTTTTCATACTAGTCAGAGTACTTTATTGTGTAGACTCAATACTACGCTGTATGTGCTAACATTTATCTTGATCCATCAATCTAGTTTTTATATTGTATAGTTCCTCAAATACATGTTTCTGTCATATTTGGTCAAGACATATGCCTTACAGTAAAGCCCATCAAATTCCTTGCCCCAAAGAGTACTGAGTATCAAGTGGATGCATATCTGAATCTAAAATGTATAGTGCCAGGACTATGAAATGGACAAAATCACAACTTTGTTTGCTGAGGTTTAGGATGAGGCATATATAGACTTTTGTCTGATTTTTCCCCATTTTCAACTGTATCACGTAAGTTGTGGGACTGTTCATTTGACCTGTGATATTTTTTGTAATGGAGTGTCTTAATGAGTGTCTCCAAAAATGAATACCCAACCCTTATGTTTTAGCTATGCAGTGAGTATGTATTCAGATCTAATTACTGAATTAATCAGTACTAGTTTATGATTGTCCTTAATAAATCTAGGTTAGGAATGGTTAGTAAAAGTACCTTTTCTGTTTCACAGTTCATCAGCTTGAGATAATTTAGTAACAAAGGCTCATGTTGCAATCAGGGAAAGGACTCCCACTGACTAAAATGGGACCTGGACTGGGACCAAAATTAAGTGCTTGCCATGAGTCTAAATAGCTGACATTGTCATTGGCTTGTCGTGTGAAGCCCTTCAGTACATTGTAGAATCATTTTATTTGGATTTCATTAAACACAAAAGTATTTTGCAAGGCTTTCCAGCTTTGAAAAACAAAGTCATTTACATAAGAGCTAGGCAACAACATAGCTATCCTCTTTTGCCTGGGTTAGTGGGCTTACTCCTGCAAATATTTATGCATGCTCTGTGCTCATGATTACTCCCCTGACATATTTGATTGTCTGACATCAGGCATGTGTGTGTTTACAGGAGGGAATCTGGTGCTGTAACATTCATTTGCTGTATTCTGCTTTGCTGATGGACTGCAAGCTCTGGAGGGCAGGAAATGTATTTGTTTTTCATACTTATCAGTATGGAATATAAAAGACATGCTGTAAAGAAAGACTGATAATGAAAAAGGGGTTTATATATCATAGAATTATAGAATAGTTTGGGTTGGAAGGGACCTTTGACAGTCATCTGATCCAATCCCTCTGCAATGAGCAGGGACATCTTCAACTAGATCAGAGTGCTTAGAACCCCATTCAACCTGACCTTGCGCATTTCCAGGGATGGGGCATCTACCACATCTCTGGGAAACCTGTTCCATTTTTTTACCACCATCATTGTAAAAAAACCTTCCTTTTATCTAGTCTAAATCTACCTTCTTGTAGTTTAAAGCCATTATCCCTTGTTCTATTGCAACGGGTCCTACTAAATATATATATATTACATATACATATATTAAGGGGAAAATATGTTTCTTTCCTGTATTCACTTTGTCAACTGCTAAAAATGTGCATTTTATTATTAACACCTTTTATCAATCCAATGAACAATAGAAACAGCAACTCTGCTCCAAGACCAGCCACATCTTGCAATGATTTTGAAATGTCCCATATTAAAAATAATACAGTTACTCGAACTTTTTCAAAATGTCCCAGGGTAAGCAAATGCTTTTGTGTTATTATTAGTTTTGACAAACCTGATTGTGTGCTGGCCATTGTTAAAGGGTTCTATCAGCCTCCAAACACAGTGAGAGACAAAGAATTTTTAATGAATTTAATTAAAACTTTATGTGGTTTATGGTGTTCACCTCCAGCTGGTGTGCCATTCTTCTCTGTTGAATGAAGTTTCCTCTAATACATAATGATGTGTTTTATATGAGGGATGTTTGAACCCCCTTCCTAGTAGCCCTGAGGTAGTTTCCATGGTATGACACAGTGGTGAAGTATTTAAAAGCAGGTCTCTTAAACTTAAGTGAATTATGTATATGGTTAAATGCACAGACATGAATGCATAGATACGAATCTTAAAACAAGTTTAAGAATTTATTTTTTCTTCCCCAGAAAGAGTCCTTGTGGGTAGTTTATATGACCCATGATGCAGAGCATTTGTCTGTATAAATGGCACATTGACATGAAAGGGTCTTGTTTTTTGACTGCTTATATTGGGGGTAGAAAGCTGAATAATAGGTTCTTCTTTGGTTAACACACTGACATCTGTACCAGGCACAAAGTCCTGATGTTGATGAGCACTCCTAGTGCTGCTGTAATAAAAAAGAACAATAACATGCAGATAGTCCTGTTAGCAAATGTTTCAGTGCATTTTATGAGACATGCTGAGGCACTGCAACAAGCTGGGTCATTCTCACGGCTGGTTCAAGTTAGTAGAATTGCAGTCCTCTGGGTCTCTTGTGCTGTTGGGGCTTTCACGCAGGGTATCTAGAAAAGGTAGTGACCTGTCTTCTTTTCCTGCAAGTTGTGTTCAGTCAGTATTTCTTCTGTCAAGAAACAAGGTCTTGCAAGAAGAGATAAGCTCTTAATTTGTTTTAAGCACTTGCTTTTCAAAATTTTGAGACGGAGTGTGGCCAAACTGAAATACAGAATTGTATTTTTGTGGTTCTTCGGATGCTGAGATCTCAGTTGTGCAAGAATCTTAAACAAGTTCCTCAGGGAAGGGACAAATGAAGCAAGATGTCTTGGACCAAAGTAATAGGACTTGGGAACAACTCACATCTCTACAGGGAGTAGCGTGATCCCTGGAGAAGTTTCTGTAAAGGAGGCTACAAACTTTCAGTGTTTTTGCAGAGACTGGAAGACTTAGATGAATGTTGAAAGGCATCTTCATAAATGATTTCTCTTGTTCTAATAGTTGTGAGGAATTGGATAAGAAACTGGTTACAAAATCACCCTGTACCAGCATCACGGTTTTATATCATTGACCTTTCATATCATCACTGAGGTGGGGAGAGCCTTTTATATGGTCTCATTAAAAGGTGACTAAGAGAAGAGGCTTTCCAGGAGTGTCAATGTATCAGCTGGAAAACCAATAATAGGTGGTCATCTGTAAATGAGACTGTTTTCTTGGGAGGAGGGATTTCAGTTGTTAAATTCACTTATGATCTTTAACACAGTTCTTCAAGGTTTAACCAGTAGTTATAACAGTAATAGTAGTCCCCAACTGATGAAGAAACACAGTGATACCAGAGAGGACCAGTGGTAAGCTAAATCAGAAGAAGTCTTTGAAGAAAATATTGAAAAATATGACATTTGGCACTTGGTGGAATGATGAGCTGAAGAGGTGCAGGAACACTAAAAACTAAAGAATAACCCCTGGTGGTAGGCATGACCAAGAAATCACAATGAACAGAACAAGAAGGTGGATGAATAATAGATTGTAAAGAATGAAGGAATAATGAAAAGTAAATGAATAAATAATTAGAAGGAAGTGGAAGAAATCCTGAAAACCACAAAGACATATCTGTATTTTCCTCAGAAATTAACGGGATGCTTGGGGAGGTGGCAGAAGGAAAGGATATGAGGAGCTGACAGTCCTGCACAGAAAGAAATCTGACCACAGACTAATGAGTCATCTTGTTACATTTCTCCTAATTCTAGATGCTCTGACTGCAGTCTTCACTGAAGTTTTGCTCATTACAGTAAATGAGAAATAAACTTGGCCTAATTAGCTGCAGTGTACCCTTCAGAGAGGGTAGCGCTTCTGTTAGTTAACACAGGGAGCTCTTGGACTAAATGTAACAGCAGCTGAATGTCACGTCCTGTCTTTGGGGGTCTGTTGTCAGCTGGTGGACTAGATTCTGCACAGTGTACGCCAGAGCAACCCTAATTTAGCATGAGCTTCTAAGTGGCAGTCTCAGCACTGCCACCCTATGCACTGTGGTGTGGGAAGTTTCTCTGGAGGTAGGCAGAGCTACAGGAAGGAAAGATCACACAATTCTAATAATGTAATGATGTAGTCATGCAATATGGCGATATGCACTTCAGTATTAGTCAGGACATCAAAGGTTCTGTAACTCACCTCTTGGTAAATCAGTGCTGAATCTTTGCCCCTGGTTAAGGTTGTCAAGTGGTTGAGCTTTGAGACATTGGTCTGTATTCCTCTCATCTCCAGCTCTAAAACAACATTATGTTTAACTACCTGGAGCTGCTCTTGGCAAGCAGTGTTGGGAACAAAGTAGACAAAACCTGAGAGAGTCTAAGTTGGGACTACAAGGGTTGAGTTTCAGCTGTGTACACCCATGACGCACTGTGAGTATTTTATCAGCCTGTGAACACTGACAGTCTTGACGGTGAACTAGTAGGTCCTTTGAAGCAGAAAGGCAGGGCCATAAGAAAGTGTAGGAGTCCAGGTGCTGGTTGTAGTCTTGCTGTTAAAAACAGAGAGAGAAGAAATCAAGCAGGGAAGAAGTAAAATGACTGGAACAAAAGATTCATTTCCGTGGTTTGTAGGTCTTTTGTACAAAGTAGCAAATTAACAAAGGAGGAAGATGCATGAGTGTCGGATTTGTAGCAGGTTTTATTGGCACACGAAACTGCCACAGAAACACAGAGGAATGAGCTTAATTTGAAAAAAGGGACGTTTCTCAGTTCAGCTGAAGGATAAAGTGCAACACTGCCTGCCTTGGCCCTTATGCAGAACAAAGGCATTGTTGGCTTTGAACAAAGGGTGCTGCTAAGAACGTTGTGACAGGTAGTCAGGGTAGCCAAGGTATGCATCCAAGGATGTGCCATAGGACACTTGTCCTTCAAGGTACACTTCTAGGTGACTTAAGTGGGGAAAATTCTGGATGGTTTGGGCCGTTACTGGATTTTGGAAGCAAATCTGTGCACATACATTTGTAACTATCGGCAGGACAATACTGGGGAACAGAAACAGGAAATCTGTGCTTCTTACTCTTTTGCCCATTTTAGGACTTATTGAAGCACAAAGTGATTTAGACACAGAGTGATCATTAGGAGGTACTGTACATACCTCTCCGTATATACAAGTCATAGAGTCATGAAAGTTTTAAGGTTGGAAAAGGTCTCTAAGATCATCAGTTATAACCATCAACCCAGCACCACCACCGTGTTCACCATTAAACCATGTTCTCAGATGCCCCATTCACATATTTTTTGAACACTTCCAGGAATGGTGGCTCCACCACATTCCCTGGGCAGCCCGTTCCAATGCTTTACAACCATTTCTGTGATAATATCTAATGTAAATGTCCCCTGGAACAACTTGAGGCCGTTTCCTCTCATCCAGAAACATCCATTTAGTTTTTTTTGCTAACTCTAAAATTGTCTCAGGACTCAGTCCTTCTCTTTAAAGATGAGTTTCTCACACTCTTCTAAGCATACAGTCATTGCCATATATGTTGTGCAGGGCAGCAGCATGTGGTGAGAGTCAAGTGATTTTTGGTGCATTGTTTAATTATTTGCAGTTGAAATACTAAATAATCATTGGGAAAGATATATATCTGTGTGTACATAGACTGACATGTCATTTTAGGATGAAATAGGGTAATTTTAATGAAAAATATGGACAATTAGTAAGATACACTATAGATATCTGGTAAGTGTTCTTGGATTGGAAATGCTGATTCTGTCAGAATATAAGGAGAATATTACAAAGATAAAAAATAATAGAAACAGACATACAGAAATAATGGACATTTAATAATTCTGTCTGTATTTTTTTTTTTGTCTCTGGCTTCAGGCCAGATTGTCCATATGTAGAACGTCCTTAAAAGCGTAAGGAAATTACACCATATTTTCTTCAGAAGAAATATGAGATTTGGCTCCTGTATCTCCCTTAAACGCTTGAAAATCCCTGGATCAAAGCCCACAGAATCTCTCCTGAGGAGAGATCTGAATGTGGATAATTATGCAGGAAACTATGAGCACTTTTATGTTTTAGCTTCATTTACTATTTAAGTAGAAGTTAAAATGAAATAAAAAAATGTATCATGTCTTATCTTGACAGGTTTTTTTCCTTTGTTTTGGAATCCAATATTCACACTGTCTCCAAAGACATAATGAAAAATTTTATGTAGAGTTAGTTTAAATCTTTCCTCCAGTAGTCTTTTTATTGAAAAATATTCTCTTTGAAAAGCAAAACTTTATACAGAGCTTGCCAGTATTGTCAAAATGACACACTTTTTGGTGACCTGTGCTAAATCTGCATAAAAATTTCTGTCACTTTTGACTGAATATTTCTTTCTGAAGTTTAGAAAGTGCTGTAGAAAGTACTATGCTACCGTGTGATTAGCAAAACTCATGAACACTTCCTTTTCTGAGGGCACTTTTTTCTATTCCATATTTGCCCACCCTGAAAAACAGAGTCTTCAGCTCTGGGCCCTTTGACCCTCTTGGTCATTTCAGTGAAGGGACAGCAAATTATTCAGGCCAGGAAGCTGTAAAGCAGAGGATGTAATTCAGTGGTGGAGGATATAAATCAGTTGTCCATGTAGGATATGAGTCAATAAATGTTTGGCAGGTCAGCCCACTTCTTCGGTCACTTTTCATTGAATGGCACTTGCCACATCCTACTCACCTTCTGTAGGTGTGTGACGTGTATCCAGCGATAACAGTTCCCTTCTTAGACTGTAGCACAGAAGTACTTGCTGAAGCCAATTACAAAATGGCAATTATTCTAGATATTCCAAGATATTATTCTAGGTTCTAAATCCCCTATATAGCTGGGCTGCTTTACACCATTGTGTCAGACTATAAATTACATTTGAATTAACTTTAATACCCTTCTTCAATCCCAGTGCTGTACCAGACAGCTTCAGTGTACCTGAAAGTGAGGCCACAACAATTTGCATCCATTTGAATTATTTTCTCTGAAGTGATATCCATTTGATCCATAATGCCAAAGAGGCAAATCAGCAATGCAGCTGACACCTCTGCCCCCTGCCCACCCCAGCCCAACCATCCCATTCCAGACCAACATAATTAGGTTCTACCTGGATGCATTCCTGTGTAACATGCTCTGGGTGTCCCTGCCTTGGCAGGGAAATTGGACTAAATTATTTCCAGAGGTCCCTTCCAATCCTCACTATTCTGTGATTCTGTGATAAGAAATCTAGCCTAGAATTCGTCTGTGTTAGACATGGTACTGCACAGGGAACATAGAAAAGCACCCAGCCCTATAACTGAAGGAAGCTATTTGATAGACTCTGAGCCTGCACACAATAAGAACTTGTATCAAACATCTCTTCAGGCTTGCTCCCAGTGGACTGATTCATTGCAGTGGTCACCATTTACAACATGGATTAATGAAAAAAGGCAGTGCGTGTAAAATGATTAAAGTGCTGATTGTTCTGCAGCCTGAGGCTAACTCAGGAAAGGAGGAAAGGATGGTCTCTTTCCCTTGCCACTGGGATTTCTTCCTTTATTGAGGTAGATGTACATGTGCTTCATATCATTAGTTGGTGGTGTGTTCTAGAGTTGTTATAAATATGCTCATTTTGGGTCAGGATTTTAAAAAAAGACACGGTCTCTCTGATTTGTTGTAATGATGGTGTGCTGTCTGCACTGTGTCATTTTCTTTACCCTTGTAGTGGGATAACATACAATTACAGACTGATGTCAGCCTGTAAAACTTTGGTGTAAAATTTTGGTTGCACCAAAATACCATACTTCTTAACAAAGCTGGCAGACGTGTCCTTTGGCAGCAGCTGCTTGCCATGTGATTTAAAACTTCCTGTCACTATAATTGATGTGTTTTTATTCTTTCCACTTCCTGAAGCCTGATCAGAATTAAAATTGCTGTTGGAATTTCCTGTCAAAGCAACTCATTTATTCGCCGAGCACTGCACTGACAGTACTTTGATTGGACATTGCCTTCAGCTATTCTCGGGCAGAGAGATTGCTGTGAATTATGCTCCTTGCCCAGGTTTGACTTCCCTGCATGCCACATCTGCAAATATATACAGATTGTCCATCATGTGGTAACCTTGTCCTAATGAAAACTCCACATGTAAAATGTTAATGATTTGAATATCAAACTTGGCCACCTGCTGGGGCCCTGGCTTTTGTGTTTATTTAGGAAACCCCACAGAGTTCTTCACATGATTGTCTCACCGTAACTTTTGTGTTGCCTACCAAAAAGAGCTCTGCTATATTTCTACACTGTGGAGAATTTATGCTCTTTTTCATATTTCCTTTAAAATAGCGAATGTTTGTGTAGGGTTTTTCTTTCATTTTCTGCCTCAATATGCTATCTGCATTCCTTCCCAGAGGTGGCTACATTGTGCTGCCACATACAGTCCTCAGCTCTTACTGCAGAGAGTTTGTCTAGCACTTTGTCATCATCCAGAGTGAAAGATGCTGTGTAGACACAAGTTGTCATTATTTGCAGCATGAGCGCATTGAGGTGGTAACCCTCCCAGTTAGGAGAATAAGCTGTTAAATTCACTGTTGGGTGAATGTTGCCCCATTTCTAACTTTGTTTTCCTGTTAGAGTTGCTTAGAGAATTGCAGGTTATTTTGGGAAGCTGAATAATGGATAAGTATTGGATTGTTCTTCAGTTATAACTGACACAAAGTTATTGTCACCTCAGAGTAGAAGAGGTATAATGATACTTGCTTAACTGCCTTTATAAAGTGTTTTGATAACCTGGGTTGAAAGGTACTTACAACCCTGTGAAGTATTACTATTATTATTAGAGGTAAGATATTATTTTTAAAGTTCTAACCCACGTTATTGGGAGAATATAGTGGGAGTCTAAATATTCATGTGCAGTCTCCTTTCCTTGACCAAACTGAGTGCTGAGTATTGCAGTATTCCAATATTTTAAAGAAATGACTGTGACTGCTTTGGCTGGTGGTAGTGGAATGAGATCATAAGTGTCCGTGTGTGATTTGCACTCTACCTGCAGCTAGTGGAAACAGCTCCCACTAGCCCCTAGTTATGGTGTAATCTATTATTGCGGATTTATAAAATCTACCGTTTCTTCTGCATAAAAACAAAGAAACAACAACATCAGAACAAACAAACACAACAAGAAAAACAAGTGGGGTTTTTTCAAACAGTTGCCCTAAGATTATACTTGCCTTATATTTACTGTTTTTTCTTTATGGTCAGGAATTCAGATGTTTTACTTAACACAGAGGCAATTGAACAGCATGCCCCCTCCAAGCCTCTGCAGTGCCTGCAGGAATAGAATAGTGTCCTTGGGCTTTCCAGCTGAAGAAGTGGGAATGGGGATGCAGGTGTTTCATGGTGATGGGAGAGGACATTTACAAAGCAAGAGCTGTAGAAGACAGTCGGTAATGGGGGAACAGAAGTTCTAGGATGAATGGTGGGGCAGCAAATGAATGGCCTTGCTTTAAAGTCTGGTGCCAGTTTTCACCTCACAGACAAAATGTCAGGTCTTCTTTGTATTCAGTCACTCTGCTTTTAGATAAACTGGGTATGTAGGAGAAAATACTAAATAATGGGCTTGAAAGAAGATGCAAAAAAGAAAGATAAAAAGTCAGTAAGAGAAATGCCCAGCTGTGGGAGGCAGAAGCATTGACGAGACTATGAGGTTTCAGTGACCAAGTGATACAGTCAGAAAACTGGAAAAATGGTAATTCACTGAAGGAAAGCAAAAATGAAATCCTACTTGGAAAAAAAACCTGGCTCCTACTCTGAGGGTCAGGACAAGGGTATGGCTGCTAATGATTCATTTTAGTGCAGAATTTAAGGAAGACTCAAGTTTTTCAAAGTTGGTCTTCTGGGAAGGGCTGGACAGATGAAATCTCTCAATAAAGTGAGGATTAGAGGGCTCTACGTATGTGAATCATGAGACGCGGCAGCAGGAGCTCTGCTAGCCAGTCCTTGACAGCAGAGATAAAGCCAGGACAGCAGATCAAGGCAGAGGGAAGCATCGCATTTAAAGAATTTCAACAGGTCACTTAGCCTAAGTAGACACTAATTTCTCTTTGGGCAGCTATAGAGATGTGCATTGCAACATGGCCAACAAAAGAGGTTCAAAATGAGTCCCTGGCTCTGGGCTGGACTTCTGCCTGCAATGCACAGCAAGGGGGAAGCATGAGCAGACTTCTGAAAAGGAGGGCAAAGGATAGGCAGAGTGAGTTCAGTTCTCCTGATGTGGGTTGTGTTTGGTTTTTTTCAGGAGAGATGCCAGGATAAAGAGTGAAGTATAATAAAAAACACAAACAAATACACTTAGTGTGCTGCTTCTTCAGCTGCCACGTCAGCCCAGCTGTAAATGCCAGTGTAGGAAGAAGCCAAACCAACAGTGCTGAAGGCTCCAGGAAAGACATAATGCTGACACAACAGTAACTGAGTTCCCAACTGATTTCAATCACTAGATAAATATCAGTTTCAACCCTAAATGATATTCTCAAGTAATTGTCCAATGCCCAGTTGGGCTGGATCGGTGTTCCTCTGGAACTACTTCAGGCCAACTTTAACTGCTTGGGAGTGCGTGGCCAAGAGCAGACTTATGTGCTGGAGCCTGAAATGCCATTAAACAGACTGTAGTCAAGAGGACAAAATGCCTCGTGTGTTTAGTCTAATACACCATGGGACTTGTTTGCTACAGTTACAGTATTAAAGCTGTAATTATAGCCAGTGAACCGCAGATGTACTGTAGCCATAGGGTTTAAACGGGGTGTTATTGCAGTAGAAACCACCCTCAGTAGGTTATAAGTTCAAAGGGTCATTTTTCCCTTTCTGTTTAATCAGATACTCAAGCCTGCAAACCTTTTAGTAATCATCATCAAGTATTTAACATCTCAACCTGTTTTATATAGTTCCCTTGTTTTCTTTTTAGTTTTTTTGTTTCTGTTTTAGAAGAAAGAGACAAGCATAACGCTTGCATCTGACCATGCAGTCAGTATTTAGTGCACAGTGCAAACAGAATACCATTTTTATGATGTGGTGGTTAGATAGAGGTATGCCACCCTGCTGCAATATTGAGCTGCAGTTCTCAGTAAATAATGATGTCGATTCTTTGTACTGGAGTCGAGATTGGAAATCACATCAGAAAATATGGATTTTAGTGCAGGAAAGAACAAAAATAATCTCTTTGAGAAAATACAAGTACAGCATGTTTGGAGATGGTATTAAAATATGCTTTTTTATAACGTTAAAACACAGATTTGGGGTTTCTGACTTTGTCAGCCATTGCATGCGGACAGTCTCTATGGCAATGGTCTGAACATGAACACACCCCCCTTTTGCTAACACGTATAGGTGTCAAGTCTTGATTTAAAGTGACTGAAGAAAAACGTCAAAAATCATATTCTTTTTCCTCACTGTGCTTGATAGGCAAAATTTCATATTGAACCTAAAAGAGATGATAGCTGAATATTGACTTTCCATTTTAGCAGTGAGCATAACATTTTTTTTTTCTGATTAAGCAGGACTGTAATGGTTACCATGTAGGAAAATACAGGTAATATTAAACTGAAATATGTCTGTCTAGGGATCCATTCATTTCCCCAAAATAGCCACTTTCTATTTATATATGAATGTCTGTATGTTTATATATATTTAAATGCCCCATTTGCTACACTGGTTTTAGCTTCTTGTTAGCATCACTTCTTGTTAGCATGATGTTCTACAGCACAAGGCAGCTGGAAAAGTGAAACATGTGTTCAAGAATTTATGCAGTGTCTTTCTTTCATTAAGAGAACTAACAATAATAGGTACATATTATAAGTTAGCAGTGTTAAGCAGTATGTTATAGCCTTGTCTGACAGACATGTTGTTTACATTCATATTTTATATTGGTGAAACTGTAGCTTTTTTATCAACATGACATTTTTCAAATGCAATATTTATACCTCTTCTTCTATACAGAGGAAACTTAGTCGTCTAAAAACATGATACGTTTTAAATCCACTTGTCTCCTTTTCAATTAGAAAATATTTCCAGTTATTTCCCAGCAAAATACATAAGTCAGCGTGTTCTGTGTTCCAAGCCTTCTATTAATTGATGAGGGGAAAATTTCTCACCTCGTACTAACAATATCCCATCTCATTTTAACATGGCTGAAACCTCTGTGGGTATCTACAACCCTCCCGTGTTGCCCTTAGCCTTTTCTTTTGGGCTGTGTATACCTTTATTTTGCATGTACTGTCTCTGCCAGTGTCAGTGGGAATTGCTCACATCCTACCATTTTCCTGGAGGAATATCCTTGCCTAAACTGCTTGAACTGTGATCTCTGTGGTCCTCAGAGACAGCTGAAAGTA
Organism: Pseudotriccus pelzelni; assembly: GCA_035584735.1. NCBI lineage: Eukaryota > Metazoa > Chordata > Aves > Passeriformes > Tyrannidae > Pseudotriccus > Pseudotriccus pelzelni. The sequence continues at coordinate 23,213,462 of JAWMRA010000078.1, forward strand.
CAAAATCTTTTCTTATGTATATATACCCAAGGGAGATCATGTGATTATGAGCTCGGAAGTCTAACTGCACTTTATGTAAAATGAATATATATGTGGCTTCTCTGACACTAAAGTAAACAAATAAACAAATAGTTAATTAATCCATCTGAATATTCTCCTCCAAAGAAAGATGCCTTGCATACATTATGATCCTGTTGTAGCATACAATTAACAATGCAATATACAGGATATATTGAGTAACACAAAAGCCAGCCTGAATCAAGTTTGAGATTCATCCAGTATAGTACTTTTATTTTCAACAATATGCAGAACGAGGTATTTCAGGGAAATGTTTCAGCAACTCAGAGTAGGCAGAGGTTGATAATTTCTCTCTTTTCATCACACTCAGAAAAGATCTCTCTTAGTAAATTGAGATTGCTTTAAGTCCTGAAGCATAAGGTTTCATTTTTGTTCCCATACTCTTCCTTTTAGCATTAGCTATTACAGCCCTGGATATTGCTGCTGTTTCAGTACATACCTATGCTCTTGTAAGACCATAACCCCAGTACCATCCTGTCATAATGAGCTCCAAAGCCCAATTACCCCTTGTTTGGAAAAAGTATTTCCTCCTTTCAAGTTTAAATTTGCTGCTGTTCAGTTGTGCAGACTATTCTCTTGTTCTTGTAAAGCACAATAGGAATTTTGAGCTGCAGCTTAGCATTGTACATATACCAGTACTGAAACGTGCCCTTAGCTTAAGCTGGCTTTCCAAATATTATAAGCTTTTTTCTTATTCACCAGAGGATCAATGTAGATAAAAGTAGCAAGAGACAAAAACCACCACTTGCAGGGACTGAGTAAGAATGCTGATGCCCAGCAGGAAGTGTTCATCAGGCCAGTGGTAGGTTAAGGGAAAGCACTCTCCTAGTATTTCACCAGAAGCACCCAGCAAAGACTTCAAGGGGTGCTGTGTTTATTGCCCTTTGAGCCAGCCTCTTTTAAGACCCCAGCTGCAGCCTGATCCCTGAACACGGCATCCCTCTTACCAGGCTCACATGGAGCTCCCTGTTTCTGGTGCTGGTGTTGCCTGTATAGTCAGGGACATCTCCAGAGAGCAGCAATAGAAGAATCTAAGGTGGGGTGAGCTGCCTTCATGAGATGCCCTTTTCAGCCTGTTGACCACATGGAGAGCCCAGATAGTTTGCTTAAACTGGACTAAATTCAGGTAGGAGCAAATGCACCCTGTATCAGCAGGCAGCAACTATGGAGAACTCAGTAGGGTCGTTGGCCCACCAAAAGAATCACGTGTTTCACATTGTTTGGCAGGCTCTGCAGCAGGTAAAGTGTTTCGAAGATGCTTTGGAAAAGAGAAGGAACATATCCATGCAGCTGAGTATATGTTTAGTTATCAATTTCCAGTGGTCAAAGTTGTCTTCTGCATTTAGACACTGCAGTTGAAGTGAGGTAGCCCCCTGATTACTTCCTATTTCATGCAATTGCAGGTCGTAGCAATATTTCTCCTTTGCTGTGCTTATGTTTCATCAAGCTTTCAAAAAAATACTAGGTCACAAGACAGAAATAACCCCACACGTTAGAAATTTATTAACATGTACTTCAGAATCTGTTTTTGAAGAATATGTTTGTGTGTGTTTGATGATGACCTGATGAGATAATTAGATTTCTTCTCTATACTGGCATGTTTTTCAAAGTCCTAAAGAGGAATTTTATGACTGTGCATATTCCACAGTTTTGCTCAGTTTTTATAAAAAAATTTATATGAACAAATTTGGTAAAGAAACAGTAAAAGGTTCAGAGTGCATTTAGCTTCTCATTTTTGTGGGGTTCAGACAATCCATTAATTAGAATGGGAATGGAATAAGCATGCAGAGAGGTTGGTAGACTGTCAGATTGTCTTAAAGAAGGTAAGTAAATAAAGTGGACCCATTCAATATTATTATTGCACTTAGAAAAAAAGTTGGAAATTACTGAGCAGGAACTAGCAAAAAAAAAAAAAAGCAGTGGCTCTGATGTTTGTATAACTTTGTATATTGATTTTCTGTGTCATAGCATTTTGGTTCTGCTTTGGACAGTGATATTTTTGCACATTGTATTCTCTGCAGTACTTAACTACATGCAAAATTGGCATTTCAACTGTTCTGCACTTCTTATTTTACCAGAAAATTACACACTTCTTCTGGATACAAAAAAGAATGTCATTAAATTAAAGACATTAATTTTTCCTTAGATGTAAAAACTGAACACATTTGATCCTGGTCACATTATCCCTATTATTGGTAAACCTTCTGAATTATTTTATCCTGGTTTTTCTGTTGTTAGACTCTCAATCATCATAGCCCTGACTGCATTTTTGTGGAGTTCAGCAGTCAGCTCCTTGTGTTGCTCACTTAGACCTCTGGGATGTACCTTAATTTCAGTAACAGTGAGATAAAATGGGATTTCAGGAAATGCTTATATGGTCAAATGAGTCTGACACATGTACTTGACAATGGTGGAGCTGTTTCCAGCAAGTGGCTCTGCCAACAGCCCGTACCATCTGACCATTACCTTGGGCCTGATAACAATGAAATATAATTCTTTCTGATGAGAATATGAAGGGAAAAAGGACCCACAAATGTCACTCACACTACTCAATGCTCTGCTGAATAATGCATGGCTGCTCAAGTACCATGGAGATGTAGATTATAGAAGGAAAAAGAGAGAGGCAGCACCTCCCTGAGAAGAATCCAGGGTTCTGGATGGCATCCTGCTAGGACTTGGCCAGATTTAGAGACACTTAAAACACATGTAATGGGCACTGTGAATTCTGCCTTTATAAATTTAGACTGATTGTAATCGCCATAATAAAAGGAGAGTCCTTGTGCATCTGACCCTTACTATTACAAGTGTCTGTTCTGTTAATTGGTGCTATTGGGATGCAGAGAGCTTTATGCCATGCACTCCTCTGCAGTGAAGGGCTCCAAGAGCCCGGCTCTGAGTAGGTCCTCTTTGCTGGGAAGGAATGCAGGGCTGGGAGAAGGTTGTTTTCTGAGATGAATTGTACTTGTTTCCAGCCAGAACCTGGCATTATTTTCTGCCAGTAAAATAAAAACAGCTGAATTAGTTTCTGGTTATGAATTCCTTTGGCACACAAAAAAGCTGTCTCAAGCCAACCATTCTTCTGAGGCCATTGTGGAGAAACACCAGAGGAGAAGGTACAATAGATTGATACTGCATCCCCCCCAGTTAGTTCTTTGGGAGATAATATTAGCTAAAGTAATTTAGAGCAGCCCTGAGGCTCCTCTAAGTCATGAAACATGCACACTGATTCCAAGATTTGGGAAGGCAGGAAGGCATAAGGGTGAGTGAAAGGTATAGAAGCATGGTTTAGGATCTGAGCCAAAGTTACTACAGTCACGGGAAGTCTTTCTATTGACTTCAAAAGGTTTTGAATCAAGCCCTAAGGATGAAGATTCTGAAGTCTGACTGGTTGAATTATAATACCAGAAGGATTTAGCTTCTCTTACAGGGTTAAATTTCATCCCTCCTTAGCTGTGAGATAGAAAGAAGTGTGTGAAAACTGCTAGTTGCCCCAGAGAAGCCATTCTCTGAAAACTATCTTACCTGTTTTTGTGTGATACTGTATATGATCATATATTCTTTTGTACAGTGAAGTAGTTTCATGAAACAAGCTCTTGTCCAGTTTTTCAGTCGAAAGAGCTGGATACTCTATTCGTAGGTGTGATTGGTTGGATGTAATCTCTTGTAAACATAAAAAAATGAAATTCTGTTGAGAATTTGATAAAGGGGAGTTCAGTTTAGTGCTTTTATAAACAGACAGTTTTGTGGAGATGGTATTGATTTGTTTTCATATAAACTAAAAATTACAGCTGCATGTAAGAGCCAGTTTGACTTTCAGTGACCCCCAGGGAATTGTCTCTTTCTCTGTAGAATAAAAGGCTGAAAGTCTCTTGTAATCGTGTTGACTCTTTTGTAGACTCTGTAAGAGTTTGGTTATATTTCTTTATCTGCAATCAAAAAAAAAAGCAAAATCATGTTAAGTTAATTCGTAGTAAAGAAATAGGTTCTGCATTAAAAAATTATGGTGTAAATATGAAAACAATTATTTGGAGGACACGGGGATTTGTTGGTTTTTTCTTTTTTTTTTTTTGCCTTTTTTGGTTTGGTGGAGTTTTTTGTTTGTTTGGCTGGTTTGGGTTTTTATGTTTTTCTGGGGTTTTTGTTGGTTTGTTTGTTTCCCCTTCTGTCTTAATTCTATATCTCTAGTTAGGAAGTTTCTTTTAGTAGCATTCTGAGTAGTCTGTAAGTAAGCAAAGCTGTAGCTGGGGAATAAAGATACATTCTTTTGATTTAGAGAGAAGTTCGTGTAGAGCTGTCATAAGGAAACAAAGATGTCTGTAGTAGTGAAATACTACAAATAGTTGCATAAATTTAAAATTACATTACATTAAGTTACATTAAAATTGTTTCAAACTAGTGCAGTACGCTGATGACTACTGATAGTTGTTTGTGAAACCAATATTTTTGCTGTAGGATCTGGGATTATTTTTTTTTAAATAGGTTAATTTATTTTAATCTGAAAGCAGAGTTAGTTCTCTGTGTATGCCATCAGGGATGTTTAAGTATGCAGGCTGGTTTTTTTAATTGTAACGATTTCAGAATGTACTGAATTGGTATGTTTTGAAAGGAATAACACGCTAAACTAATCAGTTACATGAAACTGGATTCTGTGTACCGGGTGCTAACAGCAGGAGTCTCACACAACACTGGAGCACCAGTTTAACTGTTTCTTGTGGTCTGACACACAACTTGGCATGTAAGGCACATGCCTCTGAGACGGACTTTTCGTGAGGTTGAATGACATCTCTTTGTAATATACTCCATGCAAAATCAGCAAAATAGCAGTCTTCAGTTTCATCAGTTATAGACTTTCCATGCAAAATCGTGTGCTTGAACAGAGACACGAAACAAAAGAACAGAAAAAGTTTAACCACAAACATCTTGATAAATATACAGACATGCATTCTCCTGAGACTGTGCTGTGCTACAGTGTCTAAGAATCTTGAATGACTGAGCTGGTATAAAAGATGAAATATAAACCTCTACCACTGTATTTTTATTGTTAATATAGGAACAACAATACTAATACTCTCTGTCTGTGCCTTTAAACTGTGAGTGCCAGTGTGCTTTACAGTGGTTGGTTTCATTCTCCTTGCTCTTTTAGTGTGGAAACTGTAGTGCTGCAAGTCAAGTCATTTCCCTTGAGTAACATGAGCCGGTGGCAGAAGCAGGACTTGCTATCCATGTCCTTTGGAGTTTTTTTCCAGCTACACTATATTGTCTCTGATTGTATCAGTAGAGCAGTAAAAGATACTGATTTACAGTAACGCATAGGGCTTTATCTAGAAAACTGCAAGGAAACAGCCAGTAGAGTGTGCTGCTCTCTTATGATGGAAAAAAGAAAAATCCTTAGTTGGTTTGCTTAAAACCTCCAGAATATCTTTTCTTTTTATTATTTCTTAATGGAAAATTATTCTTGCCAGGTTAGAATTTCTATCTCTGTACCGTTGGCTTTTCTGGAGTGGCACTCACAAAATCAGCAGGTAAAACAACTTTGAGCCGTGTAGAAGACACTGACAACCCCAACCGAAAAGTACGGTATAGGAGAACATTGGAGTCAGATTATCTCATTTTTCTTGAAGCCTGAAGTTCCTATTCTGAGGGACCCATTCATGAAGGTTCAAAAAAAGTGTTTACATTCTCCCTTTTCCAGCTGACCTTACTAGTTATCCTCTGACCTTGTGTTATGATCTCAAAACATCTGTGCAACCCTGGCAACTTCAGTATTTGAGAGAGGGATAGGAAAGAGGAACTGAGGTTGTACAGGATCTTTCATCGCCTTTTGCTTTGGTTATATAGACTTTGAGGTTTTTTTGTGCCCGAGCTTGCATAAGACTATTTAAATATTTATACTTAAATAAGAATATTTAAATATCTATAAGTTATAAATACTTGTAGCTTTATGCATTGTTTCTGAAGGACTTTGTGCCACTGCTATATTGTATTTTACAATGTCATAAAAGTTTGGGGTTTGTTTGCTTTTTTACAAATAACTTATTTGAAACAGCATTTCTCCATGTGTCCAAATGTTTTCCTGCATGGCGTTTTCCCACCAACTGGGAATGGAAGTGATGAGCGTCCTTCACAGCTGGTGGGTGCCACTCTTGGCTGGCAGATTAGCTGGCACCAGATATGTTGTGACAGCATGAAAAATGTCATGTGTTGGCAAATGAACCCATGCCTTCTACCATGCATGTTGCTTTTGGGCTGGGAGTTCAATAGAAAAAAACATGAGTCATACCTCAGAGTGGATGGGTTTTGTTGCTCACTGTAATTTGAATAAGTCTCTATTTTTAATGCAAAGCCTAGGAGAAAACATTGTAATAGCTCTTAGTCTTTGTTTCTGGTAAAAATCAATAAATAGAAAGATTGAACTTCCTAGGTTCCATAGCATCCACTTTAAAATTTGGCTTGTTTTCAGACTTTTTTGTAAGGAGACAGGATCTCTCCATATTATTATTTTGGTTTTGTATCAAAAAATGTTTTCATTAAAACAAACCTCTGCCATTAATACAATTTTAATTATTTAATTAGAAACATGAAACTAGAAATGAAATTTTTCTGTATTCATTTGCACACACACAAAAAAAACCATCAGTCCATTAGAAGAAATTTTATTTTAATGTTAATGAGTTGAGATTTATGGAGATGATGGGAAAAGTGGACATATTTTAAAAAATGGACTCAATAGGTAAAACTGTAAGTGTGTGTGAGATCAAAAGGGAACAGTATTCAGATGTAGACAGCCCATCATGGCTTGTATAAACAAGTGCTCCTGTTGTTATTACCTCTGTTGGAGCTGCAGGCATCAAAATGATCACAGAAAACACCATGGAAAATGGCAGATTTAGCAAATGCCTGAGATGACTGAGGGAAGATCACAGCTTTCCTAATGACATTTATTTAACTTTGGTAACCATATATTTAACAGGATAGGAGTGGACTGACTTAAGTCATAATGAGCCTTTAAGGACCTGAATGCATCAGTGCCAGAGAATGTAGCATGAGGATTTGTACTGCCTAATACTGGTGCCATTTCTATTAACATATAGGGGAAATACTTCTGGCGTGATTTCCTACAAATACTCTAGCCATGGCTACACACTCAGAAATTAGACAAGTCAAGCTTTTCCTATATGCTCTGTAGCAGGGAAAGCAATGCAAAGAAAGTGGGAGACTTTTCTGAAACTATGCTGGTTACATCTGGGCTGTTTGTAGGCATGTGGGGCAGCAGCTGAGCCGTAGAGAGCAGCAGTCTTTCCGACCTGTGCTCCCACTGTCCTCATTGTGCACCATGGGACATATCTAGGGCAGCTCTTTTACAGGGTTATGGCAGATCAGGCTTCACCTCTTCCTTGTTTTGGGTCGTACAGAAACACATGTTGCAGCATGGATCAGGCATGGGCAAGGGACTGCTCAGGGAATTTGTGCAGAGATGGGAACTCTAGTCCCACACTTATCTTCTTCATATCCTTAGTAATATGTCATACAGGCACACCTGTAAACTCCTTGCTAGAGACAGAGTTTACATGACTCTGTTTTGACTCCAGTCTTGCTCTGAGACTTTATGGCAACACATCCTTCATATTTCTGGGCTAGAAAACTAGTCCAATTCTTTCTGCAACCCATTAATGCAAAAAATTTTCCTTTGTTGCCCATCCTAACCCTGCTCTCCAACTCTCCCCCTCAGGAAAAAAAAAGACAAAAACAAAAACAAAAGGAAAAAGAAAACCAACCACAACAAAAAAAGAAACCCCAGATGCATATATGTACATGCCACTTTTATTGTAATCCATAGGAGCTGCACAATTAACATACTGATGTGAAGATGGGATTTCATCCTTTTTTCATTTGGGGTATTGTAAGAAATGACTTTATAAAGCTTTTGCAGATTGCTTTCTGTATGTATGGGTAGAGTTCATTACACTAGATTATAGTGCTGAGGAGCCCTAATCAACTGTGCCCAACTTAAAATATTTCAGTTCAGTAAAATTTCATGATGCAAATACACACTAGATTCCTAAAAGAAGGTAGAAGTTAGTACTGTAAGAATCAGTCAGATAGATCATCTCAAATCCTGGCATTTTCTTCAGGGAGGAAGAAAATGGAAAGAGGGTGTGCTTTGTGTGCTTCTCCTTTCCCTGCATGCCTTTGTAATATAATTACTAGGTAAAAATGTAACAGTGTAAGAAAAAATGGCGTGCCAGAATTAAGTGCAGCCTACTGCATGCGTGCATGGGAGCAGAGGCTTCTGTTAAATTCCTGGTATCCCTGTGCAGCTTGTGAAGTAGGTGCACAATTTTTATTTAGTGGCAAAGTCCAGTATTTGTGGTGCAGTTACACGAAGACTCAGATTCTGTAACAGATACCAGGATTCTATAGTCAGTGCCGTATTTCATACAAAGTTTGTCAGAGCAAATGCTCTTGCGGTACATGCTTCCAATAACACCCTGTATTTTTTTTCCTAGCACTTCAGTTTTCTCTTTCATATGGCTTGCTCTTGTTTAAAATAACAGTATATATTTAGTTTGTTGCCAGAGCTGTACTTGAGTAACGCTGTCTGGGGTGATAGACTTGAGTTTCCAGAGGATAATCTGAGCACCAGCCTCATTATCCCAGATGTTGACACAACAGTCACCTATGCCAGATAGAGAAACTATATCAGATGAAGTGCACGACTGATACAGCAGCTTTACAGTAAGACTAAACATTCTGGAGCACTCAAAATTTTAGTGAGAGGGGCTGTGGCATGAATCTTTTACAAGGAAAAGGTAGTTGAGCAGTGGCCTTACAATGAGGGCTCTGATGTCCTATGGTAGAAACTCTGCTCTCTCCCCAGCAGGCTGTTGCCTTGACGTGGTCAAGGTACAACGCACAAAAAACCATGTGGTTAATTGCGGGTGGCTTTTGGCGTTGGGCCAGGAGAGCTCAAACCCTGTGTCTCTGTATGCATAGCAAAACACCTCAACCACTAAGTTCTGTGTGCTCCTGTAAACATCTCTCTTATTTATACACATGATATTTGCACACTCCCAGTGTATAGGTTTTGTCCATGGGAATCCCACTGTTTGCATGCCTGAGGGCCAGTGTTTAAAAGGTGCACCCACAAAATTACCTGTACCTAAACCAGACTGTCTTGGGTCTTTGAAAATGTGGCATTTGCTGTTTCAGGGAGGTATTTTATCCTCAGAAATAAGTTCAAATTTTATGAGACTACAGTGGGATCTAAGTTGTCTAATAAGAGACACATTTTTTGAGCCTTAGGAGACTGTAAAATGATGATTTTTGGAGCAGTTTTATCAAGCTAGGTATAACTCAATCTGTGACAACTATCTGAATAGATTTACCTAGGTTTCCCAACACAGACAATTTACATTTTAACTAGTATTTGTGGTTACATTTTTTTTCCTCAGATTTAATCATTAAACACAGAAAATCTTAATTTCATCAAATGCAATCAAAGAGTTTTGTATAGTAGTAATTAAAAGTATAAAACTAGCATTTGAGCTGTAGCAAATTAAACAGCTGCATTGGAGTATTTTTAGCAATCATCCCAATCAAAATGCACAAAAGGCTTTTCTTTTTTAAGGAGTATCTGCCGGGTGTAGCCCTGGTTTCCATAATTTAACAACCTCACTAAATATACACACGTACTTTTAAAAATTCAGTTACTGAGAAGCAAGAAACTATATTTTTTCTACCAGGGAAGTTGGGTGAAAAAGTTCAGAGGGCTTGTGCTGACTGAGTTGCTTTTGCAGAAGGGGAGCTTCCAGCTGTAGTTGAAGTGTTTAAATAAGGAAACCAAGAGCTACTTTTTTGTTTCTGTTACTTTTACTGTACTTCATGTGTGGCACTGAGTTTTCCATATTGTAAATGCCACACATGAAGCCAGAGGACCTTGTTTCTCATCATTGCTAGCTCCTGCCACATTGTGGCAGTAGGTCTTTCTATTTATTTTACTTTTTTTTTTACTCGAATGCCCAAGCTTTTGTGTATAAGTCAGCCAGCAGAGTCCTATATAATGAGCTATATAATTAACGAAGTGGTAGTTGTAAGCTTCAAGTACCAACATGTTCCACATCCCTGCTCTGTTTAGAGACTGAATGAAGAAATTTGGAGGAATTTTAGAAGCCTGTGCAATTCTGAGTTGCTCAGCTGTGGGAATTTGACTGCATTCCCCAAGTCCAGGAGATTTAAGAGACCTCAGTCTTGGTATGCGATGACGCCCAGAAATATGGAGAGGGTCACAAGTTTTGTTTCTGTCTGGACCACCCAGGAGTCTTTTGACTGAGCATTTGAGTGCAGGATATAGACAATATTACTCACAAAGGGGAAAAGTGTGTCCAAGGCATGACTAAAGGAAGTTTTGGAGTAGGGGCTAGATGGGAAAGGCAGAGTAGCTCCATCAGTGTGTGTGCTCATGGAGAAACCTCTGGCCTGCCTCCAACACAGCCATGGAGTTTAATGTAACTGTGAGGTGGGTTCACAGCTTCTCTGCAATCCAAGCAGAAACCTGATCACTTTAGTTATCTTGAAATTTCTGGTGACCAACAAAGATCACATGAGTCACAGTATGTGAAATAGTCATATACTGACAATAGTTCTATAGCCAGTTGTCACCTCAGCTTCTCTGTTTTGTTTTTTTTTTCTGAAAAGGAATAAAATAAATTAACACCCTAGGCATCCATTGGAACAGAAATCCTTCTTTGTCTAATAAACTCTTAGGGAACACACCTCTGGGGTTTTTTGTGTTGCCAGTTCTGTGCTCAGAGATGGTATTGTCTTCCATTCTTCTTCTAGCTTCTCCATCTTCCTCTCTTTACCACTTTTCTTCATCTGGCTTTTGGTCATTGCTGATGTTTTACAGATCATCCCCTGTTAATCAAAGCTGTTCTCCCTCCCCCAGTGATTCAATTGAATATCATGAAATGCATTAGCTTAAAGTTAATGAACTTCCACTAGAGCTCTTTCCTGTTACTTGCTGCCATGAAGCATCAATCAGTATCACAACAGTAAGTGCTAGTTCAGTGTGGATGACATCTTCAGAAGTAGGGATGCAGCTGAGGAGGTGAAAGGAAGTGGCTATTTAGAGCTCAAGTCATCAATTAAATTACTCAGAGATAAAGTCACTGTCTTGTTCTTTAGTGATGTTCGTGTCACGTTGCTGTGTAGGGAGATGGTGATGCATCGTTGCATTCTAGTGCTTTGTGATGTTCTATCAGCACTGGAGATATTTTGGGATAGTGCCAATATTCTGCAAGCTTTGCAGGCATGAGATGCTATAATGAGCAAGAGAAATAATTACTAAATCACCCCTCCCCTCACACTGGGAGCCAGGACTGAAATTCAGCTTTCATTTAAGTGCATTTCCCACAGTGACAGAGGTGGCTTCCTCACAGCTACCAAAACCACATTCTCTGACTGGCTGGAGAACGTTTTCTTATGTCTTTATGCCTGCTTCAGGAAGTGACATTATGTTTTTTGCTGCACTTGGGAAACCTTTCAGACAATCCTATAAATAAAGAAAACTAGTGTTAACTCTTGTTGTGGGCTACTGCTAGCACACTGAGAGCCCTCCAGACCTCGGCAGTACTGTCTTAATCCCTAGTGTCTCACCAAAATTTAAACTGATTTGAAAGGAAGTGATGCAGTGTCATTGACCACTCCACTGGGACGGTTATGCAGAGGAAGTGTTTTCTCTGAAGGTGGTTGACGGCAATAGTGAGTCCAGTGGGTATGGGAAAATATGGACATTCAAAATGCGGAGTAACCGTTTGAAGAAGGGCGGGACTCAAGAGTCCCTAAGTTACTTCAGTTGACTTGCTCCATCAGCTCTGTCTGGCGTGGAAAGCCTAGAAATGTTCATGAGGCTGCTCTTAGATACCCAGCTGGGACAAAACGTCTGTGCTCTGTCAGCCAGTACTGGCTGTAGCAATGTACAGTGCGTCACGTTGAGCCAAATCCCCATGATTAAAGCCCAAGACTGCAGCTTCTGAGTTTTGTAGACTCATGCTTTTGGGAACTGTAGCATGCACTAAAAACCATTTTGCTGTTAACTATTGGCATGAAAATATGATCTTAAGTATATGGAACACATGATTTCAGTGGCATTAATTAAAAATACTTATCAGTCTACCCCACTGCCAGTGCCTGAATAGGTTTCTAAGGGATTTCACTAGCAGCACTGTAAATTATTTGTCAATGAATGATAAAAATATTGGGTTGTTTATACTTCAGAGATATCCTCTTAGTAAGTCTGCCACCCTCCTTAATTTTTTTTTTGCCCCCTTCAGGAAGGTGTCTAAGGTGGGAATTAAGATACCATGTTTATATTTCAAAAAGCAAGCTGAAGCCCTTAGAGTTGGTCTCCAGCTGAGAGAAGCACACATTTAGAAATTACAACATTGCTATTGGCTATCTGGAGCTTTAGGAAGTGGCTGAGAGCTGGCAGTCAATTAAAACTGGGCTGGAGTTCAATATCAGAGTTATGTTGCCTGTTTTTGTAGGATGTATTTGAATCCCGGGCTGTGCTGCAATATGGTTTTGATGTAGAAGTGTGTAAAAAGGAAATGTAACCCTTAAGAAGCTGTCTGGATTTTCTGGTACAGACAGGTTGTTCTACATAACTGCAGTTCAGGACTATATTTGGGCTGGGAAGTCGCTCTCTGTGTACCGTAGTGCAGATCTTGATCCCATTCTTTGTGGTGTAAACATGGTGTAAAGCTGATATCTTTGTTCCTTTGAGGAAAGAGCTGTGATACATATATATTGGAGTATGACCAAGTTCTGTCTGTTTGTAGCACAATGCTGGCTTTCGAGTGAGTGCTGTGCAGTGGCAGAAATAAGAGATAGTGCTTCTGCTTGACAAGGAAAGATGTAATCCATGTATTCTGTAAATTAATGTGGATGTCTAGTGGTTTGATCTCCAAACTTCCCAGTTGTGATATGGAAGACCTACCTGATAGTAAGCAAATTTCTCTGCCTGACATTTTTAAGCAGCTGGTTTGTGCAGCTGAATTCGCAATTGCTTTTATATAAGGTCCCTGACTTTTTCTTTTTTGCTTTTTTTTTTTATATATATATAACTGTGGCCCCTTTCAGTGGTTAGTGTGCTATGCATTACTCACATAGAGCAGCGCCCTAAAAGTAATCGGCCCCACTGGCTCACAGTGAGTGAGGTGCCCAGATCTGTTAGCACAGCCGTGATCACTGTTTGCTGGAATAATACTACTCTTATCAGAGAAAGCAGATCAGATCTGTAATCCAGAGACCTGTGGGGGTTTTTTCCTCCTTTTCCCAGTATGGTTTGGGGCTTGTAATAAGAGTGCTTAGGAAGCATTTGCCACACTGTTGTGTATGCATGAAAAATACCACCTCCCGGCCCTACAAGTTGGAGAACAAGTTTCAAAAAGGAATATTTGCCCCAAGGGCCTTCCCCAAAGACACTGAAACTAATTAAAAGGCTCCCATTAACTTCAAGAAGTTTTGGATCTGATCCCCCTTGTTTTTAGTTTTTGGAGCGCTGACTGTAACGGCGGTTTTTGAGCCATGGTGCAAGGCGGCCTTGCTCCCATGGCAATCCCGTTCCCAGCCACTGGTGCCCCTCAGAACAGGCCACAAATGTGTAAAACAGATTTGCCTGTTTGTTAGACAATTCTCAGATGAAACCATTTAAACTCACTTTGAAAAGAAAGTAAATAATGGTTCCCTTTGCTTTAAGGGTTAATTACACTGGCTAACTAGGCTATGCAATACAGAAAGGATCCAGGGATCTTCAACCTCACAGTGAAGTCATGCCCCTTACCAGTAGAGAAAAGAATGGTAATTGCCTGCTGTGAGTATGAACATATTTTGCTGGCTAGAAAAGAAATGGCATTGACAACTGGCAAACCCACTCTGCTGAGGAAAAAATGTATTTTTGAGACAGGCACACAGCCAGCGTTTTCATTCGGGAAGTCTCAAAAGTGGAATCAAAACTCTTGCGGAGGTAACATGAAACTGTGCGTTAGAAGGTTGGTTTTTTTAATCCCACATTTAATTCTGTCAACATTTCATGCTGGAATAAGAAAAATATTCCTTAGGTTGGTTTTAGTCAATTCCCCTCATCTTGGGTTTTTACCCCCACCTCAGTTCCTTTCTCCGCTGCTCTCCTCAAGATTTCTTTCAGCGACGTATTTGTTTAGAAAGCAGTGGTCCTTAGGGAAATGGTGATACGGTCTCCTCTGAGATGGACCATGTGACCAGCACCCAGCATTTTGAACTTGGCCCTGATTTGGGGATGTGCTGGAGACCATAGATTCACATAGAAAAGGTGGTCTGGTGGTCAAGTGGCAGGTTTGGGGAGCAGCAACCTCTGGCAGGTCAGTCCTGGTGCATTTGTGTCTTCTACAGCCCTTTCCTTTCTCACGTAGCAACAGCAGTTTTGAGATGAAATAAGAATTGTAAAAACACCATGTGATAGTGAAATTCAACTGAGATGAAAGGGCAGAGCAGAGACCTCAGAGACAGGGTAAGTCTTATGCTAATAGTAGTTGGCACAGGAATTAACTGTTTAAGTGCATTTAGAGTCCTAGAGTCATGTCTGTAAATACATTTAGGCCTTATTTAGGTCTAAGATAAGTAGACTTTGTAACTAATTCTCTACAAGCCTCAAGGTGGACATACTGGGAATTGTTTGGTATTGAGGTCTTCTGAAAATCTTCTCTACAATGGAGATTTGCACCTAATCATTTTTACTGTGATTAAGAAATGAGCACTTATGAGATATTAACCCTCTGCCATTGTGCTTAAGGATTTATAAAGAGCTGGAACTTTGGCTCATAAATCTGTATACAGGCACTTAAACAAATAGCCTGGTTACCCAAAGTGCTGAGCATGCAGCCTTTCCGGTTGATTTTCTAGGGTTTGGCCAAAAAAAGCCTTATAGAGCTGAGCTCCCATTCTTTCCTTTCCTCCCACAGTTTTTGATGGTTTAAACTGTGTTCTTCTCTTTAGGGCTTCAGTTTGCAGTGATGTCTGCTGCATTTGCTGTATGTCACTTGTACAGAGAACCACTAAAATATGTTGCATGCAGGCATTAAAATCACTGGTATTCTGCAATTGCCTTAACACGTTCCCCTTTCTTTACCAAAAGCTTCATTTCATCAAAGTTACTTGACAACCCAGTTTTTAGATAAACGTCTGCTACTCTTTCTGTCTATCCTGGTTTGTCATGCTTCAATATGTAGCATGTAATTGGTGTATGCTTTTTGTATTTCTCTGTTAGGAATTAGACTAAAGTCACCTTCCTCCTTTGTACACTCTGGTGAGCAGCTTTCAGCTAGCAGTTGTTTTTTGCCATCAGACAGAAGTTGATCCACTGAAGTCCTCAAGAGCATTTCTTGGTATCATTCATTTCCCCAGTCATTACTCTTCCTTATAACTTGAACACTACAACACTCTGTTGTTTAAGATTTAGCTTAGAAAGTCCATTATGTTCAGTCTTCTGATCTTTGTTGGTGCTGTTTGGTGTGGTTCTTTATCGCAAATAACTTTAACTTAGGGGAAATAAAATAACTCTGTGATGCCATAAATTTCTAAACAAGCATCTGTTTTCCCCCATGTTTTTAAAAGACTTCAAAAATGAGCAAACTTGTTGCCAGAAAACTGGTTTGTTGAGGCTTTTCTATTTATTACAGAACAAGCAGGAAGTAAATGTTGGAGGTTTTTGTCTAGAAATTATGTGCTGTTGTGTTAGAGCTTTCTGTTCTGGCAATTTTGTGACACTGCAGTGGCAAAACAGAGAACAAAATAAAAGTTCCTCACACTCTCAAAAGAGTGAAAAAAACCCAGAAGAAGATATTTCAATAATATGTCTGGATTTCCTCCACATAAAGATGAAAGTAATTTTTGAGGGAATTCTACTTCAAATGGATTGAGATTTTTTTTTTTGTCATGCATTGTTTAATAGTAGTGTCAGAAAATGTAATTGATGGAGGTAAATACTAAAGATAAAATATATTTTTTGTTAACTTTGGGAAATACTTTTTGCCTTTTTAGAGAAGCATGTATAATAACTTTAATGGGAGTGAAAAGTGAGGGGTAGACAGAAGTTCTCTGTAGAGTCAGGGATACACTGCACCTGCCTACCATTTTATTTGGCCTGGGTATAAATAGAGGTTTTGGACCAGGTTGCCATTAATCTCTCATCTTTCATTATTATTCAGTAATTTAATCCACAAAATACTTTAAGTGGTATATTATGACCCTGTGATTTCTAAATTATTTTCCTTGCAGATCTTTCTCTCCCTGTGTGTTTACTGCATTCCTGTGCACACGGAGGAAAGTCTGGGTCTTCTAGCAAAACCAGAGCAGTTTTCTGAAGAGAAAACTGCCCGTCCCCACTTTTGAATTTTAAAGTACTTCTAAAGGGAGGCTGTGCCTTTTTAAACATCAGAGGAGAACTGAGCATGAACAGACATCGCAGGACTGTGTCCCTCAGAAGCAGGGCTGGCTTTGTGCCTGGACTTGCACTTCTCTAAAATTATGAGAGAGGTGTGAAATAGAGCCATGCTTGTGGTGTGTAAAATAGGACTCTGAATGAAAATGAAATGTAGAAGGAGGCTGTAGATGTGTTTTATTTACTGTAGGCTCTGGAAGAATTATAGGAAGTAAAAGAACAGCTCTTTCCACTCTCCTCAGACTGGATACAGATAACTGCAACTCCATGGAGAGCACATTGGTCTTATGCTGTCAAAAAAAAAACTAAACAGAGACCTCAGCTACAAACACTTTGAGAATACTTTTTTGTTCAGAAATGCATTTAGCATTTTAATGGTAAGTGCTGACAATAGGAATGTTTAAATAAAAAATTCTCACAGACTCCTCTCCTGTCCAAAATTTAAACAACTTGTATTTTTTTAATTTTTACTCAGTTTTCACAGAATCACATAATGGTCAAGGCCAGAAGGGACCTTAGGAGTTCATCTGCTCATCATTTTCCTCTATTCCTTGTGCATTTAAGCAAACACATGAAACAAAACTGTAAGAAAGCTGCAAAATACTGACCTGGGTGAAACCTGAATGACATGGAGATTTGAGAGCAAAAACATTTTCCTGTGAAATTTTCAATGTACTTTCAGAAGAAAAATAGATGTTGGAATGAAGTCCTCCAAAATTTGAACTCTGAGTCAGTCACCAAAACCAGACTTAAAAGCACCAAACCAAACCAAAAAAGCATTTAAACAGAGTATTAATGTGCAATGAATATTTCTGAATGAGGCAAAATTGACATCTGTGAAGATCAAATATCTTTACTTAAGAATGGACTGTTGGCAGCATGAGTTCAGTAACAGCTGGACTGAAGTAATGCTTTTCCTCAAGTGAACTGTGTGCCCTGTGTCAACAACCTTTTACATGTTCCATTCTGCTGAAGGATCACTCAAAGAAACCCAATCTCAATATTCCCTGTTTAGAGTCTTAGAAATTTCTACTTGGTGAATTTCAGCATTGACATCAATGGAAACGGTAATTTTGTTATCAGTTTTCATTCCCCTTTGATCTAGTTTTACTTTGGTATTACTCCTCCCAAAACTCAACTGATACAACACACATGATGGCTGGGTAGATTATCCTCTCAGCCTGACCTCTTGTGATCTACACCCATGTCGTCTTCTCCTTATGTATATGGGTGGCTCTTGGAGCTACCTACCCCCAAATCACAGTTCCTACCACTCACACCTTAACTTTTGCAGAGAAAGCTTGTTTCTAAAAATAAAAGGTTCATTCAAGATCTTGTCCTTTTTCTGAGACAACCAAGCCATGTGTCAGTACTGGAAACACCTATCCCTTAGGCTCGGTGAGACTCATCTTTTTATCCCATGCAATCCTCTACTGGAAATAGGTTACAGACCACTTTAATAATTGCTTTCGTTTGTTTGTTTATTTTTAGTTAGTAGGAAAAAACAGAAACATTCTACACCTAATTCAAAGGGAACTTGGTCATCTCTATTTCCCCATTCAGGAGAAAAGGGGTAAAGTCTGTTTTGTGTTTAGTTATCAATTCAGAAGTAAATTGAATTAAATAAGAAAATGTTTGAAAGCGGAGTTGTATTTCACTCCAACTGCACTGATGATTTAAATGGGGTGGTGGGACGGCAAAAGGGCTTAAACAGACAACATTTTTATGATTAAATGTCTGTTGTGCTCCCACCACACCTCCTCTGAAAACAAAACAAAAAGCGTGTTTGGAGCAGCTTGTTGCTGCCACGCTGCAAGGCCCTGGTGCCTGTGCTATCAAAGCATAGCCCAGAGCAAGGTGAGGTGCTGAGCTGCACCAGTGCCTGTCAGCTCCCACCGTGTGAACGGGCAGGTGTGAGCTTGCACGCACACGTCACACCTTGTACAAACGTATCGCAAGAGCCAGAGCTCGTGCTTTGTGTGTGTTACAGTGGACTTGCAAGGCGAGTAAAGGAAAAGGAAAAAGAGTTTCCTGAATTAAAAAGCATGCTAGTGGAGGAAAATGGCATTTGAAGGATCAGCGGGCAGGAAGAGAATAACGCTATTTACAGTCTTCCAAGGGCGAGGAAAGAAAGCAAGTCTGGCCTTTAATTCTGAATTCCATGAGCAGGGCAGGGAGGGAAATGTATCTCTGGTATTTATTTCATGTAAGGATTTTGTACTCTACAAGTGTCTGGGTCACTAATTTGCAGAGTATATTCTCTGGTCTGTACAGGCACAGCAGAGTGACAGATGTGCCAGTTGAAATGAGAAAAATAACATGCACAGAGATGAAGGCGCTATTCACAAACATGTAACAAAAGGAAATAGTATGAATAAGCATGTTCATATCCAGCACACTCAGGAAGTCAGGCATTAATGGCAAAGCTGCATTCTGGTGTAGTCTTCAGGCAGTGGCACTGGTTCAAAACCCAGCAGATTTTACTCACCTTCCTGGTACTAAAGATTTATATTTGGTCACTTAGGCTTTTGTGTAAGGTGTCAGATCAAAATACAGACTTTCTGGTTTCAATTCCTGCCTCTGATGCTTGGACTGTGTCTTTCTGTTGTCATGAGGGTTCACAATTTGAGTCTCTGCTCAAGGCTGGCTGCCTTCATGCTGCATATTGCCTGGCTGTTGACTTGCAGTCTGGCACACCTGGGACTCAGCTGTGATCCCCAGGTGGGGAAACTCAATTGGGTGGAAACAAAGCAAGACACTGATCTGAGCTCCAGTCTCAGCACCACAAGCAGGACGGATGTAATTGGTTGAAGCCACATGGCACAGGGAACATGAGCAGACATCCAGATATGGCTAAATAGGAAACGATCAACACATCCCAAATTGGGAATGTGTGGACTGAGAAATGATGAACTGACAGGACAGACAAAGCATTTGACCACATGCTGAAGCTTGTATCAAGGTCACAGCCAGGGACTATGAATACTGCTGCATCAAACACTGCAGGAGGAAGCTGGGGTGGTAGCAATATTTATGTGCTGTTGATGAAGCTTATCTTCTTAACATCTGTAAAGAGCTCTGGAGTGCACTATCTGCTAGATTAACCTGCACTGATTTTGCATCCACTTCTATGGGAAGACATGTATTTTTAACATTAATTCTGCTGCATGTTTAAATGAGACATGCTTTACAATGTAATTAAGAAACCCTTCTTTTCGCACAGTTGTCAGATCACACTTTTCCCACTTTGCTAATGCCTTCAATGCACAAAAGCCATGAAGAAAATCTTTCCGTGACATGATGGCATTACCAGCTCTTTTCAAGTGGGAGGACTGTACTCCTACACAGCAGATTTTCCCTGTGTTGTGGTATTCATGCAGAAAAGAGCTGTACTTCTGAAGGGTTTCTTGTTTAAGCTCTTTCATACTTCTTGCCTTGGAGACTTCTTTTAGACTTGTAGCCAAGAGGAGGTCAGGAAGTGCTCCGTGCTGCAGCTTCTTTTTCTGTATATATTTCTATGTGGTTCTCCACAGATCCATGGAACACATTCCCTTCCATCTCTCTCACTTTCAGAATAGTTTATGTTTCATTATTTGCAGATGGAAAAATGACATCTTGACAAACAGGGAAGGAACTTTTCATTTAAATCATCGTCGTCTTTCCGGCTCTCATGTAGTGTAATGGGGTAATACTGAGAATGCAAAAATTGATTGGATTTTATTTGCCCAGTGCATGAAAAATGAACTTCTGTGCACATTTTCATGCGAGGTTATTTTTAGCTGTCATTCTGCTGATAGAATTTGCCCATCTTTGTGACTTTCTGATTTGGCCAAACTACTGATGCATTTACTGATGCCTTTACTGCCTTTGATTTAAGGGGGCTGAGTATGGCTTTATAAAGTCTGTATTTTCATCTCTTTTCCACTTCTTTTTTTGTAGCTAAACACACAGAATAATAACCAGTGATAGATTCAATCTCAGAAAAGCCACCAGGAATTTTTAGCAGCCTGAACCATCCCATCTAACCCAAGACACACAAGATCCATTCCCCAGTTTTGTTTATTTTTTTCCTACTGTGATTTACAGCCAAAACACACTAGCTGTGCTCACTCTTCACATCTCAATCACAAAATCAGATACAACTTTGCTGGACTGAGCAACGTTGTTAAGCCCTTGCACAACAGTTTCAGATTCATTTAACTGTGAGTACAAGTTAATCAAGTTTCACAAAGGTCTTCGTGTGATCTCAGTGACATTAGTAGAAGCTCTGAAAAGTGCTGGAGTTTGAGGGCAGCATCCTGCCTGCTGCTTGTGCCAAGTTGCTTCTCTTGTACTTCTTTCCCTACTATTACATTTCAGTGCTGTGGGTGAAAGCACTGAGAGGATAAGGACAGAACTGATTCAGAAACCTTCAGCAGCAAAATGGAGTGGTGGGGAAGGCTGGGACAGACTCAGCTAAGAGTCTAAGTGGAGTGATCAGCTCATGGAACCAATGATGGCATCAGCTGGCATTGCCCAACCATCACTCCTTCATCTTCTACCTTTGCTAGGCTGCCCATATAAGAGAGCAGTGCTTCCACTTTCTTCCCTGTGAGGACTGGAGTGCTTTCCTACCAACTGGCTGATCCTGAACCTGAAGCCAGCCTATTCTGTAGTGCTGTAATCAAGAGCAGCAAGGCTATCACTGCTTCATAGCAGTGGGGTTGGCAGAGCTGAGCACAGGGGGTATTCATTAAAGAGGGCATCCTTCTGCCTTTCTGCATTACAGGTCCTCAAGCTTAGTGAATGGCCTGACCACTGCATTCACTATTTCATTTTGTGTTTGTGTCCACAGTAAGATTTGCAGTACACCCATATGTCTCTTCGAGCATCCCAATTTTCCAGCACAGCAACTGAGCTTTGATGTGACTTGTGTTCATGAAAGCAAGCGATTACTTTGTAGCAGCATATACTGTCATGAGTCTGTACTAAGAGCTAGGAGCAAACCCCTAAACTTTCCTGTATCTTATGTTATTGGAATAGGTGTTTTTACAGAAATTGATGTCATGGAATCAAAACAAAATGCCTTTTTTTTTTTTTTTTTTTTTTTTTGCGAGTGATTTCCTCTGAATCATGGTTGTTATTGAAGTGTAAGACAGTTCTGCTGTTATCTTCCACTTTCTCTCCCCAAAAATCAACCCATAAAAAAAGCTATCTAGATTTTAGCCACCTGGTTATAGTTAGTTTCTTATTTTAAAATAGCTTTCAAAATAGATCAGACATTACACTGTTAAAAACAATTTTCCCTGTAGGTATTGAATATCAGACAGGGCTTGTAGTAATAACTGATAGGTATCTAGAATAATCTTCAGTATGGACTGAGACTACAAAGATCTGTCAATCACTGTATTTAACTTTAAACACAGATGATTTGAATTCATGTTAGCAGCATGAGGAAGTCAAAAAGATGGAATGGTGCTGTCGGAGAAAAGATGATAGGATTACCTCTGCTGTTAGCCTTTCCTGCTACTTGTTTGAAATACTAAATCAAGGTGAAGTTTATGGAAAAGGCTACAACGGGGGTTTGTAACTCTTCATTCCTGCTGGGATTTTCCTATTATAAATCTGCTGTCAGAAATAAGTGCTTTACTTGTGGCTTAATTTTATGCAGGCACAAACACCTTGGTTCAACACATTTTTCCAGAGACAATCTTGACTATCTTAATGCAACAGAGTCCTCATTAACAGGGACCTGTGAAAAAGAAAAATGCACACATGCTCTTTTGTCATTTGTCATTCATGAGCAGCCTGCTGAAAACTGAAATAAAACATAAATCCCAAGGTGGTGTGGAGACATGAGTGTTTGAATCACACAGCTTATGTGAATTATCCATCTTGGAAGAACATTACACTCCACCTCTTGAATGAAGTTTCATTAATGTGGTGGAAAGCTCACAATTTCTATTTGTTCTGCTGTGGCTGCTGAATTTAGTGCTACCCACAGTGTTCACCCCCAAAACAAACACCTCTGTTGTGGTGATTTTTCCTTTTTTATCCAACTATATAACAGTACAGGGCGACTCAGATAATGGTTTTTGAGAAGCTCATCAGACTTGCTCGGGCAATTCTTTCTCCATGCAAGGGCCATCAAAACAAATCAGTGGTACTTTGCTGGCTTCATAATACATTTTTTCTGTTCATTTGGAGTTCTGCTGGTAAATACAGAAAGTCAGGATCAGGCCTCAAAAGCAATAAATGCCTGTTCGCATGTTTCCTCTGAATACTGACCCTGTTTGATGTGCTGGGCTGTGATTCAGAGGTGTTTTAGAGGTGTAACAGAGATTTGTCACCAGTATCTGTTATCTTGTTCTCAGGACATGGATATGAAATTTGCCTTCAGGCACTCAGAACTGGAAGCAGGACTTTAAGTTCGTCCCATCTAAAAAAAATCGTTAACCTGAAGTCTTAAAAGAGGGAATCTCAGATGATGGGAAAAGACATCTTGTCATTATGGTGATGAAGCATCCTAGCCCTAACCCAGAGTGTGCTTCTGTATTGCTTTATTACTGGATTTTAAAATTACCACTCAAGCAAGAATGCGTCCCTTAAGCAGTGACTGCATTAAAATCCGGTCCGCAAGGAATGTCTTCTTCCTGCAATGCTGTGAAATTTCAGATTTCAAAATGTATTTTGTTCCAGCTTGAAAGAAGACTCCAATGTACTGACACTCCACCTTAGGTAAAATTTTGCTTTTTTTTCCAGCATGGTCACTGAACACATGTATGTCTTAACAAAGCCATGATCTTTCAAATTTGCTTTCCTTCATCTCGTACTTTAAAATAATCTAAAAGTAAACATTCTGAGAACTACTTTTTAATGGAAAGACCCAAAAAAATCTACTCAGAAAAAGTGAAAAAAAGCACCATTTTGATATTGCCAGGACCGCCTCTTCATCTTGGTTTGTTGTTATTTTTTAATTTTCTCACTTCCACAGAGAAAGTGGCATCATTTTGCAAAAGACCAAGATTTTACAGAGCTGCACCTTTTTGAGGGAATGTTACTCCAGTGTTGCTGGCTTTTGTGATCAGCTATAGATGGAACAGTCAACTGATGGAACAGTCAGCTGATGAAACACAATGTGCTTTGAATCATCACAGCACAATGCTTCACTTGCGGTAAATTCATTGTCATGTATGCACGTTGTTATTCCTCAGATCAGGATGACAACCTCATTGCTGCCTGGCTTGTGGCATCCCAAGTTAACACACGTACATTTGCAGCTGTGAGCTGTCTCACAAGGAAAGGACAAAGAGACTGAAGCCAGCAACTTCTTTCTTTTGTATTCCTCTGAAAACAAAGTTGATGCAAAGATGCTTCTTCAAGTGAAGGACCATGAGGTAGCATAACTCAGTTTATTTTATCTCTGTCTTCATATGGTGTTCCTGACTTAATGCCCCTGTCTGTAGCTGAGAGCTCCTGAGAGCTGCCTGAGGAGCGGGTCTTTGCAGTGTTTTGGGAGAAAAGGAAAGAATTTGATTTACAAGCAGCCTGTTGTATGGCACTTCAAAGCATCCATTTTCCAGTGTGACAGATATAAAATAGCCACAGAAATTATTTTCCTGTGGAGTCTGAACTGTGAAGTGGGAAAAGGGAAGCATATTCCAGTGAGCGGTTGTGGTGCAGTTTAATCTTCCCATGTACCTCAAATGCAGATGCAGTCTGCCTGTTTAGACATCTGAGCCTACTGAAGTCTGTTGAGCTTAAGCACAGAAAAACATACCTGATCCTTCAAGCTGAAGTGGATAAGCTGGGTTTTAACCATAGCAACTGGGAACTTGGGGGATGGGGGTGGTTTTTGTTGGGTTTGGGTTTTTTTAATTAGTGTCTTACAACCGAAGTTCTCAGAAAAACCTTGAAGTGTTCATTTAAGAATCCAAATCAGAGGGCATTTCTGTGTCAAACAGCTATCTGCAGCTGGGTAAGGCTCCTGGCATGCACAAGGCCCCAGGTTGCAAGTAGGGGATTTTTGATATCTGCTTCAGGAAAACCAATGCCAGGGAGGCTGGAGAGGGGCCAGGAGGAAGGAAGAGCCTTTCCTGGGGGAGAGGGAGACTTTGAAGTGTGCCCCGAGTAGAACCGGGGTGGGAAGGGTAGGAGTGGAAGAGAGGGCGAAGGACTGAGGAGGCAGGGAGGTGAAGGCAAGGGTGAGGGTGGAGGGTGTGCAGGCAGGGGGGTTCCCAGCAGTGGGGACAGCAGCACCAAGAGCTGGGTGCTCTCCAGACAGGTTGCACCAAGCAGCTGGGTGAAACTGGCTGTGTTTTTTAACAGCTGGTTTGACATAATGAAGGCTGAGCAGCCTCCAAAGCAGCCCTGATCACATGCCCCAGGGGAAGCAGTGCCAGAAATATCAGTTTAGGAATCAGGAGGCCAGGATTTTATTCCATCATCTTCAGCTATTTCAGGAGTGACTTTGGACAAGAAGTTGATGTGTTTGCACCTTGGTTTCCCCACCACCAAAAGGTATTGCTCATCTTGATGCCCCTGAAACTGAGCTGCTAGAAGGGAAAGCTTCTCTTCCATTGTGGTAGGACACATACAGTGAAATTAAAATATGGCAAGTTCAAAACTGTCAGAGGGAATTCCTTTTTCACATACACTAATGCAAATCGTGGGTAACACCAGTGACTAAGGTGAAGTGGCGTCAGTGGGAAACAGAATTAAGTGGGGTCTGTTTAGTGCCTATATAAGTAATAAACACACAGTCATCAAGCCTTTTCTTTTGTAGTTTAAAAATGTTTAATAAAGCATTTTTTTGCCAGCCTTTTTAAAGAAAAATGTTGAAATGAATCTTTGCTCATGTAAAATGCATTTGCCAGATGACTAATGGTTAATTTTAAAGTGCTGAGCAAAGTGTATGCATGTGTGTGTCAAGGAGACAAAGTGAGGGAGTTTTTGTGTATTTGCTGTGGTAATTGTTTGTGAATATAGTTGTTTTTTCCAATTATCCTTTCCAATTGTAACGTATTAGCAGTCTTGTCTCTGTTTCTCTCTGTTGAGGTTTGTGTATAAATGTAGAGATTTATGCTCAGATATTTCAGTTACAAAAGTATATGCTACATCTTAGGCATTGTTTTTTATTCATAAAGTGCCATAGAACTGAGATGGAGAGATTTGTGGAAAAGATGGCATTCAAAGTAAACCATGCATACAACTGTGTGCCCATTCAGTTAATTTTTGGGCCATGGGCTGAAATGTTATATCCAAATGTAATATCCAAAAATAAAGGAGAAACTCTGAAAGGCTAGAACTTATGCTACTGCTTGCAAGAGAAGTTAAACCCAGAGTCAGGGCTGGAGAATTTGACCTAAGGCATATTACTGTGGCTTTATGAACAGGGACACAGTATGGAAGTGGAGAATTAATTTCTTCTACAATATCCAGGTTTTGTAATCTTGCTCTAGCAAAAACATGGTGAAAATTAGGAGAGGTGGCCTGTGGAGTATAAAGTCATTTACACTTGGAACAAATGAGTCTTCGAGTGAACTCCTAGTCCCCAATATGTCAGCAGTAACAATTGCACAGAATTTACTTGGTCTACATTGTATTTAAGGTTTTAAATACCTAGTGCCCAGCTGAGGCAACCACGATTGACCTCCGTATCAGGCACCATGTAAATGCCAGATACATCATCTGTGTGTGTGTGTGTTTAATGTGAAAGCAGCTTTTGTTTTACAATTGCTACTAATGCTATAGCTTGTGGGGACTGGTTTTCATTAACATACTTGAGTTTTTGTGATTTAACACTATTGCTTGATTTGAGTGTTTGAAAATTACTTCAGCAGGCCCTATCCACAAAGTCTGCCACACGTCTCAGTGCCCTTTCCCAGGGCAGGAGTTGTTTCACACTGCTGGCACATGATTTCCTCCAGCAGCACAGCAGGAAAAATCCCCCTGGGTTTCAGAGGCTGTGAAAATCTGCATGGTTTATCAACCCCTTCTTCATCCACAGAGATGAAGCGTCTCTATCTCTTTCTTCCTCAAGGTTACCACCACTGCAGTTATCCTGTAGCAGATATTTTAAATTTATACCACTTGGTTTCATAGCTGGAGGTGTAAATGCTACTGTAAGGCTTCTGCTGTTCAAACATTGTTTCATGATGGCATTTTTATTTGAAGGCCTAACCATGGCCAAGAAAAGGAAACTTTAGTACTTTTCTTTTTGTGTTACATCTTCCAACTGGAATATTTTCAAGCACAACAGAATTGAACATGAGCTTTGGGAATGGAAAGAGAGGAGAAAAGGGAGTCAGCTAGAAGAAATGATGACTCCAGTGGGGTACTCTGCAGTTTAGTTCTCTGGGGACTGAGAAATGCTTTCAACCAGTGTGATGTTGCAACAGTCTAAAAGAGGAGAGAAAAATCCATGTCTGGTCTAGACCAACCAGAAACTAAAAACAAGGGACACTTTGAATTCTGAGATTCTCACCACAACTGAAAACTGTGCTCAGGCCAAGGAACTGGAAAATCAGTTTCTTGGGTTAGAGAAATGCTTCCCTGAAGAATCAGAGGCAGTTTTCCATTTTAATTGGTAACAAAATTATTATATTCTGAAGCACTGATCCTGACGTTTGACCCAGTGCAAAGGTTTGCAGTCAGGGATATGAAGAGCTTAGTGAAATGCTACAATAAAACAATTTTTTCTGTGACTTTTTTTTGCCATTTGGCTGTGACGGTATCATTTGTCACAAAATAGAAAAATAAGGTCTGTCTTTAAAATGTACCAAAAAGAAGTTTGACTGTGAATACAAGTCAGGAAGAGGCACAGGGACAGGAGCTGAGGAGTGTAATGCTAGATCAAGAGATGGTTATGAGGAATCATATACTGGGGACCTGAGAATCCCCCAACCAAGGGTAATTGAATGCGGTAATTGTTAAGGAGAGCTTTAAGAAGAAATGTAGAGTAAAAATTACATGCAGTGTGCTTGTTTTAAGAGGGAAGTGTAGTAAATTTAGAGCAAATTTTTAAGTGGCAATAGTACAGGCACAGCCGATGCTGTAGGCAAAATAAATTTTCTGAACTAAATGACTCCTCTCAGTCAGCCGGGCTAAGTGTTTATTTTTGGGGTGAAATATGTATTTCCTTCATTGTGCTTGTATAAGGATAGCTGAAGCCTGAGAGGAGGACCCTGGGGATCTGGGCGTAATGGCTGGTAATACCACCTGCTCTTTATGGGATGAGAGGTGAAGTCTTGCAGAGATTCACATTGCAGAATAAGGGATGAGGTCAGAAAACCCTTCTTAGATGTGCCAGAGATACGGGTGTAGTACTTCATTTTGTAAGAATCGAGAAAACTTTGGGTTTTTTCTCTTAGTCCTGCACTTTTAAAACTAGTGTATTGTTATGGAAGATGTTAGGCTAAACGTGTTAATTACAGTGAAAAGTGCCCTGCAGTCTTCTGGACTAAAGTGATATATGTGTCAAACATTATATTATTTTATGAGTAAATTTTAAAACAATATTATCTCTAAAATTATTCAGTCAATATATTTGACTCTGGTAAAAGTAACATGACTCCTACATCCTGTATTTTACCAACATGCAAAAGCTTCTTTTTTTTTACAAAAGAGCACCATAGCAATTAGACAACAAAAAATAAAAAAGATAAAAGATAACAAAACATAACAAAATATAACGAAAATAAAAAATCAAGGCAGTTTGAAGATGCTAGGCAGTCTGTTCTTGTAACACTGTGATTTATTTTTGCTCTTGCAGAACTGCATTCACATAACATACAGACAGATCATTTTCTTCAAACAATTAAAAAACACATATGTGGAAAGCAAAGAAAGAATGACATATACTTCTGTTCAAGTTTTACAGGTCCTGTGGCCTTTATCCTTTCTTTTTCTAATGTTCCCTTTTCATCACTGGAAAGCACAACTTCTCTGTACTAGTTCATAAGGACAAGATGGTTTGTTGTGAATGTGCCATCCATCAGGGATGGGGAACTTCACAAGGATGACCTGGAACTTTTTTACCTTCCTGCAATGCACATTAGAGTGTCTTTCTGGGTAGGGAAAGATCTGTTCACCTCCAGATATTTTTCTCAGTATGCAGGTCTCAGTAGTCTTCCCTGCTTTGGCTAAATGTAATACAGTTTAGGAGGCAGCTGCCTATTGCCAAGAAGAGCCTGCATGCAAGAATATTTCCATCTGGGATGACTAACATGTGCCCAATGTACGTCCAGTCTCACATCCCACTCTGCAAACAAAATCCACTGATGAATTAATTTTCTTCTTGCTTCAAAGGGCAGTCAAAAGATGAAAGTGAAAAACTGGAAATATTTCAAAAAATTACATTATATGAAAAATAGGTCATTCAGCCAGATTGCAAATCACAGATTTTCAAAAATGTGAAATGTCAAGCAGTCCTATTTGAAAAAGTATGTGTTCCCTTGCTTGTTGCATGTTTGGCTAGTGATGGAAAGAATGTATTCAAAAAGGAAAGGCAGTGTTTTAACTCCTGCTTAGGGTAATGCCAGCAGTATTCAACTTGTTTGGTCCAGGCTTATGTCAATATAAACACGATGCATTTGTCCTTGTCCAGTTTGTAGTTCTTTCATAACAGAAACAGCAAAATTGTTTTGAACAGTTGTAAATATAAAACTGATACAATGGTTTCTGGTATTTCACAGTTGCAAATATGGAGTCTACTTGTGAAGACACTTGATTTTATTGAATGTGTCATATGCATAACTGATCCCTCTCATGCACTGAAGGGATGTCAATGCTGATATAAACCCCCATATAATAACCCATTGGCTTCTCATATATCAGTGATTCAGGCAATAAGATATATAATTGTGATGCTAATTAAATTGCTATTTTAAAGCTATGTCTTTAATAAAGCAATTGTACCTACCCAGAATTAAAACCAGAGCTGTCAGTCTAATTCAGTATAGCTGTCAATACTAAAAACAATACACAGGAGCTGCAACTTTTTAGCTAGTCTCAGAGGTGCAGGTTTGAGGAGGTGTAAATCTTCCACCCAAGAAGAATGCATAACATGCTGCCTGCTGTTTAACTGGTGCTACATGTATTAGCAGAGCAGAGGCCTACAATTACATAAATCCCCCCCAAATTAGCTATTTAGTAACCTGTTTGAGCAGTACCAGTGCTAATTCCCAAAACTGGCAATCCAAAAATGGCAAAACAGTATTCATCTCAAGAATTAAGACCCTAAGCCAATGTCATGTACAGTCTTCTCAGATGTAATTATTTATTCTAGTTTGTCCTGAATGTGCCTGGTATGTTTTTCTATGCTGAAAAAATAAATACAGTGGTTTAAAACCCTGCAAAGTCCAAATAAGTGATGAATAGCCCAGCACTGTAGAAATGCAGGGTCTGATTTTCTGAACATTTAATCCAACACAGCCCATCTGGGCATTCTTCTGCAGGTGCCAGGGAATTAGCCACGTATTTACAGGGCTTCCCCCCTTTGCCATTTATTGCAATTGCTCAGTGGTCGCGGTGGCCAAGGAGCTGTAGTTGGGTAACATTCGAAAATTAGTAGCTTACACCCAGATGAAATAAACCAGGTTTGTAGGGAAAGATATTAGAGCAACTTCTATAGTTCAAAAAAATAGGCAAGCTTTTAGATAGTCAAGACCACTTCTGGCCTGGGACAGAAGCAGGACTGTTCAAGATAAGACCAAGTTGAGAACAATTGCTCTGCTTTTTCTTTGTCGTGTTAAACAGAGCACTGTTAGGACTGATTGGCCACCTCTTAGAGCCTGGAGGGTCAAGCTCTGAGTTAAGAAGAGGAGGTCCAGTTATCTCAGTCTGTATTAATCCCACATATACATCCACCAGCTTCAATAGACAAAGATTATTAACCTAAGAATTTAATGATAATTTCTGCTGAGGATTTGTTTATTTACAGTAAAAGGCAGGGTGGCCTTAGTGGGCAGGACTCTAGGCTGAAACTCTGAAGCCCACTCTCTATTTTTCCCTCAGCTGCTACTGAGTGATCTGCTACTGAGTGGGTCTATTTGTCAGCTTCTGTGTGGTACATAGGCATATCTAAACTGGCCTCCTTGCAAAGTCCTTTTACATCTACAAAGGAGAAGTGTTGCACAGCTGCTATATACTTTCTCATTACTAGCTCTTTTTCATGTGGTTCCTCTAATAGACATTTGAGTTCTGATAGTTTTACACCCTGTTCTCTTCTGAACAGAGTATAACACTACAGGTGCTAGTAGCATCTCTGTGTTTGCTATATGTTACTAGAAGACTGCTACTACTGTGATATAAGCAGTTAAGAAGTTATTTTTCTAAACTTCCCAATATCAGATATGCTCTTAAATAAGAAAAAGCTATATGTGTTTCTTAATCTCCCTGGACAATTACTGCAATGGCAGATCCAACTGAGTGGACACATGTGGAAACAAACAACTATGGCAATGCTCACAGTTTCTGTAGTAAATGTATAATAAATGCTATCTTTGTTACATGTAAATCATCATCATCATCCCCACTATAATACCCACTATAAGGTAGGTGTATGTGCAGTCAAATGTACAAATGCATAACCATTCTTAGGCACAGTAGCAAATGTATGTACTATGAACATGTTTAAGTATGCATACATTGACATCAAATAGTGTGCAATATATGTATAAAAAATATGGCAAATAAACATTCAGGTTGCAAAGACAAACAACATTGGATAGTCCAGAATTCAAGTTTCATGGGCATCCTTAATTAGCCCTTTTGAATATGTGTGGTGACACAATTTTAATTACATGATAACACGTAGGGTTTTTTCCTTAAGAGATTTGTGTTTCAGCCAGTCAAGAGGGAGACAGCTTTTACCCTCTCTGGTTGTATCTTATTCCATTCAGTGTTCTGGCCTCACATCTTATGTTAGTGCACATGATCCAAGTATTACATTGAACACACAAAAAACATTAATCCCCTTCCAAGGTTTTGTTTCTCTGATACTTCCACGGCAGCATCTTAATATCTCCCAAGTCCTGATGAACATCTCTCTGCAATACGTAGGATGAGAATTCTATTTGCTTTACAGTATTATTGCCATCATGCGAAAGTACTTAAACACAGGGGAGAAAGGACAAAAATGTCAGAATGACAACTTTCGGTGAAAGCTGAAAGAGGGAGGTGTGGGAGCCTTTGCGTGTAGAATTTCCCTAGCACTTTCTACCCCCCAAAGCACAGGGCCAGTTGACTTCAGCCCTCAGCACTTCTGCATTTCAGGCCCCACGTGTCTCTTGTTGAGCACCCAGAAAATGAAGCCAACCACTCAAGAGGGAGGAAATTCCAGAATTATGTCATCATGCCTACATGTGGGGAGGGGAAGGGAGTTAATCGTGCCCAGGCAATCCAAATTCTGGCATTTGCTAACATTTTACCATTTGGCTCACAACCCTATCATTCTTTTAGCTGAGTTTCTCTGTGTATATGTATACATTTCTCTGTAAATAGATAAGGACATCTGAATTATGTCTAATCTGCTAAAAACTCTTGCACTGCCTTTTGAGTAAAACTAATTTATTGATGTGTGTGCTCTTGGAAAAAGGCAGTGCATGTGTTTTAATAACCTTTACTGATTGTTCCTGCTGCAATTAAATCTAGAGAACTCCTGGGAAACTTGGTTTTGATTTTTCCCAGAAGAGGGAGGAGAAGGGAAATAAAGAAGATCTACCTTAATAGGTGCTGAAGTATTGATACACCCTCCTTCTCCAGTTGTAGCTCAGCAGTTCATCCCTACTTTGCTTTAAAAGCAGGAATGGGCTACAGGCAGTCAACTACTTTGACACCCAAGATCAGGGAGATCAAGAACTTCTAGGAGACAGGGGTAGATTTGCTTCACGTCAATCTGAAAATCTGCTACTAAATCTCAAGTTCTACATTTGCTGTATTATCCCTATGTATTACCAAATTACAATTGAGGCATTTAAAAGCATAGCACGAAGCCTTTAAAATCACGATACTTTCAATTAAATGTTGTTTTAGTTTTTGTTTGCTGCCTGCAAATTTTCTCGACCCGCCACCTTCTGAAACTTCCATGCACAAGCTGACAGGTTGGAAACAGGTTAAAAATGGAAGCTGAAATCCATATGTAAACAGCTGGCTCCAGGAGCTGGTGCTTTAGGGAATGGAAACTTGTAATGCAAGACTCACAAAACTCTTGTGGGAGTTGGCTTTATTAGTATCTGCCATAAGCGTGTCTGTGTGCATATATGAGTACACGGTTGCGATCCTATCTGGGCGTGCATATGTACTTGAGGTTAGCAGAGTGTTCACTCCCTGCTGTGCCGGTCACTCTTCTCTCTTCTCACACTTCTCATCTGTTCTTTGAGACTGGGAGTGCCTCTGTCTTTCATATACCCCCATCTCCACTAGCACCGAAGACTGATGGCACAAGGACCTTTCTTTATGCCTCCTGTGTGTGTACAGCAGGAGAGCTCCTCTCACTGACTCTCTGCTGACTGAGTAGGATGTTATCTGTCTTTCAGCCAGGGGACAGAGCAATGTGTTTACCCTGCCAAACTGGAACACCCTGTCTTGGTCTCTAAAAGTTTTTCTCTATCACCCTTCTATGTAGGGTACCTAGGGAAATGTAATGGTCAGGGAAGGCATCAAAGGGAGGCATCCTGAGTGCCTTCCCCTTCTTACGCTTCAAGTTTCATGATCTGAAAAATCCCTGATAAAGGAGTGGCATTAATTACTCGTGCTTTTAATTTTGGGAATGCCTCCTCATCCATACTGGATTCCTTCTCCTTTCCCAGACTGTGGAGCACGTGATTATCCCTGGTGACTGGAGAGATGAACTTTCTCTTCACTGCAGTCGGTAGCAGTAGGGGGAGCCAAGATTTCCTCATTTTTCCAAAAGGGAAAAGCATATCTGTCTATGGTGAGGCACTTCCTTACAGTATGTGGCTAAGCCATGCTCTCTAGCCAAGACACCAGCTTACATGTCCCCTGTGGGCTTCTGGGGAAGAAGTCCTTGGCTAAGCAACATGGTGGGAATAGCATGGTGCCTATTACATTGTTGGAAACAACACACAACTGCATGTTCCTGTTGGCTGAATGCAACCTGTCAGCACCACCATCCCCTCAAGAAGCCAGGAATGATTGCGGCTAGCCTTTGCAGGAGAGGGTGCCAGTAGCTAAGTAGTTGGAGAAGTATGACGTATTTCCCCCTGTTCACTTCCAGGCTGTGTTAACATGGCAGGTTAGAGCAGTGAGTGTGCCTGGAGAAGCACCATGTCACAAAGAACTGTGTGGTGACAGGCAGGTTACTCAGAAGGCCCTGGAGGAACTGCAGTGTTTTTCCTGACAGCTGAATGTCCCAGGGCCAGGACAACATGTGTTTTCTCATGCCATGGACCAACACAGGGCACTGTGCTTGCTATGCCTTGGTGGTATGTCAAGCTCCAAAATCACTCCAAAATAATTCTTCCATAGCCCACGGATTTATTCGTCCTGATTATCAAATACTTTTAGGACCAACTCTATTTTCAGTCCTCCTCACTGAATCTAGAAAGCTGGGTATCTCTACCCTCTCAAGAGTGTGAGTAGGTTGTGTGCCCGCCCTGGGCACAGGAGAATGGATCACATTGCTATAGCTGGGAACAAGTAATGAGAGCTAAGTAGATTTTAAGCCATTTGGTGCATCACTATCTTTCCAGCTCTGCTTATGTTTTGGTCTGGAGAATCAAAACCCTTCTAACTTCAGACAAACATCAAGGAATGAATGATTTGCCCTCCTGAATAAAACGAGAACATGTGAGTGTGGGGAGAGAGGGGAAGGGAGAGAGGCATTTGCATAGGTCAGGAAAGGTCATTAAAACATCTGGCAGTAGTAACTGACATGTGTCAAATTTTAGTGTTCATTAAATTCGTATTAATGCAAGAATGGTTCTTAAGCGCCAAATGCCGCTTTGGTTGCTGTGTTCCCCCAGTTGATGGTGATGACTTTTCAGAACTGTACCATGCTTGTTTCCTTGCCAGTGGCATCTGACCTGAGGTCAGATTTCTGTTTAACCTCTTCCTGTAGGTCAAAAGACAAATTAATCTTATGAGAATTGAATTGGAAATTAGGTGTCTGGATAGCAGGTGTCCCAAACATGGAATAGCTGCCAGGCTGAAACATGATTGTATCTGTCCTTATGCCATCCAAGAAGTCATCTCTGAGGTCAGGGAGATATTCAGCTGACATCTGAGATGGGAAGTTGCTACAGAGAGCAGAAGTGGCAGGTCCCTGTGCTAGCAAAGTATCTTGTGTTCTGGGGGCAAATGCCTGAGAGTGTCACTCTGAGCATAAATGTGGATGTTCCTTGTGTTGTGCACTTTGCTTTACCAGTTTATAATTGTAAAGATGATATACAATTTCCAGGCCCCTTAAGAAGGAGAATCTCACAAATCTTTTTTTTTCTGTTTCTTTTTTTTTAGAGGATGAAGATGATGAAGAGATGGTGGAGCCAAAAGCACAGGATGACTTGGAGATGGAAAATCAAGACCAGAAGCAGGAAGTGAAAGAAGGTACTTTAAAAAATGAAAAAGATATTGCTAGATGTTTATAGGACTGGATCCTGCCAGTAATTACTTTCATAGGTACTTTCCATTATTGAATACTGAAATCGAAATAGTCATCAGTTTTATTGATTCAAAAGCATATGAGTGGCATAAAGCAGAAAATTGTATCCCAGTGACCCAGCTGGTAGGCCTGAGAAGCTTCAAGCTTCAACAAGACTTCAGCTGTTTAGAAGAAGCTACATGTCCCTATAATTTGGGAACAAAGTAGAGATTCTTGGATCCCAGGACTGGTGCTAATTTTTCCTCTGGCTCAAATACCCTGCTCACATGAAAGATTTAAAATGCAAATGCCAGGCATTCCAGCAGCTCTATAAAGTTGATTGGTCTTCAAAGGTACTTAGAGCATAACTGCCTGCTTGAGAGTGACAAACGTAAACCTCTTGGTGGTCAGGAACCTTCCAGCAGAAAACCATTTCATTGGAAAAATGCTGACTGTCAAAACCAAAACTTTTTGTGAGAACTGCTTCAAGGGAACTTAAAAAAAACCCCTGAAGCCAGGCAGGTCCAGGCCTTCTGTCCATTCCTGTGCACTGAGACACTCTCCAGGGTTACAAGAGACAAAAATTCAGGTTACCTCTTGATTCTGGTGCAGACAAGAAACACTTGCCAAAGTTATGCACGTCAGCACTAGACATGGTGTCTCTTTTCCTTCTCTTGGACCTGTCCGAGCTTTCAAATTAGAAGAAGGATGTGAAATTTGGTCTACCTCATCTAGGAATTTACTAGAGTATTGTCTATTCTAGTGTGTCAGTGCCTTTAACAGTCAGTCTCACTCCTGCATGGAGTGGGGAAAAGCGCTGAAGCAGCAGCAGCTCTGGGGTGCAAGGAAATGGGTTTCTTCTCCAGCATTTCTTACCACTGTTTGCCAGGACTCCTCAACATGCTGTTTAGCCTCTTGAAAGGTAACTTACTTCTTCAAGTAGGGTCTGTGTCACTTCTTGCTATGTTTATCATTATCAGGATGATTCTATGACCTTGGTTTTGTTTTTCACAAGATAATCTCACTAGGAGAAAAATGTGTAGTCATTTTACAGAGAAGCCCATGAAATCTTTAACTGTGAATAGAACAGTGCATGCTTCTTTCTCATCCAGGGAAGACTGGTATGCTTTCGTCAGTATCCAAAAAAACCTGAATCCAGTATACAGTGCTCACATTTGTATCCTCACACACTGAAGTGAGTTGCAGTATCAGCAGCACTGTTTTGATTATAAATTGATCTTTCTTTCCTCTTAAGAGCATCATAGAAATCACCCATGCCTTAAATCCTGTAGTGTTCATTACTCATTAGGTCCTTGTAGAAACATGGAGGGAGAAACTCCATCCTCCTCTTCTCCCACTGGCCCCAGCCACTGCAGCCATGGGCAGAGGGGAGCAGTGGGAGCAGCGGTGACAGCAGGAACAGGAGTCAGATAAGTCTGCAAAGGCAGAACTGAGGACATGAGCAAGGAACATGGTAACACAGAAAAACTTACTTTTTCATTAAAACTACACTTACTTCCAGAACTGTGGGCTCAACTCACATACAGCCTCTAGCAGTCACTGGGCTAACAAAATGTTTCTTTTACTGGTGACAACACAAAGCCCTAAAAACCTCTATCACTGCACTCAGTGTGTAAGCACTGTCCTGACTTGCTGAATGTCCCTCCAGTATTCAACTTACAGCTGATACCACACCCATTTATTCCCACAGAAAAGTTACACTAACACTTATACATGGGGAGAAAGCACAAACTCTCGCATGAAGAGAAGAGGCAAAAAATCAAAATACAACCCTGAACTGATTTATTTTACTCTTTTGTGGGCTTTCAAATTAACCTCTTAGGTACTTTGCTGACCAACTGCCACTGCCAAAATCTTTAATTTCTTTGCTGTGTTTTAGTCAGGGGGCAGTGCTCCGCTTCCCTGCCTAGCAGACAACCCCAGGAGCGGAAGATCAGCTGGGCTGGTTTAGCATTCGTCTCAGACACACAAACTGCAGGCTGTAAAAATAAGGCACAGATTGTTTTAGCAGAACCAGCTTTGTGAGGTGCTAACATTTGACTGAGTTCAAGGAAGAAGAAAACATGCTAATTGTCTGATAGAAAGTGAACTTGACCTGCAGTATGTGTTGTGATGGATAAAATAGTGGCATGCTGATGATAGGCATTAAATGCTGTGAATCAAATGAAGCCGCCATCCCCAAACTGACACAGAACTGAGTCCCATTTTTTCAGTGTTCGGTGTCCTTCTCGCCCTGTTGGCTTTAGCCCTTTTGCCTACAAAATCCCATTTTCCTCTCTGTTGTAATCACCCTTCTCATGTTCTGAGCAACATTCAGAGTTTGAAGCCATCGTTTGTGTTTCATGGAAGTGATTAAAACCATGTTACAAGTCAAGCAGGAGTTTAGAAGAACATTTCCTGTCGGTGCTGCACCCTGTGTGCCTACTCAGAATTAATAGCTTTTCTGCAAATTAGCACATAATGGGTTAAAAGCATGTTTATGTTGGCATTAAGTACTCTGGCTTCTTTTTCTCTGCAAGGCAAGACAATATTTTGCAAACTTTTTAAAGAATCTCTAATAGATATTATAGTGGCGCCATTCACACTGCTATATAGTAGTTAAGGCTGTGTCAGCACTTCCATTATGAATCCTGTTTTTCAGGGATTTATAACCCAGCCGTAAAAATTTGCTCTGGGCTGAAATTTGGTTTCAGCTCAGGGAGCACATTTTTTAACAGATTAAAAAAAATCAGCGTGGCTTTTTTTGAGTTATAGAAGTGTAAGAAAAAATCCATGGGAGAGAGAAGTGCAGGAAGAGAAAAGCAGACAGTTTTTTCATGAATAAAACTCAAAAATTGATTAAGATAAAAAATAGAGCTTGGATCTAGTCTGTTCAGTCTCCCTCCCTCCAAGCCAACAGGTCAGGGGTCCTCTATTTTTATAATGGTATTTTAAGAGGAAATGTGAGGGTTTTTTTCTCTGTGGTTTATAGGTAGGCCAATTTAATTCTACAGATATTTATAGTATGCTTAATTTCCTCATCTTCCCTCCCCCACCCCAACAGTTGCTCTGTGGGGTTTTGTGGGATTGTTCAGCTGTCATGGGTGTTTGCAGGGTCTGGTCCTCGTTCTGGACATGTCTCAGCATCACCGTAAGGCAGACAGTGCACCTGCATTGGGGCAGCCTGTCTGGCACCTCTTGCAGAACTTCCTTGTCAGGGTGGTGCAAAGGGCAGAGGAACATCTTGAGCCCCCCAAAGTGGAGTGGGAAATGAAGAACTGACTTGCTGACCACTTGAAGCACATGAAGCCTTGAGGCCACCTTGAGTTTCTTCCATGGGGCTACCTGTTGTCACCTGTGTCTCAGGTGCACATTCTCCCCACTGTTTTTGAAAGAATCGATTGTGGGATACCTGATGGTGAACTGGGATGGGCTCTGCCTATTCCCAGCCTCTCCTGACCAGATAAACGAGAGACTGATTCCAGACTGATGCCCAGACTGTGGCATCAAGTGGGATGGGGCTTTCTACTGCCAGAGAGCTCTCGAGCTCCACCTAAGGCATCTCTTTGTGTCAGTAGAAACC
Source organism: Pseudotriccus pelzelni (assembly GCA_035584735.1). Taxonomy (NCBI): domain Eukaryota; kingdom Metazoa; phylum Chordata; class Aves; order Passeriformes; family Tyrannidae; genus Pseudotriccus; species Pseudotriccus pelzelni. The sequence goes on from JAWMRA010000078.1 coordinate 23,252,180, forward strand.
ACATGACCCATGGGACAGGCTGGATCTTGAAAGTGGGCCTCAACTTACATTTATCTGAAGCCATGAGTATATCCACAGAAACTTGCATGAAAGGCTGGGATGGGAAAGCTGGGATTTGCAGCTCCAAAGACTTGTTGTGCCCTGCTCTTGCCCTGGCTTTACACATAGCGCTTGGGTGTCCACATAGCAGGCCGTGCTGGTGGAGATGGTTTAGCTCTCGACAGCTCAGGCATCAGTATCAGGAAAGCAGGACAGGTTGTGGTGAGATTTTTGATAGCTGGTGATGCCATGATTTCACTGCCACTGCCACTGAGCAAGCTCAGGTGTGCCAACCCGTCCTTGCAGCCCAACTCAGGCATGCTCAGGGATGGTGCTCAGCATCACTTCTGGAGAAGCACAGTCAGTGGGAACAGTCCTGTCTGCCACAGATCCAGATTTAAGGCTCTGCATCTCCAGAATCAAAAAATCCCTAAGTGCAGCTTGAAATCTTCCTTTATATGTTCAGCAGTTATGCCATATGGGGGCTTGCCAACACAACCAAGATATGATATGTATCAAACTTTCAGGTGGCAAAAAGCTGGTTATGGAATGTATCGAGCCTGACATGAAAGTGCAAAGCACAAGAAAAACAAGAGGATCAAAAGCTTTCAGCAGGCAAGGACTGCTGCTGGGAGCCTCTTCACACATTGTGGTTCTCACTCTGTACCTTTTGGCCATCCTCATTCATCAGCACATCTAAAGTTTACATGGATTAAAATAGATGCTGAAAGAAATAATAGAGTTCTTAAAGAGGTTTTACTAATCTCCTTCTGCTGTCTCTTGTTATCTCTGGGTTCGTAACAAGGCTGCTTCCTGCTTTACTGTTCTTATTAGTTTGCCCTTTCTTTTGTTCACTTACTCCTTTTGGTATTTTTCTTCTTTTTCCCTTTTTTTTTTCTTTTAGTTGACTTCAGATCTCTTGTCAGGTTTTTAGAATTGCTGAGATTCCAGGATAATCTTTTTTATAGTCTAATATAATTATTTAAATATTACTTTTTTACTGTCTTTTTTACTCTCTTGGAATAAGACTCAAATCCTGCTATTTTAGTATTTGTGAATTTGATCCTTCACTGTGATCCCAACTGTTTATGTTATATTTTCTACAAATATGCTTCTGCAGGATAAGAACAAGTCTGCAGTAATTTTATCTTAGTTCCTAAAAACTCAAGAAAATGTTTTAATATAATTTTTTTCCTATTTTGTATAAAGAAATTTATGGACAAAGGACCTGATGTGAAACATGTTATTTCTGAGGATCATGTTAAATCATGTGAAATAATAAAATGTTCCTATTTTTGGTAAATAAGTCTTGAATAAATTGGTTGTTTTCACATCATGTTCAATTACTATTACATATTCTAGACCATTCTGTTCAAACACAAGTGTGCGATATCTTTCATTACAGATACACCTCACCTTTTCTTTCCCTGTGGCATCCTCTGTGCATATATAACTGCACAGTGATTTAATTTTAAATGCGAAATCCCTTTTATTTTGTGCAGTACTTTGTATTTGCGTGAACACCAGGCTTCTTTGATATATGTTGTTGACCTCATAACCCCAGAGCCACCTACACAGCACTCTACTCGTGGGTACGTGGTCCCATCAATGTCTCCATGGGCTCATGGGCAGACAGGATGCCCAGTGCTCCTGTTAGACAGGACTTGGTGGCTGCACCATGGGTCCTCCTGCTGTGAGCTGTGAGAGGCCACAGAGGGGTTCAGCTCCTCCAGGGAGATCAGAGCACAGGCACAACAGTTCATTAGGAAGCTATGGTGTAGAAGCAAGAGCAAAGTGTGGGTCTTCCTTTGCAGGAGCTTTCGTTGCACTCCAGGCAATAAGCACGTCACTTTTAGCAGTGGTAAACTACACATTATGCTGGGCTTTGTTAGACACAGAAGGTTAGATGTGGTTGGTTTGGGTTTTGTGCTAGGGAGAGCAGGTATTTGAAGACAAATGCTGTATTCTTATGGGGAATTTCTGGAGATATTGTCACATCGCATAGGTCTCTGTGACAAAACAAAACAAAAAATACTTTGATCAGCTACTTATGTTTCTCAGAATTTTCCTTGAAGAGAGCCTGTGTCTCTTGAAAGCTGAGATCAAAGTCACTGTAAGCTCATTGGAAGAAAAATTGCAGAAAATTACATAGATCTTTTTTATTTTATTCAAGGTAATGGACAGGGAGAAGGAACAAGGAGAAAATGGAAATGGCTCTGAAAGATAAATGGTTAGAAAACTTTCATATTTGAAAACCTGTCTGTTTTGTGTTTTTTGCTTATACTTCATGTATTTACAGTAGTTACAGCAATGTTTTACTCTGGAAAAAGTAATGATGTTAACATTCTTGTAAGAAGAGATTGCCTCAAATAAAACTTCAGAGGCAGCCGAATGAAAGAAGAAAATAAGGTTAAAATATGAAGCTTAATATCGCCATGGGGCATCTGGTGTGTCAGTCAGATGAATGAGGTAAGCTGATTTATGCCCTACAAGCTTTAGCCAAGGTGTTCCTGATGGTTTAATAGACTGCTGGCCTCCCACAGATCGTTGCTAACTGCAAGGGAGATTTTGCTGAGGTAGAACTACAATCGCGTGTCTCCACTTCTTGTGAGCACTCCACAGCTCTCAAGCTGTTTATTTTTTGTCTTTTCCCTTTCTATTGATTTTTGGTTGTGTTTGCTTTGCAGTTATAGTTGGCAAATGGCTGAGTAATAAATTTATATTTTCCAAGCTGTAGAGAGAATTTGATTTAGCAAATAATTTTTACCATTTGAAGCAGTTTAAAATGAGTTTTCCAGTTGCCTTTGCAACTGCAAATTCTCCACCTTTTTATGCCATTTTGCTGCATTGTCATGTTTGTTGTCTTTGATTCTCGGAAAGCAATGCTTTCGGGGTGATGATGGGATGTTGCCTCATTACAGGTTTCTTTCCCAGAGGAGTTCCCTTAGTGCCAATTACTATTCAGCAGTGGATGCTGCAATAGGTCAACCTGTACTTTTTGCTGGTCACTCTTTTTTTTCACATGCTTTGCTTCGGTGCAAAGCACTTAGAAGCAAATTGTGCTCCTGCCTTGGTAATTGTTGCTCTGCTACTCAGGGGGACCATGTAGGGGGACATAGATATTCTCTGGATGTGTGAAGCTCCATCCACAGGGACCACTAACCTGCTGGTAGGAGACACAGGACTAAGGCCGTAGGAGATCATCAAAGGCTAAAGTTTGTAACTTCTTAGCTGCTCTGTCTCTTGAGGGCCAAATTGTTCCTCCATCTTTTGCATTTCTCCAACCCTCTATATTTAGCTCAGGTGTAGTGGAGAGATTTTGTCTTTCAGAGCTAGCGCTTTGACCACTTGAGGCAAACCTAAGCGTGGTGATAGCAGCCTCTCCCAACCACAACAGCTCTGAAAACAGGTACAGTGAAACGTGGGGGTGCTGAGTACTGCAGTAATGATGACCATGTCACTACTCCTGCCTGCTATTGTGCCTTTCCACCCATTCTTGCCCCGGGGGCTGGTGGTGGCATCCTACTTGGGCACTGGAGCACATGAATCTAGGATGAAGCATGGGAAAACCAGAAACAAGCTGTTTCAAGCATGGCACCACCACTGGAAAATAACTAAAGGCTGCAGCTTTAAACTGTGTCACTCCTTATTTAATTAAACACTGAGATATGTATGACAGGGCTGGGAGTTAAACTTTGATGTATAGTGGGTGTTCTTTGAGCTGCTGAATTCCACTTTTTGGCTGCTGGTGTTTTAATCCAATATGTCCTAGGGAGACACGAGGTCATTTTCACAAGTAAACACCTCAAATCTGTAGTGTAAAGCCAAACGCAGGAGACCTTTGATCACCAGTTAAACTCTAAGTATAAGTCTCTGTAATTTTGCAATAAATCTGTTTATGATATGTTGTTTGTGTTCTTAATTATAAATTTGAAACAAAATTCAATGTTATCATAATTTTTATGATGTCAAAAGATCTTTTCATGCTGAGGATTTAAGCTAGTTGAAAGGTTGGTTTGGTGTAACTGTGAAGATACTAATGGCATTTTTTGAAATACAAGTAGTTCTGAAATATAATGAAAACGATGATTTAAAAGCACATGTGGGCAAAGGCATAACTGATATGCAGTATTGCCACAATATCAATATGCCCCTGTTAGTGTAATTGAGAACAGAAATTTGGACTGTAGCAATAGCAGCATCCCAATTTCCTTTTCCCTGATGCTCTCATTTGAGTTGTAGTTTACCAATAGGTCATTAAACTGGTGGAGACGTTGCACTGGTGCATCCTACAACTACAGTATTTTTCAAATGAAGAAGCACACTAGAAATAGTAGTTTGGAAGTAAAAGTTTAGCGTCTCTATGTATGTATGTAAAGAAGTAACCTCATCTTGTAGGGGTCAGGCTATCCTGAGCAGTAACAGCACCTATTCCTCCCAGGGCAGCTTTGCCCATGGCTCAGTAACATTAGTTGCTCTGAACCTTAGGATTCCTCTGTAAGGAATAACTGCCTTGAAGAAACTGGTCTTTGGCTGGTTGCTTTCAATTTTGCTGCCTCAGAGAATATCTTTGGTTATTTACTTCATTGCTTCACAAAGGCAGAATTTATCAGTGACAGCAAGTAGAAATTGGAAGAAGTGAAGGGAGAGATTATATGAGCCCTTTTAACACAAAGAACTGTAGTATAAATTTAGAAGATTATTTTATCTTGGGCTTCACTGACAGGTCCCCTGTTACATAAGTGTTCTGCTTTTTCCAGTTAGGTATTGCCTAAACGTCAGTCACGGCCTTTTCCTGAAAGAGGAACACCAAGTTTATTTTATTTGGGGGGGTTTAAGTATTTTCCATTTCAGAATAATAAATATATAAGATATAGGATCTCTTCAATGTAAATGCTACATTCTGGGAACATATAGGAGTATGTTTAGATATATTAAAAACTTCTTAGTCATGATTTTAAGAGTAAAGCTTTGATTTTTCTTCTGACATTGCTACAGCAAGCTTTCATGTACAAAGAAATCCACTGAAGATGTTGATTCATTGGCAAAGGGATGAAATGTCATACTCTTAACTACATCTTTTCATTTTCCAAGCTCCTCCTAGAGAACTGACAGAAGAAGAAAAACAACAAGTTCTCCATTCAGAAGAATTCCTGATATTTTTTGATCGGACAATACGTGTAATTGAGCGAGCTTTGGCTGAAGATTCAGACATCTTCTTTGACTATAGCGGCAGAGATGTAGAAGAAAAAGATGGGTCAGTTTGGGGTTTTTTTTTGCTTTGGTAAAATAAGCTTTCTAGAGATAATTCCAGAGACAGAAAGCCTTAATTTTAAACAAAATTTAACATTTTTATAGTTTAAAAAAGGTTGAAATTTCTGCATGAAGGCCTGGGTAGCTTTGTTATCTGAAATTATATTGTAAAACAGCTTTGTGCTTTATTGAACTCGGTGGGGTTTTTTGTGTTTTGTTTTTGTTGTTGTTTTTTTTTTACTTGACATATTATTCAGCTGGCTTATTTTTTTTTATTAATTTTTGGGATGAAATTTCAAATTCTGAACAAATAACTGAAATAGATAAATGTGTGTATACATACATGTATATGTAAATGCATACATCCCAGTGGTGTATGTGTGTGTGCTTATGATACTTTTACAAATTCAAACTAGTGGTTTTTTATATTCTACTACTGTCTCAGGTCTGTAATGGATCTCATTGCACTATGCTTTGTGGGGATAAAAATGATGATTTCCCAAAGTGTTTGCAATCCAAATGGCTAAGACTAGAAGTGACAGGTTTTGTATTCAGCAATTGGCAGGGGAGCAGAAGCACTAAAACTTGGTAGGAGGAGAGGAAGTATTTAGGTTTCAACAGCTACATATCTATTGACCCCTCATGGCAGATCAGTAGCTATGTTGCACTGAAGTTACTGGAGGTTAGTCTAGGGCATCATCCCTGTGGACTGACAAAATGCATCAGTGTGACAGTGTTGGAACACTACTGTGCTTCAGCCTGTCTGTAGCATCTGCCATCTCCATCTCTAAATGCCAGGGCAAGGTTCATCCTGAGAGTCAGAGGGAGAAGAGATGGCCTAGGGTGACCCAGAAGAGTCAGAAAGTCAGTGAGAAATTAAGAAATGTGGTTTTGTGAAACAGATGTAAAATTTGTTTCTTGGTGCAGATTCCTTTTAAGCAAGACAGTCAGTGAGAGCAACTAAATCAAGGTGGCAGACTTCCCCAGGCTGGGCAGAGATCTGAGAAGTAGTCAGAAACTTCTGCATTGCTTTTCACAGCTTTTGAACCCTGGTACTTCAAGATTTGTCACTTTGTTTGAATTCACACAGAGACGTTCAAGCAGGATCCAATCTTTCCTTCAACCGACAATTTTATGATGAGCACTGGTCAAAGCATCGTGTTGTCACCTGTATGGATTGGTCTCTTCAGGTAAGATGTGAAGCTGGGAGACATGCTTCCATATCACTTCCACTTCTCCCTAAAAAACTTATGGGCAGTCTTGATTTTCTCTTTGTTATGAAGAGTAGAACGTTATTTTTTAGCTAACAGCAGCGCCCTGGGTGAGTGAATGCATGTTTCTCTGTAAAGAAGAGTAATGGGACAATAATGAAGCTGTAATTTTTTTTGCATATGTCTTGGTCTTCAAAACCAGAATGTTGTATTAAAATTGTAGTAGGTTAACAAACCTACTAAGAAGGAGTCTTACTTTTTACTTTTTCTCCCCTCTCTACTCCTTCAGCACATGGAAATTTTGTAGGATAAAGGTTTAAAATTAATTAAAATTAATTTACTAAACAATTGATTTAAAAAATAGTTATACATAGTAGTATCTAAAATAGAAAAAAGAATAGTGAGAAATAAAATTAATTGTTCTAATCTGCTAATATACTAAAATAAAAATGATCACAGCACCAAGCCTGTCTGAGTTCAGGAAGTGTTTGGACAACGCTCTCAGGCACACGGTGTGATTCTTGGGGTGTCATGTGCGGGGCTAGGAGTTGGACTCGATGATCCTGATGGGTCCCTTCCAACTCAGCATATTCTATGATTCTGTGATTTTAAAAATGTGCAAGTATCCAAAAAACTTGAAAAGATTGAAAAGAGATCTTTCAAAAAATGCTGGGTTCCTCCTTCAAGGGATGGAAGAGGAGACTGCAGCTGCCCACAGGGCATACTAAAGCAGCACGCCTGGAATGTACTCAGTTTCTGTGCGCCACAAAGCATTGTCATTGCAAAATAAAACTGATGATAGAGCTGCTTAAGCTTTCCAAAACCAATAGTCGCATCAGCAAAGTACAGAAAGCATGTTAATTAGTTACTCTATTGGAGAGCTGGGATTAGCATACACACACATCATCACAGGTCCTGTTAAATTAATTTGGTTCCAGTTTCATTCCAGCCCCCCTCATTCTCTTTGTTTCATTCCTGTCAGCCTGTTCCTGTGTTCTAGCCGGCAGCAAAGCATCTGCTTTCCCTGGGGAGAGAACCCAGGAGACTCTGCTTCTAAGTCCACAGTACAAATACAAAAAAACTGCACCAAGACGACATAGAGTTTAAAAATGTGAGCACAAGCCAGTCTACCTGGCTGGACCCAAACTCAGCTTCAGGTGTGCCCTTGGGTCTCCAAAGACCTAGTGAAGCCTGGTGTGGGTCGCAAAGGTGCTATAGAAGTAGCTCAGCCCAGTGTTAAGAACAACCTTTGCCCAATCTGAGAAGTAGCTGCTCTTTCTGCACCACATTAGATGTACACGTAGACAGAGTGAGCGCTCAAGATCCAGCACGTAAATGGTGTGTGAGGGCTGGAGAGAGGCAGCGGTTAAGGAGCACAGTGACTCTCACATCCATCTTCTCTCCTTCCCCTTGAAATGGCAGTAGAGCTGCTTCCATCCCCCTGGGTACTTCTCAGGTAAGGTGACAGCAACTGTGGCTGGTAGGCTGAATAGGTCTGGCTGGTACACAACAGCCAGCTGCAGGGAGGCTTCTTGTAATATCCAGCTTGCTCCCTGTGTGAAAAATGATTTATACCTTTGCTTTCATACAAAATATCAGCCTAACAACAGGTATGCACTATTGTGATGTGGGTGGCCTTTAAGCACATATGGATTTCTACAGAAATCAAATATAAGCCTGAGGAAACACTTATCTTAGGTTGTTCACTTGTTCAGGGGCTGGAAATTACATGGAATTCTTATCTGATATTTTCCTAACAAGCAACTCTTACTGTATTCCCAGGGCAGCAAGAAAAAAAGCCGCCTCAGAAGAGCACTGCCAAATGTAATTGCTCAGCCCCTGGGGCTCGAAGGCATGTTCTGCTTCCCACCTCTTTGTTCCAGGGTGGCCCCTCCTGCCTTCGCCTTTGTTAACTCCTCACACTCAGCTCCCTGGCACTCCAGTAGGGGCTCTTCTGTGCCGGGGGGCTTCTGCATGCTGCCCTACAGTAGCTTGAGAGTATGGAGTTGCTTCCTCTCTTGCCTGCTTTGAGCTGTGTCCATGGGACAGGAGCTGGAGCCAGGCAGATGTATTTCACCTAACCACGAGCTCTGCTTCTCACACATGCCCCAGGACATGACAGTGTCCGGTGTGCCAAAGGATAACTTCAATAATCATGGGAACTGCAGAACACATTGCTCAATTTTCTGCGATAAAACTGCTTCTGCGAAACAGCCTGGAGGCAAATAGAAGCTTAATCCAACAAAGGATATTGATGCATTGATTAAACAAGTTATTCTGTTCCCAGTCACATGTAAAATACAGTCTCAAACATGTGGGATCATTCATACCAGTAAAGCTAACCCACTAGCCCCTTGATTCTTTCACAGAGCAACAGGAAAATGGCTTAGATGCTTCATTAGGGATCTTAGGGAAAAGCCCAACAGACTGAGAGTAAACACAAAGAAAGAGTTGGATCACCTTACTCTGTCCATGGGAGCTAATTTACCAAGAAAACCACAGTCTTGGGAATAGTGATGTGTCCCTTTTGACTCTCAGGCAGCAGCCTTGAATGCTGTTTTGCACAGCAACCATTTCCATGTTGTTTTCAGTTGCAGTCAGAGAACATCTGGGCACCTCGTGAGTACTGAAATTCTGTAAATGCAAGTAGATTGAGTGAAGCATTGGAGTGTGCAATGCCAGAGAGGATTTAGGGTGTTGCATTTACCTCTGTTTTATTAGAGTCAAAAAGCCTCATAATGGTGTTACCCAGCTAGGTATGACCCCAGCAACTGTGTAAACTGTATTTCCAGTCAAATACATAAACTGATTACAAAATCTACATATAGACTGGCAAGATTTGAGTCAGTGTTTGTTTCTGGCCAGATGTGCTGCTAACCATGCTTTCTAAACTTCCCAGGAGCATTTACCAGCCCCAAAGTGCCTCAAAATTGGCACTTTGAACCTAGTCACGCACCCTAGCTGACTGCAGTCCTGCTGGTGGAAGGGCTTGTCACTTCTGCCTGCCAAGGTGTCTGCCCCTTCATGGCTTCGGTCTCAGGCGCTCATGTGAATGGTACCTAACCTGTTCAGCCAAAACGTGATGCCCTGTCAAGAGCCCACTGCACATGCTGCTTACTTGGACGTGGGTCAGTGAGAGATCAAAAGGTTCAAAGGAAAAGCTGAGCTCACTGTTCAGAAGTGGTTGTTAGGAGAGACAGAGAAGAGAGGGGTGAGATGGATGAGAACATTGGAGGGCAGGCTGGTACCAGCGTGTCCAGAGAGGTGGTGTCTCAGGTGTGGGATTAATTCACCCTCAGGTTTCCCTCCATTCTTGAGGAACGAGAAGAGGTGTTGGTCTGCTGCATCTGCTAAATTCCATGCAAGTTAATTGGGTGCTAAATTGTCCTCACAGGCTGTGCCAGCAGCCAGGATCTGCTGGGATGTAGGTCCAACCCAGTGGGAGCTGCCTCAGAATGGGATGGAGGAGGCTATGGTGGCCATGTGTCATTGTTGATTCTTCCACACATGGGTCCAGGCTCATTTGGAATGATGAGTTTGAATAGAAAAATCATCAGCTTTGTGACGCATTATCCCTGGATGTGTACAGAAAGTGGGAAGTAACAGCTGCTGATGGCAAAAGTTAAAGCTGTGTGCATTATTTCTTCCAAATGAATTTTGAGAGCAGAGATGTTCAAACCCCAATAATAATTATAAAAAGGGTGGTGGTTTGGGGTTTCTTTGATTGTTAAAATGCCTTTGGACCAAATTGGACAGTTGGCAGTTTCTTTGTCCCTCTCCCTTTCCATGTGCCAGCTGTACTATTCCTCTGTAAAGCAGTGGATGTTTTGGCAGGGATTTACCTGGGAAAGGCAAAAAGTGACAATAATTTGCAGATATTGTTGAGAAATTTTGAGGGAAAGCATTTCTAGTTTACAAAAGGAGAGTGTGGGTCTTGCGGAACTTGAGCTGCTGGCTCGTTGGTCTGCAGAAGCCACATGTTTTTCTCTGGACATGCCATAAGGTCCACTGCCTTATTTTGACTATTTAGAGGGAAGGACAGAGGTTACCAGAGGTCCTTAGTATCAAACATGTGAGAATGGAGAACTGGAAGTTATTGTATAGACTGAAAGTAAGTGATGTTTTGTGGACAAATTGTTAGTCCTTATGGTGTTTTGAAATGATGCAAGGTCATCAAAAGAATGTGAAAATCTGATTTTTCGTATATGATATTACGTATGTGTATATATATATATATAAATAAAGCAAATACATATGTATGTTGCATATCTACTTTTATACAACAGTGGATAATGGGTGTACAAGAAAATATGGGTTTGATTTTAGAGTTCTCATTGCATCAATCTCACTGAGTCAGTGGGATTCATGATCACCCTGTGCTTTATAAGATGACCTCAGCATCTTGCAAAATTGAGCTTCTGTGAAGAAAACGGTTTTTTGGTCATTTGAATCATCAAGAAGATCTTTCAAGTTGATTCTACGCATAAGTAAATAAGAGTGCATAATGAAATAAGAAAGAATAGTTTTCAGGAATGCTGAAAAAATGTGAATTTCAAAATTAAACAAGTCAACTCCATGGCCATTTTTTTTTTTATTATCAAAATCAATTAAGACAGCAGTTGGTCCTTGAAGAGATGGTTAAGCAAACATGTTAAAATTATTCAAGCTTTCAGATTTTTTCTCTTGCTTCCTTTGCATTTCCTTTATAAAAATTCTGAAAGTTATCTTTTTTGAGAATTATCTGCAGAAAATAGTATTGTCTTTGTGATATCTGAGAATAACTGATAGAGAACAATTATCAGGAGCTTTAAGGATATTAGAGACAAGTAAAATATAAACCAAAATGAAGCAGAGTAATATGATTGAACTAACATGTATTATAATTAAAATCAGATATTGCACGTTTAGCGTAGATTATTTCTATTTCATATGATTTTGCATAGGTTTTTATCATCTGTCTTCTTTCATTTGCTTTTTCTTTTTCTTTCTAGTACCCTGAGTTGATGGTTGCGTCTTATAACAATAATGAAGACGCTCCCCATGAGCCTGATGGGGTAGCCTTGGTATGGAACATGAAGTTCAAGAAAACCACACCAGAATATGTGTTCCATTGTCAGGTAAGACTAAGGAAGCTGTTAATTTCATGCTAGACAAGACAGATTTTACTCCATTGTGCATCTTTCCATTGCTTATGTGAAGAGGTTGAGGTTAAAAATAGGCATTTTTGGAAAAAGTACAAATGGAAGTCCTGTGTTTTTAGAAGGCAAGCAGCCTTCTCAAACAAAAGCTGTCAGGGCTGCATGTCATTCTTTGTCTATTTAAAACAGTCCCTAGGAAATTTAGTTTATAAAGTCCTAGCACTTATGAAGTAACTGTGGTGTACCACTTCCTCATCCAGGCAGCAACACATGCTTTCCCACCCACGTTAACTTCCTCACATCCTCTGCACTCAAGCTGCCTACGCTTGCCTGGTTCTGCTCAATATTTTGCCTTTAAAATTGGGAAACACACTTCGCATTTTTGGACGTGTCTGACTTACAGCTTGATCAAAATGGTCTGGATTACAAGAACTATGCCACCAATTCGTGTCTGACTGTCCTCTGGGTTAGCAAAACAGTGTTTCGCTTCACTCAGCACTACTTTACAATTATGCTGGTTTAGAAGTTTATGGACAATTCAAAAATCATTGGGTGTTTTATTTCTATATGCCTGTTTACTCCTCTTTTGCCACTGCTTTTGTGTGTGAAATGGCAGAGCCTCATGTCAGTAGAGGTGTTCAGCTCATTGGCTCCATCAAACTGTCCAAACTGTGGAGCAGGGCTTGGGCCAAATTTCCAACCTCTTCATTAATATCCTTTTGTGGTAATTAAATACAGGTCAGTGGTATTCAAAAAGCCATATGGAAAAGTTTCAGCAAGTAAAACTTAACAATCAGAGATTAGTAAAATGCAGATAATTCTGTGGTAAAAATTGCTTCTCTTGGAAGGATATGTATTACCTGGCTAATTGTGTAAGCTAAGTGTCATTTTACATTCAAGGACCAAACATCTTTTTGAACTAAGTTTATGTTTGGACTTGGGTACATTATCAGATGTAACATGGTGGGAGGGAGTTGCTGGAATTGAAGTTGCTGCTTCAACCTGATTAAGTAACCTTTAATTCTAGGCATATTTTTCTAATTTGCTGTACTGAAAAACAACCTCACAAGGAGCCTAGGCCTGCACAGCAAATATGCCATACAGATTTATATACATATATATGTGCGTGCATGTGTGTGTGTATTACCTTTGAAATGAGAACTTCTTTTTTTCTGGAGATTATATTTGGCAGTCAATGTGTTCTTTCAGACTGCTTAAGATCTTAGCTCAGATCCCATGTTCAGATTCTTCTATGATGTACATGCAGCTTAATGTTTTGAACAAAATATTCAGGAGAAGGGTTGCCCCACTGCATTTCCAGGAGGAATAATCCTTAAACTAGATCAATTTTTCAAGATAATAACCAGATTCAGGGTAGCCTTTCTGAGTACACAAAGGAAGATTGACTACAGACATAACAATGTGTTCCATATTAATTTAAATTTCTATCTAGGTTTTAAAGTAGGTACACTTAAACAGGGGAGTTATGACCCACTCCACTGAAAGCAATGAGACAGGGTATAGACTCCATTAGAAAAACACACATAGGACAGAGTGGTGGCCAGAGATTTGGCATGGCTGAGCTTCTGTCTAGTCCTCACATTAAGTTGGATGTACCCCTTTTTAGAACTGGAACCTTAAGACCTATCTTGGTTTCATCCTCTTCCACCTAAGTAAAATCAGTTCTGCCCATGAGAAATATTTATTTACTTGGTTAAACTGTCCACTGATAATTTGTGTAATAAATTCATATGAGTTGGAACTTTGTATGAACCACCATTATGGGGCTTTTGGCATGGAATATCTTCTGTGTATCCTCAGATCAGGCAGGGATACCCACATGTGATTAAATGGGGAAACAAAAAGCGTGCAACTTGGACTCTTGAACACAGGTTTTGTTCTAACTGAGTCAGATGGAAAATAAGAAAAAATAGTATCTTAGCTCAGAGTCTGGATTTCAGTTCTGTAGATCATGATGGTTTTCTGTTAGTGGAAACCAACTGTATTATTAGTCAGCCCCATGTCATTTATATTACCATTTTGCTAGAGAAACATTCCCTTTTTCAGTCCTGATTCGGTCATTTCTCTAGGTTTTCTGAGAGAGAGGCTCAATTTTTGTTCCACAATACGTGATCTTATAACAGTCCAGCTCAACAGCTAGAGATGAACACACCTTATCATTATAGCTAGGTTGCCCAGATACGATGAACACAGTACTTTGTGTGTATTTTAGCAATAGGCATCTATTTTTCTTTCCAAAGACTTCCTATAAAAAAGAGGTCTCAATAAATCCTACATGATGCTAATATACCTCTTGCCTTTCTATTTTTGGGCTCACAGAGCAAGACACAAACAAACAGAAACTTATTTCAGGTGTGACTGTCAAAGAGCTCTCGCAAGCCACTTCTGAGAAACCAAATCAATAAACAGGTTTATGAAGCCATTTCTGAGGAATTTCTAAGAAATTTCACATCAGGAGTTTCGATTACATCAATAGAGATAGATATGTGAGACATCTCTCGACAGCTAAGATGCTGACTGGAGGTATGACTTCAGATACCTCTTGTGCACATTGGGTAAATTCTCTGAGGTAGGAATCTCTATGTTTTTCTGTCTCCCCTGGTATAATATACAGATGTAAGTGAGATGATTACTATGGAATTTCTTCATTTTCTTTACCTCTTTCTGTGACGTTTTGTAATCTTACATAGGATTACTGAAATTGTCATAATCAGAATAGGCTTTCCAAGGGCCTTTGCTGAAAGCTGCCATAATCCAATGGCTTCAATTAAAGTTATCTATTAGCCATGACAGATAATGCAAAAATCTACTGGCAATGATATTTTTCCTAACTTCAAATTGGCAAAACATTTGATTTCAGTTCTTAAAAGTGAGGGGTGGTGTATTCTGTAAATATTAAATTCTTACCCAATATTAGATTGTTGGCTCATTAATGCAATTTAAGTGGTAGCAAATTTCATAGCTCTACAGTATGTTGTGCTACAAATACTGGGTTCAATTTTAGTTAATGGAAAAATGTTTAGTTAAAAGAAAAATGACTATCAGCCAAGTGAATATGTTTACTCATGAATTCATGTGAACTACCACGTGATCTATGAGATCCTTTCTAAATAAAACAGTCCTGCTGGCTTCTACTCTCACTTCCTATGAATATTTTTTTCTTCTACATGTTTTATTTTTGCCCTTTTTTGGGTTTTTATAGTTTTGCATTATGTGCTGATGGTATTTTAGATGTGACTCCTAGATTTTTTGCTCTACTGCTCATCATACGTCTCTTTACCACAAGGTTGGAAATAGGAAAACAAGGAAGAGTGAGGGATTGAGCAATTTGTTAATTTGTTTTCCTGTGCAAGCAAAAATGTTGTCTCAGAAGCAAAATCAGAGTGGGAGGGTGATTTTTACCAAAGGAATGAACGCTCAATGCTTTTCTTAGGTAGTGGGGAATAAACTGAGCATGCAGTTAATACTGCAGAGTGCAGATTGGTAATATCTTTGTAGGGAAGAATCAGGGATATCCTCTTCCCCCACACTGGAGCATCACAAACTGTTGGTGTAATCCATTGCATTCCAAAGACAAAACACAAGCCTTTCAGAAGTGCTTTATGAGGCCCTGCAGATGAGTCATCCCTAGTTGGGTTAGTTTGGCAGTATCCAGAGAGGGAATGAATTCCAGCAACAAAATGGAAATCACATTAACTCTCCCTCGGTTTGGTTGGGAAAATTTTAAACAGTGGTTCACACTACTCTCAGCTACTGTTGGTCTGCTTTTAGGTGGGAATGACAAAAATGAAAATAGTATGGCAAGGTTACTGATGATATGACTCAACACGAGCTCAATCCTATATCAATTTATACAATCCACAGGCCTGGCCTTGTATGTGAACGATCCCATACCATTGATTGATAATGTAGCAACAACCATATTTCTCAGTATTACTCTCTTTTTCAGAAAACACTTATCTGTCCATAATGTGTTTTTTCACTTACCATACAAA
Source organism: Pseudotriccus pelzelni (assembly GCA_035584735.1). NCBI lineage: Eukaryota > Metazoa > Chordata > Aves > Passeriformes > Tyrannidae > Pseudotriccus > Pseudotriccus pelzelni. The sequence continues at coordinate 23,267,837 of JAWMRA010000078.1, forward strand.
TAAAAATCTACATTACCCATTAATTATGAGAATAGTTAGTACTACTCATCATCTTTGCCCATGATGGTGTTTCTGTTTCACAGTAGTCTGATCTAAGCTTTCTAAGCCAGAGTGACCTGAAGAAGTATATGAAACTTTCCCCTAACATGTCTGGTTGAGTGAGGCAAATAAGAACTCAGAGAGTTTGCAATAAAGTGTCTAGTTGAAATCTGAACTATTATACCCTTTCTTTCAGCAGGGCCTGTTGGTATGGGTACAGCACTGCTCTTCTATCAGGTCCTGTGGCTTTTGGGTTAGAGCTCATCTGCAGAGACAGAAGTCACAAGGAAAATAAATAATCTGTGTCTCTCAGGGACTTTATGGTATTACAGGCCATTTCTTCTGGAACTAAAGAGGGGTTATTAAAGTTGGTTGAGGTATCTGGATCTCATCTTCAAACATCCATCATTTCAGGAGAGGAGGGGTGGAGGAAGACAGCTGAAGATATTAGTTTCATGCAAATAAACCAAAGTAAATGTTACTGTCTGATTCAGAGGACTCTGGATTGTGTTTGGAAAGTTTGATGAATTCTGCTCTACTACACCCAATCTAATGATAGCAGAAACAAAAAAATTACTACATTAACTGTCTTTTGATTTATTATGGATTATTTCCTGATCTACTAATTTCCTCTTTCTCTCAGCTATGTCTTTTTCAAATGTCTCGAAAGGCAGTGAGAAGTACAAATCTGACACTTAGAAGCTACTCCATTCAGTGTATTTTAAAAGAAGGAGTGCACATGTGAACTAGCTTTTATTTGAGGAAGCAGTAACCATTGAAGAGTTCTTTCAAGGAGCTGACTTATAGCATAATCACAAAAATATTTCAGCAGTATATCACTTTTAATAGCTGCAGTTATTTCTGTACTTTTCCTAAAATGCCATGCAATCAGATTTACTTGGTTGATTCCATCTCTTTACTAAACCGTCAGGTTTTTTGTGGGATATGGGACTTGTGTTTTCTATTTTAATTTCAAGAAAAGCTGTTCATGCTTGGAAAATATTGGTGGATTGGGTACAGAAATCAGCCACTCTGCCGCACCGCAAAATGTTTCATTCTCCCCTGGCTTTTTTGTAGTGGCTTCTATACACTGCCATTAAGTTATGTGTTTGACCACTCTTCATTGCTTATCCTGGTGTGGTCTTTCTCTTTTCAAGTAAATGGATGGAGTCATAAATGCATATCTTAGAATTAGATGCATTGAGGTAAGTGAAAGCCTGTATTTAGTGGTTGATATTGGACGGAGTTGCCTTATTTTTTTCCTTTTTTGGTTCCTTTGTTGCTTTCTGCTCTTTCAAAATCAACATAAATTCAGATGTGCTTTTTGCTCCAGCAGCCTGCCTTCTAAAGGTGCTGGGCACCCAAATCCATGAGACCTGTATGCAGAACAGGCTGATGTAACAGCATGAATGACTAATATCCTCCTTTTCCTCTTATCCTTGAGTTTCCTCCTCTGTGGAAGCCAGGCGAGAGTCGGTCCCTCCAGAACTTTTAAAGAAAAGAAATACTAAAAGAAGTTTAATTGTCCAGAAAGTATGGTTGGAATACTTGAAAAAATAAAGAAAATTTTCACTGATAATTATAATAGTGCTTTTCCAGAAAAAGTTCCTCACTTTGTTGCTGCTATCTATGTTTAAAGAAAGGACTCAGCTCTTCAGAGACATAAAATAAATGACAGACCCTAAACTCCCTCCAAGCTTTACAGAATCTCCTAAGTAAAATTGTTCCCAAAAACCAGCAGCATGTCCAGTCTCAGAGCTGACTTGTCTAATTCTTCAGTTTCTACTGAGAGGGGGCACCTGTGGTCAGCCTGTAAATCTCAGAGAAGACATGTGGCGCTGAGCTGACTGCAAATTTTCCCAAAAAACCACAAAACCCTTCTTCGGAAGAGAAAGTTTTTTCCAACCTGAATTTCCCTGTGACCCTATGATCCTAAATATGAATCAGATTCTGCCCATTTTTGTAGTAGTTCTCTGGTAAATGGGCCACTGAATGTCTGCCTGCATGTGAAGATACTGAAGCAGCTCTCGTACTGGAAATACTTCAGCGCCCAGAGTCCCAAATTTGTTGCAGACTTTTGTAACACATACCAAAATGTTGTAAATCCAATCAAGCAGGGCTTCTCAAAGATAAAGAGGATGTTTTGTTTTAATTTCTGGTTTGTTTCCTGATGTGCATCGTTCATAGGAAGATCTTTAGAAATGCAGAGCACAGTTTGTGCCACAAAGATTTCAGTAAACAAGAGCCCATGTCTTGTCTCTCAGACTTTTGTTTTAGGTTCTTTCTCCTGTCCTCAGCTGATACCAGTTGTCTTTTTTTGCTCCTCCCATTGGAATCTACACCATTTCTACCATTTGGTGATTAAAAATAATTATCATTTAGCCTAAGATTAGTGCTCCGGTACTTACGGGGAGATTGTGCATGAGTTAGCAGAAGTTACACCCACACATCTGAAGACTAAATGTAGTAGTATTTGGAAAATTGTTTTTGGTGTCTTGGGTGAGAGGAGAGACCTGCATGCATTAGATTTATAGAGGGGGACAAAAAGGACCACATGTACAAAAGACAGTCTCCTGTCTTCCGTATACCACCAAACTCAGAGGCATTAGTGGGGGAGGACAGGAAAGGCACTGAAAATGTGAAAATGTATGTTCTGGCTTGTGTGCCACAGTGTCTTAGCCAGTCCTGAGATCACCAGTCTTGCTGTACTGCAGAAATGCAACAGCTGTTAACATGGAACCTACTAGCATCTGCAGCTCAAAACAAAGCATGCAGTGTTTTCCACATAGCCGTCCACCTTTCAGACCTAAAATCTCTTAAAACTGACTTACTTCCACAAAACTCAAATCATTATATTTTTGTAAGTATAGTGGGAGAAAGAAACCTTCTTCCAGTCAAGGTCAAAGAGCAAATAAGGATCATTACTTAGTGTAAAGGAGTGTCAATTGTATCCACAAAGTTATATGCTTTCCCTTGGGTTTTAGGTGTATCTTTCCAAACCCTTAGCAAAGCTGCTTTTTTCATGACGGCTTGGATCTATTCTGTCTTGTACAGAACTCTGAGAAGTGACACACCCATCAAAGCCAATGGGTGTCTAATAACAAAATAATTATGTGCCATATCCCATCAGTCTGTGAAATGACTGCTAATACAAAATTAGTAATTAGCACTCTGAATTACTTGAGGACTGATTTTATACATACAAAGTCTAGCAACAGAATTCTCCTTTGCTTAGAGCAATGCTGAACAGAGATCATCTTCCTCATTTGAAACTGAGATTTCAATTATGAATTAGGAAATTATAAATTTGCTTGTCTTGGATAGAAATTTTTAGGCGGTTCCCACTTCTAAGCCTTTTTTGGAGGGGCAGATTGTCATGTACTTCAGTGATATGCTGTCACTACTAGCAATAGCATTGTGCTTTTTGCAAGTGTAAAAATAGTGATTTGTAACGAATCTGTACTTAAAGATTCTAGTTCTGTAGTCTTCCTTTCAGACAAAATATAAAGAATATGTTGGCTATTTGGTATGGTAAGCATTCCTTTTTTTCCCCAAGTTTCTTTGTTTCATGATAACTTGCATTATACCTTTCTGAATTACAGGCATCTAATATGCAATTTGGAGAAAACCTAACCTTTGAATTTGCCGAGTTAGACATGCAGTATTTTTAAACTTTAGCTAGCTAAGGAAAAAAAAAAAGATCTCAGTCAAAAACCATATTTCATAAGAGAAAATTATAGAGATATTGATGGTTTGCCAAAACCTCAAGCAGTGACAAAATCCACAGTGTCCTGAAAGAGATGCCTTTGGAAAACCATTCCTTTGCAGATGGCTTAGATTATTGATACTTACAAACATATGACATTATTCATTCAACTCAGAATTTTGAAAAACTCTGTTGATAAAAAAATGCAGATTTGTCACACTATCCCAAAATCGCAGAGAAAAAAAATCACCAAATCCTGCAATTGTTCCTGAGGGCATTTTACAGTTTGGTAGTTGTTGATTTGATTACATTTCAACATGACCTAGTGTAAAATATTTTAAGAAAAAAGGAGGAAGGAAGGGAAAAAAGAGCCCAACTTTTCTTTGTTGATGTGAACATTAGGTTTTATAGTTTGTCTTGTATATCTGAAACTCCCAGTGCTAAAAGGGTTTTGGGTGAACAAGAAATGCAGGATAAGATGTGAAATCAATAAGTCACTGGGATCCTTCCACAGATTTTTTTTCCATAAAGGATGTAAAATACCATGCAATTCCCTAGCTGCACTGCAAATGATGGATAAACAGCCATAGGCATGACTTTTCTGTTTGGGTTATGTAACTGTTCTCAGCACAAGCTACTTGCAATGAAGAGTACATTTGGTCCAAATTCAAGAAAATTATTTCACCTCATGATTTTTGTCTCTGTGGGAGCTCTATGTGAGGAGTGAAGCCTCTTTCTGTGTTACCTGGCACAAAATATAAAACAGTTACTCTTCTAAAGTGCCATAAAATGCCCCAGAAACCAAGGAATCCATCATTACAGCCCAGGATACAACTTTCCTCTGCCTTAGGTCTAAAATCAACAGTTTTCCACCCTCTGCCGCTGTGGCTGGATGACTGACAAGTACTTCCCTGAAAAGAACTTTTGTATATGGGCAACATTGATATAAGGAAGATTAACACTCCCAGCTTCCCACAAAGGGAAGGCAGAAGCACGTGTCGTGTGGCTGAGATACTGTTATTATCCTTAGAAGTCATTTCCTGTGGGCCAGAGAGAAAGAAAATATAAAGTACATTTATTTTAGCACAAGATGACAAGCAAATGTCCTACATGCAAGCAGCAATATGCCTTTAAAACTCTGTCATATTGGAGAAATCAGAGCATTTTCATTATCTCTTATCTACAACAAAATGTGCCAGAGTGCACTAAGATCTGTGATTAATTAATTTTGATTGCTGTTATAACACCATTTAGTATTTTTGTAGCTATATTGACTCCACTTCAGTTCCATATTTTTCACGAACACACACAGGATCACCAGTCATTTCATGGAGAGAAGAACATGTTTAACATTTGCTGTCTCATGTTTACATCTGTAAGTAGATAGACTAAGGGAAATTTGGACTGTAGTTGTGAAGAACTGCTGTTTGACATGAGTTGTCTGGGTTAAATCCATTGTTTCTGGCAGGATAACCATATGTTATAAAATGTCCCATTACTGGTGAGAGTGGATGACCCAGGGCTGCTGGTTCTTGAGAAAGATGTGGCCCTCTGATGCTCCAGGAGTCAGCAAATGTGAGACGTCATAACTATGCTGACTAATTAAGGCTTTGACCCTGAGACCTGCAAAAATGCTTATCTCATTCCTTCCTCCTCTAGAAGGCTCCTCATGGAAAAAAATAGTAGAAACCAAACAGCAGAACGTGGCAGGTGACAAAAGCGGGATGTGAAATTTCAGGAAACTGAGGTTTGTTTGGAGAAAGGAGGAATAAAATTGTCTAAAATGGGAAGTAGTCATTTATTCCCGTGTGATCTTAGGCAATTCCTAATGCTCTATGGGTGCAGAGTCAGACTACTCATATTAGAATCTGTACAGTAGTTTACTGCAGGAGATATGAACAGTGCCAAAACAACTCATGTTTCCACCCTCATTCTTAAATACAGACTTGCTTGTGATATCTTCTGTGTTTCCACCAGATAGCTGTTTATTTGTGCCTCTCAGTCTGTCAGTCTCCAAATCTATGTGCAATGCTTAATTAGTTTTCAATTATTTCCAGTTACGTAGTGACACTACTTATAAAAGGTACATCAGTGTGAAAGGGATGGAGTTGGGTGAATCTCACAGCCTATTATTCTTTAGATGATTGTCATCATCTACCTGGACTTGTGCAAAGCGTTTAAAACTGTCCTGCACAACATCCTTTTCTCTAAATTGAGGAGGCATGGATTAGACAGATGGACCACTCAGTGGATAAGGAATTGGCTGCATGTTCACACGCAAAGAGTTGAGGTCAACAGCTCGATATCCAAGTGGAGACCAGTGACAAGTGGTCCTTCTCAGGAGTCAGTGTTGGGACCATCATTTTTTAACACCTTTGCTGACAACATGGACACTGGGATTGAGTGCCCACTCAGCATGTTCACCAACACCAAGCTGTGTGGTTCAGTCGACACACTGGAGGGAAGTGATACGATACAATCCAGAGGGACCTTGACATGCTTGAGAGGTGAGTCTGTGAGAACCTCATGAAGTTCAACAAGCTCAAGTGCAAGATCCTGCACCTGGGTAGAGGCAATCACAAGCACAGCCTGGACTGAGAATGGATTGAGAGCAGCCCTGAAGAGAAAGACTTGGGGATGTTGGTTGATGAGAATTTCAACATGAGCTGGCAATGCAATCTCCATCCATGGACACAGTTAAAACACACAGTCATGAACAACCTACTCCAGCTGATCCTGCTCTGAGCAAGGGGTTGGACTAGGCAATCTCTAGATGTGCCTTCCAACGTTGGCAATTCAGTGAGTCTGTCTGCGGCACTTCATACTCCTTTTCCCTTTCCTGTCTCGGACATTATGTGGAAGTCACGGAATCACAGAATCACAAAATATACGAAGTTGGAAGGGACCTACAAGGTTCATCGAGTCCAACTCCTGGCCCTGCACAGGACCATCCCCAAGAGTCACACCTTGTGCCTAAGAGTATCATCCAAACACTTCTTGAACTCTGTCAGGCTTGGTGCTGTGACCACTTCCCTGGGGAGCCTGTTCCAGTG